>OY987255.1:113175151-113385151 GCA_963920725.1 Rhamphomyia laevipes
ATATAGCAATTCCAGGTCAAAATAGTCTTTTGCCAATTAAAATTTGTCCTTTTCCAAATCAAAATAGTCATTTTCCAAATAAATAGTCCATTTCCAAATCAAAATAGTCATTTGATTTGTTATATGGACAAAATGTTTATAAACAAAAGGAAAAGAATATCTATATAATGTAATATAAAATAAAAATTAATATTATATATAAAAATAATAATATTATAAATAAACTGAGACTGTTTTATGGCTTTATGTCGTATGAGCTTATGTCATGCCACCAGAAATAACGTCGATATTACCGTTTTAAACATCTAATGTGAGACAAGAGGTAAGTATTGTTCGTCTAGTTGAAAGAGGACTGAGATTCAGTAATTTGAGTCTGAGTGAATAACTAGGTAAGGTGTAAAAATCTGTGGGGTCATACAAGACACGTAACGCGAAGAGCAGAAATTGTTTTTGAATTGATTCAATTCTATCTACGCGGACCCGGAAATAGAATGCGAATGCGTATGGTGGGGGCTTGAGTAAGGACCAGAGATCTTCGGAGCTATGGTGGGGGAATGGCAACATTCTCGGTAGGTCCAACCATGCCACAAAGTTCAGAAGATTGATAAAGGTACTGAAACCAAGAGGACCCTAGAAAACGGAATGAATATGGACAACGAGAAAGATAAAAAGCGTACTGGGATATCAGTACAACTGTCGGAGGAGGTCGTGGCTGCGAACTTCGGCAGTGGCATGGGGGTAAAACCTCATGTCGCCAGTAGCCTCACAGGTAACCCTTCTAACACGATGATTGGAGCAGGTCATGTTGGAAGTATAACTACTGACTCTGCAATTAGTACGGTGAGCTTGTCAGGCTGTACTAGTGGTCTAGCTACTGGCAAACTACTAATAACAGACACTGCCGATCACTCTGATCAGGAAAGTGCAATTTCTCTTTTCAGCAACGAAGCAGAAGAGCTGCTTCGTTCACCGAGGGTTGGAATGGGTACCGGCAGGCCTAGTACCTCCAGGTCCAGACCAACACGGGTGGGCAGGCAAGCTCTGGCAAAATATACAGCAGCACTGAAGCTAGAAGCGAACCTTGGCCATAAATCGGACCACACAACCAAAGAGTTGGTGGATTTGACGTGAGCAAGAGGGGTGATAGCAGAAAGCAGAGCTCACTTCAAGAAGAAGAAAGGTTGCAGCGCAAATAACCCAGCCTTCTGCAACAAAATAGAGGAGATCACCAGTGGGAAGCTGTCTGAAAAGAAGCGACTGAGATCAGCTGAAGAAACACCACCAGCTACTCAGAAAAAGCGACGCAGTGGCGCTCAACTAGGTAGTCCCTCTAACCTACAAACGAATACCAGCAGGGCGACTTCTTCAAAGTCGGACTTGCTGAAGAAACAAAACTTGAATACCGACAAGACGGCATCTACGATGGCGGACTTGTTGTGAAAACAATTACTGGTGGCTTTGATCGACCGCAGTGACCCACTTGGACGTATGTCCTTGGAAAGATGGAAAATTGTGGAGATGAAGCTACTAGAACACATGATCAATTTGGCCGAAACTGACAGAGACAGTCAAATTGATTAAATGCAAAGATCAGTACACTCTCGAATGGTGTAAGAGGACGGTTCCACTCCTCAAGGACACCTGGAACGGCGCGGATTTGGCCATAGTCGACAGAGCGGAGATACCATCCATTCCGAATGCTAAAGTGCTAATTCCACGAGTACTCCCACCAAAATGTACCCTCAGACTACTGCAGCGGCAAAACCCAGATGTACCCTTCAGCGACTGGAAGGTACTGAAAGTATGCGAACCGGTAGCTGAGCACGGTGGACAGCAATTCATCCTCCAAATCAACAAAGAAGCGGAGGACATACTGTACCCGAGGTTTGGTAAGATGGTTTGGGTATGTGGAAGCGTTTTTCTACGTCTCAAAAAGCGTCGACCAGATGACGAGAACGTGAACACTTTGGAGAACCTAGAGGTGGATAAAGACCTAGGTTTGATCTCCGCAGCCACAGCTAACATCACGCTAGGACCGGAAGCAGATCTGATGTACCATCAGATGTTGCAAGTGATTCAGATCAACCTACATCATAGTAGTTTAGATTCGGCTGAGCTACTCCTCACCCTGGAAAAAGGGAACTATGACGCTAATACAGGAGCCGTGGATCTCTGGGAAGGGAGATATCAAGGGACTAGCGTCACGTACATACAAACTACTACATTCTCAACAGGAAGGTAAGAGACGTTCAGCCATTTTAGCTAAAAAGAACATTAATATCTTTCTTAAGTCTAATTACAGCACGAACGACCTAACAGTGGCCCTGTGTGAAGGCAGTGATGGTCAAATACCACTCCTCCTGGCATCGATATACATGGCGCATGACATGGAATCACCGATGTTGGAGCTCCAAACGCTGGTGGATGATGCTTCCATACGAAGGCACAACCTAGTGGTTGGAGGAGACGTAAACGCTCATCACAAGATCTGGGGTAGTAAAGAAAGATGTTAATACAAGGGGTGAGTTACTACTTAATTACATTTTATGCTCCAACCTATCGATAGCTAATCGGGGCAATGTACCCACGTACATTGGCCCGACCATTGAAAATGTTTTAGACATTACTCTCTTCTCAGACAACGATACCTGTGTGCTTGACAATTGGATGGTGTTAAAGAAACCATCAATGTCGGACCACAGGTACATTATGTTTGATATAAACTTTAAATCTAGTAGTACTCCTAGACCATTCAGAAACCCAGTTAAAACAAACCGGAAACTGTATGTAAAACTAGTCGAGCAGAAGCTCGAAAACAAATGCCCAGTAGCTATCTGGAACGTAAAAACTCTGGAAGCTGATGCGGTCCAATTTCTCACAAGAACTCTGAGAGCAAGCTTCGAGCAAGCCTGCCCTCTCAGTAAACCCTCTAGTAAGACCTCTCCACCTTGGTGGAACAAGAATTTGAAAAACCAAAGTGACACGGTAGTAGATAAGCTATAGGAGTTCGAGCGCAATTTTACGTGTATTTTTAAAGGGGGGTCTAAAATTACTTTTTTAGGGTTGCCGTTTTCCGTAAAAGCTTTAAATGATCTTTGATATCTATCATCTTATGCAGACACACACACATGAGTACAAAAAGCTCTCTCTACAGTCTTCCTCACATAAAGATGCACAACCTAAACCACATATTATAATAAAAATGTATTAATACTTTACATCTTCCAATTCATGTTCCCTTTCAGTCATAATGGAAAATATATGTGTCATTTATCTAGTGTTTAAAAGCTATTCATAATTTTTGCAGACCCAAAGGGTTAAAATTAAATTAACATAATGTAGTATTTCGGTTTGTAAATGCTTTGTTATAACACATTAAAGCTCTTAATACACACATAAAAAACTTTCCTCACAAAGAATCTCCTTCTATCATTTATACATAATTAGTATTATCCAAAGAGAAGGGGGTCACATATTTCTTTTTATTTATATGGGTAACAATAATATGATAATATATAAATTATATAAATAACACAAGATCTTTGATATTACCACCTTACGTACACATAGGTAAGGAAAAAATATATGTATTATATTAAACACACACAAATGAAAAAAAAACAATAAAATAATACGTTAAGCTGATGCATCTAATGAAATTTACCATAATGCATAATCTTTAAACCTGTATGTAATATACATATAATTCAATTATCCACTTTGTTTGACTTTGCTGTAATATTATCATCATGATACATAATTGTAAAAATATGAAGCGATATATTAATCAATAAATAATATATAGTTTTGCTTCGCATGAAAAAAGGTATTCAGGTGGAGAGGGTCAGATTTTCATATTTATATTATTTTTTTACCGACAACTCTTAAAACATGATTAAACTTGTTCATTTTTGCATATAGAAACGTGTTAGCTACATTAAAGCTTTACAATTTAAAAAAAACCATCATTTTCTTTCATCATTTACTTTACACAACATTTATTATAAGGCGATGTTAACTGCACACATATACACACACACACATATTGATAATTCAATTTTATTAATAGTGAAGCTCATATTCTAAGAGAAAATTATGCATTTTATACAATGATTGAAGCTTTTTAATTTAGCGTTATCGACCTGTACAAAGTAATTAAACATTTATTTTGAAAAAATATACCTTGAACTTTATTTTAATGTGAATATAAAGGTAAAACGTAAAGAAAAAATCATTTTTTCATTCATCTGACAAAAAGGGGTCAATATGCCATTAATTATCTGCAATTAAACCGTTTGTTCTTATAGTGTATGCAAAGAAAAATTTAAATATAAAGTGATATAATAATTTAATCAGCAAGTAAATTTGTGAGTCAGAATTTAAATCTATGTATGATAATATTTTTTATGTGTTGTTTCTTCTTAAACATTTTTTCAGTATGAAAATAAAATAAAATATAGTTTTACTTTCAATGAAAAACAAAGATACTTTGTAAAATGGATATTAATTGAAAGTATATTGTATTGAATTGTTTTAAATATATTTAATACCTTAGTAATTTTATAAAATTTTAATATTTATGAAAAATATAGCTATTATGTGAAATTATTTTATGTATGGAAAATTGTTATAATAACAAACGAAAATATTTATATGTTATTATAACTAATGAATTATAAAATATACGTAATAATTATTTATATTTATGTAATAAACAAATTGACAAAAAAAAAAAAAAAATTTAAATTTTAATTGTTATTTAGCACTCATATTTATTTATTTTAACACTTTAATTAAAGATTATTAATAATAACTCAAATTATTTTGGTATATAAATTACTCCAATTTTAATATTTCATAATGTTTACAAATCATGCTATATTATAACAAGCAAAAGCATTACATATTATTTAAATTTATTTAATTTTCTTGTATTCTATAATACTAATACACTTTAAAAAAATAAAAAAAGATGTCTAAAAGAATTTAATAATAAAATACATACTGCAAAATCAAGAGTTTCATTACGTTTTACTTAAACTAATTCACCTTGAAATAAAGTAACAAGTTATATTTTTTTCAAAAATTAATATTTATTTTATTTTCTGCAGGTCGATGACGTAAAAGAAAAACAAGAAATACTAACATTAACATAATTTTGTAATTAGTAATTAATGTTTCACATTTTGATCATTAAATGTACTTTGCAAAATGTAGGCAAAACTCCTTAAGAATAAAATAATATGAATCAGTTTACCAAAAATATTTTGAAACAATTATGATTTTATGATACCTTCATTTGCATTTATGAGGATTAAGCTTTAACTTGGTTGCAAATTACATATTTTGCGTATGAGCTTAATTAAATTTTTAATTTATGAATATTAAAATAAATTATAATATTTATTTATGGATGTTCCTGCAGATTCTCATGGATGCTATGTAATATAATATACTATTGTTTTGTGCACGCAAATTGTTGCATAGTTCTTAAAAGCGAAAGTTAAATATACATACGAAATATATAAAATAATTTTTTTTATGTAAAATAAGAAAGCTAAAAAATATATAAAATAAAGTGACAATTATAATACATATATATAAAAATATATTAATCTACTATATATGTAGTTTTATTACATAGCATCATTATTATTATATATATGTTTTTTTAAATATTTTGCGCATAAATATATTAAAATAAAAAAAATTATAAGTACTTGCTAACAAAGGGGTTTTTTAATTACCACATTCAAACAGACAAATTGAGGTACTTACGCAGCATTGCCAACCTGCAGTAATGATTAAAATAAGATTATAGATGTAAAATAATGTATGTAAATAAGATTAGATGTAAAATAATGTAATAAATAAGATTAGATATAAAATAAGATTAGATAGTAAATAAAAAAATATATAAAAATATTTATAATAAATAAAAAAATATTTCATTCACAAATATTATTCAACTTTTTTTCCAAATGTTCTGTTTAATCACTGTTCTGTTTTATCACTGTTCTGTTATATCACTGTTCTGTTTTATCACTGTTCTGTTATATCATGGTTCTGTTTTATCATGTTCTTTTTTATCATGTTCTTTTTTATCATGTTCTTTTTATCTTGTTCTGTTTTATCTTGTTCTGTTTTATCCGGTCACCAAAATATTAGTTGATAATGATAAAAATAACGATAAAGTAGAAGAAAATGTTAAGGAATGCTCTAGAAGTTTGAGAAATTTACGTGCGATGCTAAAAGTATCGAGTAAGACAAGCGAAAGAAGCCAAATATGTGGTGGAATAACCGTCTTGCAGAGCCGTCGAACTCAATTAAAGCATCTAAAGATTCAAATGGGGTTAGGTTATAATAACCTACATCTAAACCGAGTCAATTACAGTAGCAAGCATGTCAAATGGGAAGATGTTGAATCCGCTTTTAAAAACCGTATTCGCACAGGTGTGATTATCAATCTTTTTCACAAAGATCCTAAAGATTTTTTGGATGATTGCACCAACCTTTTCTGCCGCCGCATTAATAATATGCTCAAAAAAGAAGAGTGCATTAAAGTCAACACTGTTTTTTGTGGGGAGTTTAAAGTTATGAAAAACAACGAAGAGGTTTTTGAAATAAAATACATGAATACAAAAAATATTCCTATATATAAGAACTCAAATATTAATGAGTGGTTTTTGGATCACGTGAAGATGCCTATACTAAAAGATTTGGAAGAATTTCAGGAAAAAGATAGTGGTTGGGCTTTATCTGCTATTATTAATTTGGGTGTTAATATAAAAAAATTGGGATCATCATACATTGAACTGCCAGAAGAAATTAGAAAAAAAGAGGCATGTATTAATGTAAAAAATAATGATGATGCTTGTTTCGCCTGGGCTGTATTATCAGCTAAACATCCTGTTGTTAAAGATCCTCAACGTATTACAAAATACCCCAACTATGTAAATATTCTAAATTTAACTAACATCCAATTTCCAATGACAATTAAACAAATACCGAGATTTGAGACGCAGAATGACATTTCAATCAATGTATACATATTATATCAACATGTAAATCTCCATGTATACAGAATCAACATGTAAATCTCCTCTTAATACAGAATGAGTACTATAATGATGATGAAATGAATGTTGAAGCTGACGCTGCTACTATTAGATATCACTATGTTTGGATTAAAAATTTATCCCGGCTTTTATCAAGTCAACTATCTAAAATGAACGGTCAAAAATTTTTCTGCGATCGCTGTCTACACACAACGGCTTGGAAAAACATATTGAAGATTGTAAAATTCTCAATAAATGTAAAATCAGGTTACCAACAGCTGAACAGGCGATGCTAGAATTTAAGAATCATAAATATAAAGTTGAAGCACCATTTATTGTTTATGCAGATTTGGAATGTTTTTTACAACCAGCAAGTGATAAAAATAAGTATCAAAATCATATTCCATGTAATATAGGTTATTATGTAAAATGTTCATATGACCCCACATTATCGTTTTATAGGAGCTATCGTGGTGGGGACTGTATAGAGTGGTTTACTCGCGAATTATTACAGTTTGCTGAAGATGTAGAAACAGTTTTTCTTTGTGATCTACCAATGGATAAATTGACGCAAACCCAAAATTTGCAGTTTAGTACTGCAACACTCTGTCATATATGTGAAAAACCAATTCATGAAAATGATAAAAAGGTATACGTGATCACTGCCACCTAACTGGCAAGTACCGAGGCCCGGCACATGAGGTTTGTAACATTAATTATCAAGATAGTTATGCAGTTCCAATTATATTTCACAATTTAAGTGGATATGATTCTCATTTTATTATTAAGAATTTAGCATCAGATTTAGAAGGCAGGATTTCATTATTACCAATCAATAAAGAAAGATATATATCATTTACTAAACATTTAGATGGGAACCTTATTAAATTCAGGTTTATTGACTCATATCGTTTTATTAGTAGCAGTCTTGATGCTTTATCATCTTTTCTGATTTCGTTTCCAAATCTAAAATCAGAATTTGAAAATTTATCTGATTACCAATTTAATTTGCTAACTCGAAAGGGTGTATATCCTTATGATTACTTCGATGCAATAAGCAAATTTTCAGAAAATTCTTTACCATCGATCGATAAATTTTATAATAAATTAAACGATACACACCTAAGTGAAGACGATTATTCACATGCTCATAAAGTTTGGAGAAAATTTCATATCCAAAATTTAGGTGAATATTCAGATTTATATCTAAAGACAGACGTTTTACTTCTTGCAGACGTTTTTGAGCAATTTCGTGCTAGTTGTCACCAAACATATGGACTAGATCCCGCGCATTATTTTACACTTCCAGGTTATACATGGGATGCAATGTTTAAGCATACAAATATAAAGCTAGAGTTATTAACGCATATTGATATGCTTATGTTCGTTGAACGAGGAATTCGAGGAGGTCTTAGTCAATGCTCAAAACGCTATTCCAAAGCTAATAATGAGTACATGCCAGATAATGATCCTTCACATCCATCAAAATTTTTAATGTACAATGATATTAATAATCAATATGGCTGGGCAATGTCGCAATATATGCCGTACGGCTGTTTCAAGTGGGTAGAGGATTTGCAAAACTTAAATGTTTTAAACGTAAGAGATGATTCACCTATTGGATATATTTTAGAAGTTGATATAGAATATCCAACACAACTTCATGATCTGCATAAAGATCTTCCGTTTTGCCCAGAACATTGTAGTGCTCCTATATCTAAACAAAAAAAGCTTATGGCTACTCTATATAATAAAACAAAATATATTATTCATTACCGTAATTTAAAACAAGCTATCAATAATGGCTTAAATGTAACTAAAATTCATAGAATTCTCCAGTTTAAGCAATCGCCGTGGCTTAAAGACTATATTGATTTAAATATAAAACTTCGGACGTCGGCAAAAAATGATTTTGAGAAAAATTTATTTAAATTAATGATAAATGCAATATTTGGTAAAACAATGGAAAATGTTCGGAAACATAGCATTGTAAAATTGGTAACAAAATGGTCTGGTAAATATGGTGCTGAGGCTCTTATTTCTAAACCAGAATTTAAAGCCTCAACTATTTTTAATGAAAACTTAGTCGCCATAGAACTCAACAAAACTGAAATTTTCTTTAATAAACCAATTTATGTGGGTATGTGCATTCTGGATTTAGCTAAAACAAAAATTTATGAGTTTCACTATAATTATATGCTTCCCCAATATGCCTCAAATTGCTGTGTTTGTTATACTGACACTGACTCTTTAATATATGAACTAACCTCTTCCGATATCTACAAAACTATTAAACGTGATTGTCACACCTATTATGATACCAGTGACTATCCAATTAGTAATATATGGAACATTCCCCACGTGAATAAAAAGGTACTGGGACTCATGAAAGATGAAAATAACGGTCGCGTTATGACAGAGTTTGTTGGTTTAAGATCTAAAATGTATGCTATTCGGGTAGAAGATAAAGATCACACAAAAAAAGCTAAGGGAGTAAAGAGAAATATTATTAAAAATAGATTAATGTTTAGTGATTATATTGAATGTCTAAATGATAATGTTGAAAAAACTGTTTCTCAAAATTTAATACAAAGTCAGAAACATAATGTAAGCAGTATTACTCAAAGAAAGATTGCTCTCAGTCCTCACGATGATAAGAGATACTTAATAAAAAATACTTATGAAACTTTACCGTGGGGTCATTATAGTATAATGCATATGAATTAAAATTTATAAGTTAATAGATTTTGTAAATGATAATTATTTTTGAATTTTAATTAAAAAACCATTGATTTTATATATTAAATAATTATTATTATTATATGAATAAAAATATGTATTTATATTTAACAGTAAGAAATGATTTTGTATATTTAACAAGTTTTAAATAAAAACTAATTATTATAACTTAACCGTTTTTTTCTTTAATTTCTTTCTGTAACAAAAGATTTAATATTTAATTTTCTTATTCATTATTCTGTTTCTTTACAATCATATTTAAATATTTTGAACAGAAGTAGTTTAATTTTTATACTTGGTTAGTTGAGGAGCTAATGTAAAATAAGTTATCTTTTTATATTATTTTCAAACGAATTCTATATAATGAAATATTAACCATATTTATTGCGTATATACCGATCATAAACATTGCGTTAAAATACACAGATGTTGGTTAGAAAATATTCATGTTATTTCATTATATTCCATTTGGATTAAACCTGCTTCATGTAAAGCAATTAAATATAATAAATAAATAAATAAATAATTAAAGAAATAGATATATAAATAAAATAAATAAAATAATGTAAATATAAAAAATCAAATATATAAACAAATAAATAAATAAGAAAGTAAATAAATAAATAAAAAATAAATAGAAATAAATAACTATTACGCAAAATATTTTCAAAAGATATTTTGATTTAGATATTAAGTAATTGTAAAGCAATACAAGACAATTCAAATTAAATGATAATAAAAATATATATAAATACTAAACACGAAATTATTTATTTCATAATTTTTAAATCTGAGTAAGAGGCAGGTCGTTGAAGAGCTTCACAAAGCAGCACGTAGAAATTTTAAGCGGCGACGAGTTATAATTAAAGGGCTTGATGATCTTTGGCAAGCTGACTTAGTGGAAATGGGTGCTTATGCAAAACAAAATAATGGATTTCGATTTCTGCTAACTGTTATTGATACTTTCTCAAAATATTCTTGGGCAATTCCAATTAAAAATAAAACCGCTGAAAATGTTACCATAGCAATGCAAACTATATTTATCAAATCTAAAAGGCATCCAAAAAATTTACAAACCGATGATGGTAAAGAATTTTTCAATAAATTTTTTACAAATTTAATGTATGAATACAATATTAACCACTATTCAACATTTAGTTCATTGAAAGCTTCAATTGTTGAACGTTTCAATCGAACTTTAAAAGAAAAAATGTGGAAGGAGTTCAGTTTAAATGGTGAATATAAATGGCTTAATATAATTCAGAAGCTCGTAAATGATTACAATAATACGATTCATTCGACTATTCGCAAACGTCCATCGGAAATTAATAAAACGAATTCTAAGGAATTGCTCTCAACAGCATATAATCATATTAAAATTGCTGCACCGGCAAAATATAAAATTGGTGATTCAGTGCGTATAAGTAAATTTAAACATGTTTTTGAGAAAGGCTACACACCCAATTGGACAACCTAAATATTTAAAATAAGAAAAATCCAAATTACTGATCCTGTAACATATTTATTGGAGGATTATCAAGGTCAACCCATTGAAGGCGGTTTCTATGATGAAGAATTAAAAAAGACTAAATATGAGGATGTGTATTTAGTGGAAAAAATTTAAAAAACTAAAGCTAGGAAAGTTTTTGTTAAATGGCTTGGGTTCCCATCATCTCATAATTCATGGATAAATAAATCAGATTTAATATAAAAAATTTCTAATTAATTACATTGGTTATAGTTAAAAAAATAATAAAGTTTTACTATAACTATTACTTAAAATATTTTTATATCTGACAGAATCCTGTTCATTATCACATAAAAATATATTTTTAAATATAGAACTTTACCATGAGGATCAGTATAGTATAATGAATCTGAATTAAAAGCTAATATTATAAGATGTAAGGTAATGGATTTTGTAAATGGTAATTAATTTTAATTTTAATAAAAACTATCAATTTTATATTAAACAATCATTAGTTTTATGAAAGAAATTTTGTATATTTTGTATATTTTTAGCAAGTTTTAAATAAAAAAAAATATATTTATAACTTTGTTGTTTTTCTTTAATTTCTTTCAGCAGTACAAGATTTTAGTTTCATTTCCATATTAAATTCCCCCTCAACAGATCATATTATAGAATACAAGAAAATTAAATAAATTTAAATAATATGTAATGCTTTTGCTTGTTATAATATAGCATGATTTGTAAACATTATGAAATATTAAAATTGGAGTAATTTATATACCAAAATAATTTGAGTTATTATTAATAATCTTTAATTAAAGTGTTAAAATAAATAAATATGAGTGCTAAATAACAATTAAAATTTAAAATCTTTTTTTTTTTTTGTCAATTTGTTTATTACATAAATATAAATAATTATTACGTATATTTTATAATTCATAAGTTATAATAACATATAAATATTTTCGTTTGTTATTATAACAATTTTCCATACATAAAATAATTTCACATAATAGCTATATCTTTCATAAATATTAAAATTTTATAAAATTACTAAGGTATTAAATATATTTAAAACAATTCAATACAATATACTTTCAATTAATATCCATTTTACAAAGTATCTTTGTTTTTCATTGAAAGTAAAACTATATTTTATTTTATTTTCATACTGAAAAAATGTTTAAGAAGAAACAACACATAAAAAATATTATCATATACATAGATTTAAATTCTGACTCACAAATTTACTTGCTGATTAAATTATTATATCACTTTATATTTAAATTTTTCTTTGCATACACTATAAGAACAAACGGTTTAATTGCAGATAATTAATGGCATATTGACCCCTTTTTATCAGATGAATGAAAAAATGATTTTTTCTTTACGTTTTACCTTTATATTCACATTAAAATAAAGTTCAAGGTATATTTTTTCAAAATAAATGTTTATTTACTTTGTACAGGTCGATAACGCTAAATTAAAAAGCTTCAATCGTTGTATAAAATGCATAATTTTCTCTTAGAATTTGAGCTTCACTATTAATAAAATTAAATTATCAATATATGTGTGTGTGTATATGTGTGCAGTTAACATCGCCTTATAATAAATGTTGTGTAAAGTAAATGATGAAAGAAGATGATGTTTTTTTTTTAAATTGTAAAGCTTTAATGTAGCTAACACGTTTCTATATGCAAAAATGAACAAGTTTAATCATGTTTTAAGAGTTGTCGGTAAAAAAATAATATAAATATGAAAATCTGACCCTCTCCACCTGAATACCTTTTTTCATGCGAAGCAAAACTATATATTATTTATTGATTAATATATCGCTTCATATTTTTACAATTATGTATCATGATGATAATATTATAGTAAAGTCAAACAAAGTGGATAATTGAATTATATGTATATTACATACAGGTTTAAAGATTATGCATTATGGTAAATTTCATTAGATGCATCAGCTTAACGTATTATTTTATTGTTTTTTTTTCATTTGTGTGTGTTTAATATAATACATATATTTTTTCCTTACCTATGTGTATGTAAGGTGGTAATATCAAAGATCTTGTGTTATTTATATAATTTATATATTATCATATTATTGCTACCCATATAAATAAAAAGAAATATGTGACCCCCTTCTCTTTGGATAATAATAATTATGTAAAATATAAATGATAGAAGGAGATTCTTTGTGAGGAAAGTTTTTTATGTGTGTATTAAGAGCTTTAATGTGTTATAACAAAGCATTTACAAACCGAAATACTACATTATGTTAATTTAATTCTAACCCTTTGGGTCTGCAAAAATTATGAATAGCTTTTAAACACTAGATAAATGAGACATATATTTTCCATTATGACTGAAAGGGAACATGAATTGGAAGATGTAAAGTATTAATACATTTTTATTATAATATGTGGTTTAGGTTGTGCATCTTTATGTGAGGAAGACTGTAGAGGGAGCTTTTTGTACTCATGTGTGTGTGTCTGCATAAGATGATAGATATCAAAGATCATTTAAAGCTTCACTGGTGCACTGAGAACCACATCCTCAGATGCGTTAAACACGATACTTTCTCTCGAACCGGTTGATATATTTGCTAAAAACGTGGGCACTAAAAGTGCGCTTCGCTTGAAGCAAACAGGTCAGCTAAAATATAGGGAGTTCGGACACTCTAGGATCGGCTTGAACCTAAAAGGTGAATCCGATTACATGGTTCCCTTTCTCTCACTACGTCGCAGATACAGTATTGTTTACTAAGAAGGGAATATTGCGCGCAAAGAGGCCCAGACCTTACTGACTCGACCAACATCTATACGGATGGATCTAAAATGGACACTGGAGTGGGTGCGGCAGTACACTCTCCAGACCTTGAGATCAACCTTAGCTACAAATTACCAGATCATTGTAGCATCTTCCAAGCAGAAATTCTGGCGATCCAGAAAACTGCAGAAATTGCTCACGAGCGCGCAACTACTCACACAAACGTTTATCTCTACATAGATAGTCAAGCCGCTATTAAAGCTCTGGCTAGCGCGTATATTAAATCTAAGCTGGTGCTTCACTGTCATCTAGCACTTCAGACTCTGTGTACTAACAAGAGCGTGGTGTTCTGCTGGGTGCCATTGCACTGTGATATCGCAGGAAACGAAGCAGCAGACAGGCTTGCCAAGAGCGGTGCGAATCTCTTGGGAGCCACACCTGAGCACGTTCTACCCTCGCTACAATCGTATAAAAGAATTCTCGACAGCAAGGCCCTAGCTCAAGCTAGGCTGCGCTGGAATAAACTAACAACGTGCAGGATGCAACGTGCAGGATGCACTTCAACGTGCAGTGTGCATTGGCAAACATGCACACAGGATGGGTCTCACCAACACAAACCTCTGCAGATACTGCAATGACACGGGGCAAGAGGATACCCTAGAGCATCTTCTGTGCTACTGACCGGCCCTAGCACGAAGAAGGTCGCTAATACTAGGTCGCGCATTCCTCACAGATCTGGATGAGGCGGCCAAATGTGGAGTAAGAGCTCTTCTCAAATTCGCGGAGGCCACTAATTTCCTAGATCTGATGGGAGACAACATGTCAAATGTTCAATAGCCGTTAACAGTGGTATCGCTAAGGACCCGTGGTGGTCTATGTGTGGTCTTTCGACCGCCACTTCTAACCTAACCTAACCTAAGGGTACACCAGTTTTCAAGCGCCTGTAGTTTAGATTGAAAGATTAGCGAATATGAGGGAGTTGAAAAAATATTAAAAAAATTTAGTTCATCTGCATAGAATAATGAGGAATATCATTAAGATGTTCTGACAGGTCGCTTATGAAAATGTTAAATAGCAGTTGTCCCAAATGACTACCTTGTGGGACGCCTGATAAAACAGAAATTTTTGAAGAAATGTGGCCCTAGAATTTTACGTACTGAGGTCTATTGATTATGTAAAATGAGAGCCAAGTTTGAACAGATATAGCGGTTTTGAATTTCGAGGAGAGCGGTTGTGTTTGAAGTGTGGGGAGTGTATTTTCAAAATTATTAATTTGTTACATAAATATTGATATTTTTTAATTAAAGTAATTTATAAACAGTTGTTTTTATTTATTTCTAAATTCTAATCTATTAGAATTTTTAATTGAAATATTTTGTTATTGTTGTCATTTATTAAAAACATTCAGTGGATTTTTCAAAATTGTCGGCAATATAAAACTAAACAAATTAAAATAAAATAAATAAAATGTGAATCAAGCATAAGTATAAATATATGTATTGTGTCTTGTGTTTAGATTTAATTTACAACAAAAGTGACATAGAAACTAAATAAATATAATAATAAACAAAAAACTAACAAATTTATTGAAATAATATAATATTGTTTTATAGACATATTGTGTAAACAAAAACAGTCATCAATATTTTTGTGTTTTTCGTGTTTGTCGTCATCTGTTATTTTTCGTCATAAAATTGGACTTTGAACTTTTGAGTTAGCTGTTTAAGCTTAATTAATATTCATATCTTTGTTGTTGTGCTAAAATTATTTTAATAAAAATTATTTTGATATTACAAGTATGGATAAGTCCAAACCTTCGATAGTGTTAGTTCCTACAAGCCGTGTACATAAATTTAGAGAATTTTTGTGGTAGTCCGACAGTTTCATTAAAATGACAGGTCGATACAATTAATATTTTTGACGTCTCAAATAAAAAATAAAATTACCAATATAATATCGCGGAAAACTTAATTTAATAAATAAATAAATGTAATTAAAGTTAGTGCAAATAAGTGCAATATAAAATAGTATTAAGATTTTTCAGTTTTAAAGTGAATTTATTGTAAACAAAAAGCACAACATCGCCGTTGTTTTTGTTTACAAACATAGAAAAAAAATTTAGTCCAATAAATAGTTTTATTTTATAATTAAATTTTTTATTCGTGCAATAAAGACAATGCCTCGCAATTACGTTGTGCCAGGTTGCAAATCCAATTACTTTTCAACATCTGAAACTGTTTCAACATTTAGTTTCCCAAAAAATTTTGAAATTAGGCAAAAATGGATTAATGCTATACACAGAGCAGATTGGCAGCCAACTGGTTGCTCATCTGTTTGTAGAGTCCATTTTCGTGATAAGGATTTTCAATCCAGGCCAACAAATTTAATTGGTCACATAGTAATTAAAAAATTAATATACCTAAAGGACGTTATGATCCAAGAGGACTTTTTATGTATTTTGAAAATTATAATGTAGAGGTTCGAGATCGTGTAAAATGTGTTAGTGCTGCTGAGGGTGTACCAAAACTAATTGCACAATTTGGTTTATCACATTATAGTAAAAATTTAACTGAACCAGAGCCACGCCTAAAGATAATCGAAGATGGTGATTACAATCAAATTGAATGGATTATTCCAAAATCCAGTAATATAACAAGAATTTTTTACACAAAATTAAATACAACTGTTGTTCATTTTATAACAACAAATCATTATGATAGTTCAATTAGTTCAATATGATCAAGTTATTAGTAAGTTGATAATATACTGGATTTAGTACTTAGAATAGATATATTTAATGACAAATAGTAGTAGCCTAATGATAACATTACATTAGAAAATCGTGAAACAAAACGACAAATTATTTAATTTTTTTATAGTTAAAATTTATTTTATATAATTAATATCTAATATTTTTTTTAAAAAATTCTATATATATATTTTGGAAAATAAAATAAAAGAAACAATGACGGTCTTAAACTTAAAAAAAAAAAAAGAATGAAGCTCAGGTCATCAATAGAATTTTTAATATTAATTTAATTACTTTATTTTTTTCAGGGGTTAATACGCTTTTTTTAAGTGTCAAATGATGATATTGTGTTTTTATTTCTTATCAATGCAAAATCAATCATTGGTTCCAAAACACTCTGATGGTACTTACTTATATTAAATCATTTCCAAAAAAAGCGTATTAATTATTATTATATTCTCATATGTAAATATTTATCATATAAAAATAAAGTCTAATAAAGTATTTTTTTAAATAAAATTATGATTTTTATTACTTTTTATTTAAAAAATAATACAAAAACCATACAAAAACTCATATAAATTTGTCGCTCATATAAATTTGTCGCACTACCATGGTGTGTAATAGTATTAGTGCGCTGATTATGTACACGGCTTGTATTTATACACTATCGGAGGTTTTGATAAGTGTAATTGTGATAATTGCTGTGTTAACGATAATACACCCACACCAAACTTTATTGCTTGCAATGGTATATGTTCAAAATATTACAATTCTCAATGTATCGGCTTATCTGACGGAGCAAATCAATTTTTTGGAGAATTTAATAAATATTTCACTTTCTACTGCAATTAGTGCCAAACTATTAATCTCTCTCATATAATGCTTGCAGTTAAATCTAATAATGAAGTATTGAAAACTTTTTCTGATTCAATTGCGTCGATTATTAAAATTTCTCTAAAAAATGAAAAAAAAATCTTTAATGTGGAAGAAAAAATAACATCAATTTTACAGCATGTTGACGAATCAAGTTGCCATGTTGATAAAATAGATAATAAATTAAATATTCTATCGAAAAGCTCTGCATTAGTTGCAAATAAAAGTAATAAATTGTATACTAATTGTAGCTCATCTAATGAATTAAATATTAGAAATGAAATGTTGAATTAAAATTCCAATTAGATTCTATACAATCATCATTAAAAAGAATATAAATAATAACTCTAAGGAATTCTCTAAATTTGCAACAATCATTGGAAAAAAATAGTTTGGGACGTAAACGCAGTGTAAGGACCGCAGCAACCATTAAAGTCATCAAAAAGCGAGTTCGCCGAAATTGTGCTCGATCTGCAAGGAAAACAGCTAGAGAACTGGAAATCAACCATGAAACTGTTCGAAAAATATTCAAAGATGATCTCAAACTAAAGCCTTTCAAAATACGTAAAGTTCATGGAGTTTCTGAACCCACAAAAATGAAGCGCCTTGAAAGATCCAAACATATTTTAGCTTGGCACGCTAGGGATGAGATAGTATTTTCTGATGAGAAGTTATTTGTCCTGGAGCAATCTTACAACTCCCAGAATGACAGAGATTGGTCTGGCAGAGTTGAGGATATCCGGGAGACAAAAGACATGTTCCAAGATTTCAGAATGCAGCATCGGTCATGGTTTGAAGCGCCATCAGCCCTAGAGGAAAATTACCCTTAATTTTCATCGAAAAAGGCGTTAAAATGAATGCAAACTACTATTTGGAGGAAGTATTGAAGAAAAATGTCATTCCAAATGTAAAAAAATTCTTTGGAGATGATTATTACTGCATTCAGCAAGATGGAGCCCCCTCCCACACAGCAAGCATTATACAAGCATGGTGTAAGGAAAATTTAGTTGATTTTTTTATGAAAGATGAATGGCCGCCAGCTCTTCCGACTGCAATCCTCTAGATGATTTTGTATGGTCATATATGCTATCAAAGCTCCGAGATTATAAATTCTCAAATTTGCAGCAATTTAACAAAGTTATTCTCAAAATTTGGGACAAAATGCTAATGGAAACTGTGCGTGCCGTTTGCAATGACTTTGAAAGAAGATTGAAGCTAGTTTCTAGTTATCAAAGTTAAAGGAGGAGTTATTCCAAAATATATATTATAAATTGTAATACATATGTATACTTTATGAATTCAATAAATATTTTAACTTAAACTTTATTATACTTTAAATATGTTAGCGTTTTTATTTGTATCAGAATATAATTGTCACGGTGTATATGTAAACTTATTCCTTGGTGGGCTAAATAATTACTGCCCGTATGAAAATTTGTATAGAATAAATTTAAGAGATTTTAATTTATTTTGCTATTACCGTAGAGAGAGATATTAATATAAAGAGTTCTCATGTAGTACAAGAAAATTATCCAAATTTTTATTTTTCCTCACATCGCCTAACGCCTATAAAATTGTGTTGTGTAGAGGAAAATTATCATATTTCTCATTCTGTTCTCGCATTCATATTCGTACTTATAAAAAACTAACAGAAATATAAAAAAGGCGTTTGAAGTAAAATTTAAAATAAATTTCTATATTTTGAATTTTTTCAATTTGTGTATTTTGGAATATCATATTGTAGGGGTTTGTAGGAATAAATAGATACATAATTTTAACATTTTAAGTAAAATTATTCTTATTATTGCACTAAATTTCTGGCGTAGCACTCAAATTCTCTGTAGGAACAATATTCAATGAACATTTTTATTGAAAATGAGAAGAAGAAATCATCAAGGGGGGATTATATGCCAAAAACTAGGCCACTAGTTGGCCCATAGGTATCCCCTTGAGTAACAACAATTTTACCTCTACTGTTCTTCAAACTACCCCGCGTTCTTTACAAACTTTAGCAGATCCCTGACTGGGATCCATACCAACTCCTCAAGTCCATCGAACCATCACACAGCATATGGCTGATATCTTCCGCTACACTCAAGTCATGACATCCTCTACATGAATCCACCATGAGGAGCCCCAATCTCTTGGCCATCTTCCCCAAGAGACAATGTCCTGTTATTATACACACCGACATTCTCAGGTTGCTCCTATTCTGCGATAAAAGCATCTTTGTTCTTTTAAGGTTGCTCTCTGGCCAAAAACCTTTGGTATTGACCCATATTTCCCCTACCTTTTTCTCCGTAATTCTGTCAATCTCTTTCTTCACTACTCCCAGTGGGATAAGAATTGATTGATCAGCGACACCTATATCCTTCTCAACCTTCCCTACCCGGCTCATCGGCTTGCTCGTTCCCATATATGTAACGATGACCGGGTACCTAACATAATTTTACTGTGCTAATCCTACAGAGTGTCTGAAGCACTTATTGCATCTCCTAATCAAGCTTGATTGAATTACCATTGAATCAAACGCCTTAGTAGCAGCCGGACTGTCGACGTAGATTGTGATATCCTCGTGCGATATCACCTTCGTCGTTGCTAATGAAGCTGCATGTACTATAACTGGCACCTTCGCCTGAAACACACTGCTGTATTTTGGCAACCTGACTGAGTCCTTTATATTTAACTGTTCAGAGAAGTCACCCGCACCAGTTCCGCTGGCTGTCTTCGATCCATCCGTAAATATAGCAATCCCCTTCTCCGGAATTACCAAATCTCCATCCCATTCATCCCTTGTTGAGATTTGAATGATTTTCTCAAAGAACATCTGTGGTACTAGATAGTCTGTTTGCACTCCTCTAGTATCCAGTTGATATTCTTCCAATATAACACTATGTGTATATGGCTTGAATTTTAGGGCATTGGATTCACGAAGTCTCAATACCGCATTCGCTGCGTTGATTTTAACCACCTCGCTTACTTGATGTAGGTCAAGAATGATCTCCATGCCTTTAGTTAGTGTGGTACGAAGAGCTCCCGTAACACTTATGCACGCCAATCTTTGTACCCTTTCCAACTTCCTCATCACTGTTTTCTTCTTCACTGCCGGCCACCATACTAGCGCACCGTACATCAGTATGGGTTTCACGACACTGATGTAGTGCCAGTCTGCTATATCCGGTTTAATACCCCATTTCTTCTCTGAGAATCTCTTGCATGTAAATAGTGCAGTTGTTGCCTTTTTCACCCTTTCCTCAACATTTTTATTCCAATTCAGTGTGGAATCCAGTATTATCCCTAGGTATTTTGCACTGCTCGAGAGTGTCAGCTCCACTCCGTTCAGCGTTGGACAGATAAACTTACCTTCTTCTGATGAAAAGAACCAGTTCCGTTTTGGCTGGATTTACTGATAGCCCACAGCTATCAGTCCACTTCGTTACTATGCTGAGGCTCATATCCATCAACATGCTGATAGTGTCCAGAAATTTCCCACTTACCAGGATCACAAGATCATCCGCATATGCGATAACCTTGTACCCTTTCCTCTCTAACTCCTTCAAAATACTGTCCATTACCAGCAGGCACAGAAATGGTGAGGAGTGTCCCTGTGGTGTACCTCTGGTGACAGATAAACTTACCTCGCTAGTACCCCAGCTTGACATTATGTTTCTTGTCTTCAGCATCTGGCCAATCCAGGTTGTGACTCCTCTATTCATGCCTGCATCACACAGCGCCTTCTCAATGGTATCAGTCTTAACATTATCGAACGCCCCTTCTATGTCAAGGAACGCAGCAAATGTGTACTCCTTATGATTCAGTGACGTTTCAATTTGTGTCACCGTATTATGGAGTATTGCTTCTACCGACCTCCCTTTCCAATAAGCATGTTGAGCTGTCGAGAGAGAGAGAGCCGTCTCGACAGGTGCTTTTTAATTTCTCCATTGTCTTGAACATAAAGGATGACAGACTGATTGGTCTATAATCCTTTGCTGTGGTATGGCTATTCTTACCGGGTTTAGGTAAGAATATAACCCTCACTTTCCTCCAGCTTCTCGGTACGTGACATACATAGGCACGTGACGCATATATAGGTCTTCATCAGTGTGTCTCCTGGCATGATTCAGCCCATGCTCCATCCTCCTTTGTTATGTAGTTCGGAACCGTTGGTTCCTTCGCCAGTAACTTCCTCAATCTTGCTGTCTCATTGACACCTTCCATTGATTCACAGAACATTTTCCATGATTGCCTTACCGTTTTTTCAAAATAGTATTTCGTATGGACTTTATTAAATGCGGCACGTCATAAAGCAAATAATTTTTTTTATTATTTTCGGATAAAAAGTTTTGTTTTTCACCATTTCGCAAAGTTTTATATGCGCTCCTATTGTTGGACCCTTGGTCACAAACAATAGCTCTTATATTGAAACCAATATCTGTACAGAATTCAATATTTTTTCGGATTAATTCCGACAGTTTAATGCCATAAATAGATGTATTAGAAAGAAAATAACTGATTACGAATTTCCAATTACTAAACAAACCTCTAATAATAAAAACACAAATTTGTTTTCCCAAAATATTTTCTTTTGTATATCCAAAGTCTAAAAGACCTATAATTTCATCTTTAACAACATCATAATTTAGTTCACGTCTTATAGACACCACACTTCATCAAAAATCAGAATTGCTTCTCTTAAAGCATTATCCCAAGAATATTTTTTTTTTTTAATTTTTGGAAAATTGTTCATTAAAACCTGGGCAAACATTTTTGATGGGTATCCATCGATAAATTGAACTTAAAGATGACAGATTTATATGCAGTTGGTTTCTTAAATACTTATATGCCGATGGAGATTTAAAGTGAATATTTTGTGCTAAAACTCTCGCATTATCAATCTACTCTAACTTTTTAGAACCATGTGATAATATCATTTTAGCTAGAATTTTTCCATTTGTACTTACAACAGGTAAATCATCTATAACTTCTGACAGTAGTTTTTTGCAATTATGCTTTAGTAATTTATTTTTAGTTAATATTTTGTTATTTTTATAATAAACATTTTTTTACTAAGAGTTGCTTTAATTTTTTTATATTTATTTAATAATTTTACATATTGAGTACGATAGAATATCATATTTTTATTATATTTTAAACAAGAACTACATGTTTCATCACTTTTTGTATTAATTAATGGGTCCGGTTGAGAAACAAAAATTCCAGGATCAAGTCTTTGAAATTCTTCAACAGTTAAGTCAACATTTGAGCCTGTATTACTCAATTTAAAATAAGATTTTCCTGAAAATATAACTGGAATGTGATTGGCATCATCGATGCTTCTATTTTCTAAAGAAGGTGTTAACAATATATGAATTAAATCTTGATCGGCTTTAACAATATTTGTTTGTAAATTTAATAAAGGGACTGAATTTTTTTTAAAATACTTTTTCCCTATACATATATTTATTTTCAAAATGAGACTCACAAATATATGATATTTTTGCGTTTGGGGGTTTTTTCAAGCCACAAGCTTGCATTGAAATTCCAAATTGTTCAGTTCCCGCAGATGGAAATTTAAAAAACTTATGATAAGGGTGTTATGTTTAGTTCAACCAGGTTATTTACCTGCATTGAAAATCAAACCGGATGGTAATTAAATTTGATATTATTAATATTGTGAAATTAATTAACTAAATTAAGTATTTTAATTAAAATATTCAATATTGCAATGAAGCATTTTTAAAAAAGCATTCACCTCGATAAGTGCAACTGAACTTATTATTAACGGAAGAACAAGCTGTTGAACTTTTAGGTAAATGATTTTAAGAAAGTAAAATTAAAGTTGAGTTGAATTGAGTCCGTCGTCCGAGTTTGTCGTTTTTATTCTATTATTTAATATTTAAGTAAAATATATTAAATAATTAAGTTAATAAATAAAATTATATATGTTAATAAAGTTATTTTAAATGAATATAAATGAGTTTGTGTGTTTTTTATAAGAAATAGAAGAAAAGAAGTTAAATTAATATAGGAAAAGGTAACTTTATATTATATAATAATCTTAGAATTTGTTATAAAATATAACAATGGCGCAGCCGGTTTAGTTAAGTGTACGTACTTAACTTATAAAAAATCTTCGCGAATTACCACCGACCATATAAAAAAAATTATAGAACAGTAAATACTAAATAGACAAAGCATTGAAAATAAAAACTATAGTAAAGTGAATTTAATTTGAGATAAAGTTGAAATATTTAGAAAACAGTTTCGGTATATAAAATAAAAACTTGGTGTTAAAATTAATGGTAAAAATATTTAAAAAAAAAAATTAATAAAAATTGTACATTATTGTTTAATAAACAAAGTGACGTGTAAAAAACTAAAGAATAAATTGTTTAAAATATTGTTTGTGAGTGATTATAAGTATATAAAAAAATATTTTGTGAAATACATTAATTGTTTTTTTTAATTTGTGAAAGAAAATTTGAATTATTTCATTTATATTTATACTATAATTAATATTTCTAAAAAAAATAATAAAAATAATTTTGTGTAATTTGAAATGCATCCAAAAATTTGAAATAATTTTTTATTAATATAAAATTTAGTGTAGTAAAATACATATATACAAATAAAATTTATTTTTGTCATACTAAATAGTGATATTGAATTACAAAATAATGTTTTTGTTGTGAATGAAGTGAGTGAAGATTAAAATAATTCAACAATAAAAAAACTTGGTTTGTTTATATAAATTATTAGAAAAAAAAGTAAATAAAATTACGTCATAAATTTACATTTGGAAAAAAAGATAAGATAATTATTTCAAAAGTGACCTAGAAATCGTATAATATTAATTAAAATTAAAATCATACGTAAAAAAAAATTTTGTTGTACAAAATCATATAAATTTGAATAATTTTGTTGTGAATGAAATTTTGAATTTGATATCATATAGTAAAAGTGTAAAATTGTTAAAGATTTGTAAAATTTGCGCAGTGGATAAAACAGTGAATTAATAATAGTAAAATAGAAATATTATTCAGAAATTTTTTTATATATTTGTCTAGTAAAAAATTGATTGAAGATTTAAAAAAAATATATAAAAAGTTAATTAATAATAATAATCAATAAAAATGTACAGTGTGTAAATTAATAAATTTGAAAAAAAATATACTTTTGTTAAGAAAATTGAGTGAAAAATAAATAAAATAATTTAATAGATAATAAATAATTAAAAGAGTTATTAAAATAAATAAATAAATAAAATATAATAAATAAATAAATAAAATATTTTTATTAAAATAAATAAATAATATAACAATATATAAATAATACAGTTTAAAGAAATAAAATAATACTATAAATAAAAATAATCTAATGAGTGAAGATAATTCGAAAGGTTTAAAATCAAGATTCGATAAATATATAGATTCGTTTTCGTTTGCGAATACCAGTCCAGAAATTCCAGAACATCTTGTAACGTCAACACCACAAGTAACAACAGAAAATCAACGAAGCGGTGAATTTACTAAACAGCATAGAAGATCAGTAAGATTTCAAGATATAGAAACATCAGATTCATCATCATCAACAGAAAAAGCAAGTGGTACATTAATAAAATATACAAGAAGAGGCCGTCAAAGTAAGTCAATTTTAAAACGTAATAGTAAATTAAATTATCATAAATATAATACTAGAAGTAAGAATAAAAATCCAATTAGTTCATCTGAAAAAACAGATAAAATTATATTAAATATGAGTACAAATAGTGAAAATAACGGTAACGCGGTTGTAGATAATAATAACGGTAATAATTTACTGTTTGGAGGAATTGGTAGTGTCAATCCTTCAACAAGTAATCCAATTGTAATTAACACACCTGTAAATCCAAATAGATTGTCCCGCCAAAGTACAAATATGAATAATATACTGAATAGAGACAATACTTACGAACTACGAGGAAATTCTACAATGCCACTTACAGTTACTTTCAACACATTTTTATTAGGAGTACCAATTTTTTCAGGGGAAGGTGAAAGAAGTGTTTTAGACTTACAAAATTTTATTTATTTAGCTCATGAGGCATACTTTAAAACGGACGAAATAGATAGAGATTCTGTATTAACATATGTAGTAAGAGGAAAATTAAAAGGAAAAGCAGCGGAATTATTTCAAGATAGGGTAATTAATAATTTTGAGGAATTTAGAGAAATTTTACAGAACAATTTTATACCAAGGAAAGATTTAACAAGACTACGACAAGAAATAGAAGAATGCAGTCAATCGGTGGACGAATCAGTAGAAAGTTTTGGAGATAGAATTGAAAGAAAATTTTCATGTTTAAAAACCGCCATTTTAATAAAATATCCAACTGAATCAGGGGCAATGTTAAAAGAAGCCGAAGAGATTTCTAGACGAACATTTATTAGGGGTCTTAGGTCAGAATCCATAAAACAATATATCTTGAATCAAAATTATAGAAATTTATCTGAAATAATAAAAGATTCAAAGGATTTTGCTAGGAATTTAGAGTTTTTATCTCCTAATAAATCAGTAAATAATGATTCAGATAATAAATTAAACAAATTAGAGAAAATGTTTGAAAATCTTTTACAGTTACAAATTAATAAAGAAATAAATAGTCAAAGGTCTAATACAAATAATGTCCAAACGAATAATTTTACTCCTAGAACATCAACCTTCACGGATACTCACAACAGATATCAAACCCCACCTTCGAATCCTTTTAAACCAAATAACGACAGGACATTCAACAGAAATAATAACAACAGTCAAAATAACGAACATAGAAATTCTACTCCAATTACATGTTATAACTGCGGACGACCAGGACACTATAGTAGAGAATGTAGAGCACCTAGAAACATAAAACCATCAACATCATTTAACAGAGATAATAACAGAGCAAGAATAGTATGTGCATCTTGTAAAAATACAGGTCATTATGCTAATAATTGTCCTTTTAAACAAACAGGAACTGAAAATAATAATTCTACTAATAATATTAGACGTGAAGTAATAGTTTGTGAATGGTGTGAACGAGAAGGACATAGTGAGTTAACATGCACCTCTCGTCAGAAATACCAAGCCAAACAGGGAAACGATGTAGGGAGGAATTAAAACCCTTATATTCACCCTCTAATCAGCAAGGTATTATTAAGCCCGAGCCATTAGTGACATTACCTTTAGACATTTCAAAGACGGACACAGTGACATTACTAGTGGACACAGGAGCACAAATTAGCCTACTTATAAAGGACAAAATTGACGAAGACGTACCTGTTAATCGACAACAAAATACCACAATTCAAACTGTACATTCACGCAGTAAAACATTAGGAAAATGTACAGGACAATTTTTAACGCCAAACAAACTACATTGCGACTTTCAGGTAATAGAAAATAATTGCCAATTACCAGCTGACGGTATTTTAGGAAATGACTTTTTATCTGAAAACTGTAACATACTAGGACCTCAAAGAACACTACATTTTCCACGAACGGACAATAATAAAACAGAATTTGATATACCCATAACAGATTATTTTGAAGCAAATCTAAAAGGCGTTAACAATTATTTTTGTAATTCGCAAAATTTCAGTGAAAAAATCGAAAATTTGTTAGATAACAATCCATTAAATAAAGAATTTATATTTAATCATAATAGTGATATTTTAGAAAAAAATGAATTTTACAATGTTTTCAATAATAAAAATACTTATGACTGTAAACGAAACGATAACAAATCGGAAGATTTAATAATATTTGAATGTAAAACGGAATTGGTAAAAAATAACGAAAATAATATCGGTAATTTTATAGTAAAGGGCTTTAACGAAATTGAAACGAATAAAGATCGCGATATTTCAGTTGAAATTAAAAATGAATTAAAAATTAAGAAATTATTAACTACGGGTATAGAACATAATAATCACTTCGGTAATTTTGAATTAAAAGCTTCAAATAAGAATGCGAATTTAAATTTAGAATGCGAAAATAGTGATGTTAACGTAATACAAAAGGCAGTTGAGAGTAATGGTAATAAAAAAATTATAAAAAATATTATTGAAAATAATTATTTGTCAAATTTTGAAGCAAAAGCTTTAGAGAATAAAGCGGATTTTGTTGTAGAAAAAGCTCAAATAATTAATTTAGATATAAATAAACCATATTTCACTAATAATAATGATTTTGTTAGATTTGTTTCAAATAAAGAAAACCAAATAAAGTCGAATGTCGAAAAAGGAGCTCCACATGACAGAGCGAATCTTTTAGTAGATTTTTCGTCAATAAATAATTGTAGTTTAGAAAGTCCAATTTTTAAAAATGAAAATAGTATTTTTGATAACAGTATGTTCGCTAATAATTCGAAAAAAACACTTAATTTCCAAAAAATAGATTTTGTTGAAAATAGTAATAAATTCGGAAATAGTTTCGTGTCTGATAGACATTTCGGGTTAGATGATTTTACATCTGGAGTTGTTTATGAAACAACGGATCTAGATAAAATAAAATCTGAGAATGTTTGTACTGATCTTATCGATTTCACAGAAGTTGATAGTAAAAACAATATAATTCCGGCTAGAACCGAAAAAATTATTTCAATTCCAGCTAAAGTAGATGGTGAGTTTTTAGTTATTTCGTCAGAATTAAATAATGGATTAATATTAGGAAATGTAATTACCTCGGCGAAAAATGGAAAATTAACAGCGATTGTTATGAATTTAACTTCGGAACATAAAGAATTACCAGATTTTATACCAGAACTTTATCCTTTAAAAAATTTTGAAATTAGAGGAATGGTCTGTCGAACCAAAACGGAATAGTAGAAATGATGAAAAAAATGAAACAATCTATCAAATAAAAACGTTATTTGAAGAACCAGATCCAGAAATTGAAAATAGAATAAAATTACTAAAAGAAAAAATATGTATTGAAGAGACTCTGAATTGGGAGGCAAGGAAGCATTGGACAAAATAATTCAAGAATCACAGGATATATTTCATCTTCCTGGTGATCATTTAAGTTACGTTAATGGAATCACACATCCAATTCAAACGAAAACTGATTCAAAACCTATTAATAGCAGACAGTATAGATTAGCTGAATGCCATAAGCAGGTAATCAATGAAGAGGTGCAAAGGTTGCTAGCCGAGGACATAATTCAACCAAACAATAGTCCTTGGAATGCTCCACTCTTGGTAGTACCGAAAAAGGCAGGACCAAATGGCGAAAAAAAGCACAGAGTTGTGATAGATTTTAGAAAGCTTAATGAAATTATCATAGGGGATGCATTTCCACTACCCCGTATTGAGGAAATTTTAGACCAATTAGGAGGATCGAGATATTTCACTACTCTTGATTTGGCGAGTGGCTACCATCAAGTTCAAATGGATCCAGCTGACAAAGAAAAAACAGCTTTCAGTACTTCGTATGGCCATTTTGAATTTAAAAGGATGCCATTTGGCCTGACCGGTGCACCAGCAACTTTTCAACGTGTTATGAATTGTGTACTATCAGGTCTTCAAGGATTTAAATGTTTCGTCTACCTTGATGATATTGTGGTGTATGGTAAAAATTTGATGGACCATGGTGAAAAACTGAGAATTGTATTTGATAGACTTAGAGAGCATAATCTGAAATTACGACCTGAAAAGTGTAAATTTCTAAGAAGAGAAGTAGTTTACCTTGGTCACAAAATTACATCAGAAGGAGTAAAACCTGATCCTGAAAAAACAAAATGTGTTCAACAGCATCCAATACCAAGCAATACTAAAGAATTGCAATCGTTTTTAGGATTGGTAAACTACTATAGGCCTTGTATGCAAAATCTGGCCGAAGCAGGTGCAATATTATATAAAATGGCTACTAAGTCTCGTCCTTTCACATGGACAAAAGCGCATGATGACGCATTCCAAAAGGTAAAAAAACTATTGGTTGATCCACCACTACTTATATATCCAGATTTTTCTAAACCATTTAATTTAACAACTGATGCATCAAATCTAGCTTTAGGAGCAATCCTATCGCAAGGTGAAGTAGGTATGGATAAACCAATCGCATATGCCAGTCGAGTTTTGGGAAAAGCTGAACAAAATTATGCTACTATCGAGAAAGAAATGCTTGCTATTTACTGGGCTGTTAAGAATTTTAGAAGTTATTTACTGGGTCGTGAATTTGTTGTTTTCACAGATCATAAACCACTTATTAGTGAGTACAACAAAAAAGATCCAGAAGGTAGAATTAACAGGTGGAATGTGCGTTTATCAGAATATACGTTTAAAATTATGTATAAACCTGGTAAGCACAACAGCAATGCTGATGCTTTAAGTAGAATTCCATATAAAAAAGTAAATGAACAGAAAAATTTTGTAATTCCAACAATAAATGTTTTAACTAGAGCACAGAAAAATAAACTAGAACAAACAAAAATAGTTAATAGTGATGAAGAATATTCTAGTGAAGATGAAAGTGTAAATAATGAAGAAATACCCACTGAAAAATGGCCCAAAAGAATAGAGTTAGAAGAAAAACATGAAATATATGAAATAATAAAACAAAATCATGATACACCACTTGGTGGCCATTTAGGTGTAGTTAAGACTTATAATCGTTTAAAAAGACATTATTTTTGCAAAAATATGATCAAAACTATTAGAAAATATATAGAATCATGTCCAAAATGTCAAAAAACGAAAAAAGGAAAGATTACTAAAATGTCCATGATGATCACCGATACCGCTAAACGTCCGTTTGATAAAGTATATCTCGATATAGTAGGTCCATTTCTAATCTCGAATCAAGGGAATAAATACATACTCAGTTTCCAAGACGATTTGACCAAAGTGCTTGATTGTATAGCTTTACCCAACATGGAAGCTATAACAGTGGCAAAAACATTTTATGAAAATATTATTTTGAAATATTCAGTAATACCAAGGCAATTGATTACCGATAAATAAAATAGAGACTACAGCTTACCACCCACAGTCTAATGGTTCTTTAGAAAGAAGGCACGGTCCTCTGGTAGAATATTTAAAAATGATAGTTGAGCAAAATGTTCAAAGTTGGGATGAATGGTTAGGAGAAGCAGTTTTCTCACACAACCATACACCGCACGAAGGTACTAAATTTGCACCTCTTTTCATATTATATGGGTTTTGTGATCCTCTGCCTAATGTTTGAAACCAAAAGTCGAACCACTAAGAAAATTTCGGTTATTTGGTGAAGTTTAAACTACAAAAAATTAGAGAACTAGCCAGAGAAAATTTAATTAAAACCAAAATTAAAGCGAAAAAATATTATGATAAGAATGCGAAAATAACAGAATATAAAAAGGGAGACAAAGTTTTAATACTAAATCCTATTAAAGAAAATAAACTTAGTTCGAACTGGGCAGGCCCATACGAAGTGATCGAAGTTCCAAACAATCTGAACACAATAATAAAAATAAAAAACAAACTCCGAAAAGTTCATAATAATCGGCTTAAGTTATGGAAAGATTTGGAATAGATTATAAATATATAATAAAATTATATACATATTTAGAACACACAAATAAAATATTTTTTTGTATTTTTTTTGTATATGTCACAAAGTCAATAAATTTTAGGTTTTTAATATTACACGTCGAAATTTTTATACTAAGCTAAATTCATTTAAATTTTGCTATTTTCGTATATATAATAAAAAAAAACCCTTTTTAAAAAAAATATTGGAATTTACTTTATAAGAATTTACAGTTCGGCTGACTGTAATTGGTTAATTCCTATAGTTTCCTCTTATATTTTTTTTTATATTTTTATCTCCATTTAAAATTATCTAAAAAAGAGATCACATTACAATTTCATTATTGTAATGCGTTATATTTTTTATAAATGAGTTTAGTTTTACTAATTTTAGAATTATAAATTGCCACCGCTATCTAATTTTTCATATAAACAACATTCAAATATTACTTAATATTTTTGTTAGATTCGGTAATCTAATAAAGGTAATTTTGCGTTGAAGCTTTTGCATTTTTAGTTTTACTTAAAGATTGCATAAAGATTTAACGCAAATACAAAAAGTAATTTTGTACAGTTCCCCTTTGTAAAAAGGAGAAACTTTTGTAGCAAATAAAATTTGAAGATCTTAATGTATATTGTTATGAAGCTTAATGTAATTTTAAATGCAAGCAAAACATATAAATTATGTTCAAATTGGAATAGTTTTTTATCAACCCAAACTGATAAATTGCCCACTTTAGATATATTTTTTTTATTAAAACATAATACGTAAATTATTTAAAGTACTTATTTTTCTGATTATTACTTGCTATAATAAAAAATTAATATTTTATATTACGTATCACTTTCTACAATTTCATTTGTAATTAAAATTTAATATATTGGTAAAGAATTTTTGGTAAAGTAAAATCATAATTGCAGGTAAAATGGGGAAAGCATTCATACTATTGGTCACCATATTAGGAGCATCGACGGCACCAATCGAAGAAACAAAATTGGGTAACAGCGAAATAATGTTTGAAAATTTGGGAAACTTAGTAGAATATAAGGATATAGTGGAGTTATATACCAAAATAAAAATAACGTCAATACAAGAAATGGAAGAATATTTAGATACCATCAAGGAAAGGATAAATAGTACTTGCCATAGCCATAATTCCAAAATAAGATCGATGAAAAGCTGCATTTCAGTCAGTAAGGAAATTGAACTATGGATGATAAAGATAATCAAAGCTACAGAAAACATCAATCATTTCTTTAATAGACGGAAACGAGGTGCTATAAATGCTTTGGGAACTCTAGGGAAATATGGACAAAGAAGACTCAGAGAAAATTTATAGTACTTTGGAAAATTTGAAAGGAAATGATGAGAAAATGATGGAATTAATAAATAAGCAAACAGCAGTAGTAAAAAATAATTTTGATTTCATAAGGGATACAACGGGAAACTTAACGGTCAGTTTACAGGAACTGGATATAAAATTAGATATTTGGGGGAAAATATCTATTGGTTTAGGCGCTCAACCTGTTCGGACGTGTTTTCATTTAGCTTGCAAAATAATTAATTTTTTTGTTATAATTTAATTTAATTAATCACAAAAAAAAAAAAAAAAATTGTATTTTGTATTATGAAATAAAACTACAAACAAAAAATTATTAAATATTAAGAATATACATTATTTAGTGCATTCACCTACAATACAAATTTAAATATTATAATTTTCCTAAAATACAATAAAACATAGTGCATTTACCTGTACTATAAATGACATTCAAAGTGTTGTGTAAATAATAAAATTAATAAAGTCACTGTGTCATCATATCATATTTCAATTAATTTATATATTTATTTTATTTTTTGTTCGATTAAAAATCTTATTTTTTTTTTTTTTGTGTGTACTTAAATAAATAAATAAATCGTAATTATGAATAAATGTAGCAGCAATAATTGCACTATGGATGATAGCACACCCACATCTGAGATGATAAATTGCAAAGGTATCTGTTCAAAATTATTTCATCTACGCTGCATAGGTCTTTCGAAGTCTGCGACAAAATACCTAGCAGAGTACAAAAAAATATTCTCATTTTATTGTATTGAATGTAGCACCATTAATGTTGCACACATTATGCTAGCTATTAAATCTAATAATGATCTGCTGAAATCATCAGCTGATACAATTGAGCATATCAAAAGTTCCACCCGTATTAATAATAAAAAAGCATATGATAACTTTAATTCTATTATACAACAAATTGATGAAATTTGTTGCAAACTTGATGATTGTAATGTCAAGAACAAGATTCAAATCGAAAATCTGGGTTTACTATCTAATAAAATCGACAAATTATCGTCCGGTATCAATTTGATTAAGGAAAATGATTTCGATGGTAACGACAGTATGATTAAAAAATTTCAATTTAATTTTGACAATTTACATTCATCATTGAAAAAAATTAAAATTATATTGGAAAGTAATACGCAGAATTACCAAACAACAGCTGAACAAAACTTAAACTTAAACGATAATTTAGCTAATTTTATGAAAATTTGTAATGATATTCGCAATGTTACATGTAACATCAATACTGGTGAATTACAATCACAGCTCTCGATTCATGGAGAAGAACTCTCAAGAATCAGACTATTGCTAAACGATATTATTGACGAAGTTAAGTGTTTGGGTAATCTTAAGCACTCATTAATCAGCGACTTGGTTACGGATGATCTGCTTAATTTAAATAATGTTAGGTCATTAGATGATGAAATACATGAAATAATATCTCCATCTCCTACAACTTTTTCACCATCAAAGTTAAGGTTAATACCTCTTACTCCTGAGTTAATCATTCCAATTCCAAAACCCAGAAGAAATCTAAGGATGACACCTGAATTAAGTAGGCCAATTCCTAAACCTAGAGCTAAAGCACCATTACCTGAGTTAATCAAGCCAATTCCAAAACCTAGAGCAAATTTATCATCGCCTCCAAAAATATCACCACGTCAACATTCATCTCCGCCAATCATACATTTTGGCGTATCTTGGTCAAAAGCTGATTGGAATTGTAGAATGAAAAAATTGGATAGTCTAAATGGTTTAAATCACAAGGATATATCAACTTTGTGTGTTAAGGGTAGAAGTGCCTTCCTTAGTAAATCATCAATTGTTAACTACCTTGTGAACGAACTTCATTTTGATGAGGTTTCCTGCACAGTATTGCGCCCACGATATAAAAAACCTAGAACAACTAATCATATGGTATCACTGAAATTACAATTACCTAGAAAATACTCATGGCTTTTTATTGATCCGTGTAGCAGTTCCTTTAGACTAGGTAATATTAAATTTACACCGTGGAAATTTAAAAACCATAATAATAATAATAATAACAATAATATTATTAATAATAATAATAATAATAATAATAATAATAATAATAATAATAGTAATAATAATAATAATAATAATAACAATAATAATAATAATAATAATAATAATAATAATAATAATAATAATAATAATAATAATAATAATAATAATAATAATAAGAATAATAATAATAATAATAATAATAATAATAATAATTATAATAATTATAATAATAATAATAATAATAATAATAATAATAATAATAATAATAACAATAATAATAATAATAATAATCATAATAATAATAATAATAATAGTAATAACATTAATAATAATAATACTAAGAAAAATATTACTGGTAAGGATGATAATAATAATAATAAGATTAACTCTAAAATTTATACTAATGTTAAGCCTAGAGAAACTATAACTAAACATGATAATAATAATTACCAAAATTTTGTACAGGGTCAAACTTTAAATCCCACGACCTACACCATTTCTGTCCCGAATGCGACCAGTGCCTATGTCAGTACTGATTCGAATCCTATTGATCCCACTGATCCCAATATTAATACTAATAATCAGACTCCCATTAACGATCCTCCAATCTCTACAATTTCTAACGTATCGCCCTTTTCTTTTTCTAAAACATTGTCCAAAAATCTAAAGAAATTTTCAAACTTTATTCAAGAACCATTCCTAAACCCACTTATTCCAGTCCGTGATATACCACATACTTATAATAACAGTTCTAATAATATCACTTTTCAACCTACTAATATTTTACCTAACAAATCAACTATATCTTTTATAGACCCACTTTTCCCTCCTAGCGTTAAAATGACAATAAACTAAGCTGATAGCATCGAGAATCGTTACTTATTATCCCGTCTGAGAGACAATAGGATTTACAATAATGTACGACTCTATCTTGCCTTCTTATGTCATCAATGTAATACAGTTTGCATTGAAGGCAAAACAAAAACAAACGTGCTAATAGCAATCCAGCAAGAGGGATTACCAACCGATTTTGATACTTTACGTAGGTTATATTACAGTTTCCACGATAGTTTCGGTGTCTCTGCTGAACAAGTCACATCTGATCTCTCCTCTTATTCTTCTCACTTAAGTTCTAAGAGAATATCATATCTTCAAAAATCCCGAGAAGATAATGATAAGTATTTTCGGAGCCTACAAAAAAGAAAATCTAAACCCTGGCACTAAACCTAAACCCACTTCATCACTACGTCTTTTTTACCATAACTGCGGAGGAATCAGAGGTAAACTAAATTCTCTTTTTATAAATGCTAATTCCTCACCCTTTGATATTATAGTAATATGTGAAACTTGGTTGAATGACTCTTTCACTAATGCAGAAATCCTAAGTAATAACTGGACAGTTTACAGGTGTGATCGAAACTATATCTCTACTGGTCTTACAAGAGGTGGTGGTGTTCTAATCGGAGTGCGTAATACCTTTACTCATGAAATAGTATATACATCTCGCTCACAGTCTTTTGAACACACATTTATTAAACTTAGAATTGATAATAAGTTAATATTTGTTGGAGTAATTTATATCCCTCCTAATTCGGATGATACTGTTTATATTGAATTTTATGAATCTCTCCTCTCAATTCTTTCTACTCTAGACGAAGTTGACGATATTTTTGTTTTTGGTGATTTTAATCGCCCTAAATTATCCTTCATTATCGACGAACTAGACAACCATTTGCTTCCTGTAAACTTTACCGATGACATAGACTTTTCGCTCATTGATACTTTTTATGGAAATGACCTACAGCAGATAGTAAATTCTCCTAACAATAATGGAAGATGGCTTGATCTTATTTTTTCTAACAACTATGACAACGTGGTTGTTGATATTGCTACTGATGCTGAAAATCTTTTCACTAACACACAGCATCATAATGCATTAGTTGTTGAACTTAAAACCACTGATACTTTTTTTATTAAATCTTACAATAACAAAGTGGTATATGACTTTAAAAATGCTGATTTTGATAATATAAATTCAGCTCTTTCTGCTATTGACTGGACTGAATTGTTAGCATATGGTGACTTAGATTCTATTGTCTCATCCTTTTATTCTTCAACTTTTAGAATAATTGATACTTACGTTCCTAAGATGGTTAAAAAAGATAAGTTAACTGAGCCATGGTTAGATAAAAATCTTAGAACTCTACGAAATCGCAGAAATAAATTATATAAAAAAATTAAAGAACTTATTAATCCGAACCTGGATTTAATCCGTGAGCATAATGAACTTGCAACAGAGTTCTCTACTAAGTCGCGTTGTTCTTATGATTCCTATATTAATATACTTGGACAAGACCTTTTAACACACCCAAAAAAAAATTTCGATTTTGTAAACACCAAACGTAAATGCTCAGGATATCCATCCACCATGTCAAAGGATAACACTTTCTCATCAAATCCTAGTGATATAAGTGACATGTTTGCTGATCGATTCAGCGAATGTTATAGGCCCACAACTGATTTAACAGATACTTCATCTATAAGTGACGACCAAAACACTATTTTAAATACAATATCTATTTCAGATGAGGAAATACTTAATGTGTTAGGTAGTATTGATATTAATAAAGGTCCTGGGCCTGACTTATTACCCCCACTTTTTCTAAAGAAATGCGCTGATCAGCTGTCTGCACCACTAAAACTTATCTTTAATAAATCCATCTCTTCAGGAACATTTCCGTCTGCCTGGAAATCTTCTCACCTCACTCCTATATACAAAAGTGGTGATAAGGCCAACGTCGATAACTATAGAGGTATTGCTATATTATCTACTATACCAAAAATTTTTGAAAAAATTATATGTGATAAAATGACGTCAATTATCAATCCAATACTCAACGAGCAACAGCATGGTTTCAGAAAAGGTCGCTCTACCACCACTAATCTAATGGTTTTTACTTCTGAAGTGCTGATTAACATGGAAAAAGGTCACCAGATTGATGCTATCTACACTGACTTCAGTAAAGCTTTTGATCGTCTTAACCACAGCATCCTAATCTCTAAATTGAAAAAAATCGGAGTGGCAAACCCACTTTTAAAATGGATCACTTCTTATCTCAGTGGTCGAACTCAATCGGTTAAATTTCAAGGGTTTATTTCCAAAGAAATATCAGTTTCTTCAGGTGTTCTTCAAGGTAGCCACCTTGGCCCTCTATTATTCAATATCTTACTCCATGACCTATCTGAAATATTATTTGACATTCCACATATTTTGTATGCTGACGATCTAAAAATATATTATATAATAACTAAACCTTCTGATGTACAATATTTAGAAAGTAGACTAAAAATACTTGAGAGCTGGTGTAGAGTTAACAAGTTGGACCTTAATGTTAGTAAATGTCACGTCATTAGTTTTTCAAGAAAGAAAACTACTATTATACACGCCTACGATTTAAATGGTACTCAACTTAACCGTGTAACTCAAATTAATGACCTCGGGGTTTTGTTGGACTGTAAGCTGAATTTTAATCTTCATTATGACAGAATCATTTCCAAAGCCAATAAAATGCTGGGTTTTATTAAAAGAAGAGCCAAAGAGTTTAAAAATGTGTGGGTGACTAAATCCTTATATTGCACCTTAGTACGATCAATTCTTGAATATGCCTGTCCGATTTGGTTACCATATTTCCAGGTGCACAGTGATAGAATAGAGTCTATTCAAAAAAAATTTCTTCTTTTCGCTCTTCGGGACCTGCACGACCCACACGACTATAATAATTTACCAACGTACCTTTCTAGACTTAAATTACTTGAACTGACTTCACTTTCCTCTAGACGCGACCTACTAGTAGCTTGTTATACTCTCGATGTCTTGAATAACAACATAAACGTTAGTTTTATATCTAACAGGATAATACTTAACAATGACATAAGACAAACAAGACATACATCCCTACTTAAGGTTTCTGCTCATCGTACGGAATATGGTAAAAATGAACCTATCAATAGATGTTGTATGATTTTCAACCAATATAGTTCCTGCTATTCCCCAACTATATCTAAATTTGCCTACAAATCCAGGCTTCGCAACATCTTGAAATAATCAAATTACTATTATATCCCTTAATATCCCTATTTTTTTTTACATCCCTTCTAATACATATCAACCCTAGTTTATTACAATTTATTTTGTCTAAGTATTTTATAATCTTAGATTTTGTATTGTTAAATAAATAAATAATTAAATTAATTTTAAGTTTATAATTAAGAAACATTATTTTTTGTTAATAGTAATAAGTAAATAATTTATAATTTTTTTTTATTATTATCATTTTTGTAAATGTTAATATAATATAATAATTTTATTTGTATAATTAAATGTACCTTGCTTGGTAATAAATAAATAAATAAATAAAATAAAAGTTATGGAAAAGCAATTGGCAGTTATACAAACTGACGTCAGTGCACTATGGGCAGAAATAGAATTAAACCGTCTAGCTCTTTTCGCTCTAGCTGAGTTGGAAAGAATTTATGGATATATTTTAGAACAGGGCGAGATTATAAACTCATTACAACATAAAATACACCCCTTAATCCTGGACTCACAGTTATTAGTAGATGTATTAAGCAATATAACTAGAAAAAAGAGTCATCCTTATATGTATTCATCCGTGGTGATAAATCAATTAGCAACAATAGATTTATCTCACTGGGGGAACGAGGTGGATATAAGGATGACAGTTGCACTGTTAGAAAAGGATGAGTATAATTTATACAAAATATATCCACTGCCCAAAACTATAGAAAATGACCATCATGTAATTGTTAAACTAGATTGGGACTATATAGCTAACAACTCTGCTGGTCAGTTTGTACACTATACCGAAATGGAATTAACAGCCAACTGTAAACTGATCAATACAGATAACAATACAGTTTTCCAAGTGTGCAAGGAATTCCATCCAAAAATATTGCAAACTGAAGAGAAACATTGCATATTAAGAATATTTGAGCAAACAATTAGAAAGAATGAAGCACCCGTAACAGATTCGGGCTGTCAGTATCATATGTTAACGGAGATAGGGGACCACATAACACCTCTAAAAGCTTTGAATACGTGGTTGTACATCTTGCAGAACCCGCGTGAGCTGACAGGGTTTTGTACGCCATATATGAGGAAATGGAGTCTGCAAGGAAAAGGAATAATAAAATTAACTGAAAAATGTCATTTTATTCTAGATAATTTGGAACTCCCGTATCATGAAATCAAAGAGAAACATTTGCCAATTTGGTTGGCTATACATTTAACAACTTCACGAATTTCGATGTAAATTTTACGCATCTGTTACCCACATTAAATTTCAAGAAACCAACTTCGAATAAAATACGAACATTAGGACCAGGTGATTTGCGGAAAGAATTCGATAAACGTAGCAGATCAATTAGTAATTTACAGGAAGATATCCAAAAGGAGAAGGACAGTCAAAATAAATTTAAAATAGTGACAACTACATCAACAATTAACTCTATTCTAATAGCAGTGATATTAGGAATCCTAATTATATATAGCTTAATTTACTTGATAAAAAAATGTAGAACTAAAAAACGGAAAGCACGGGAGTCACATAGACCGAAACGCCTACAAATACACCTACAAACCAGGATGAAACTTATCTAGAACCTGACCTACCTTATGAACAACCTCAGGAAACTAATTCCACCTTAAGGACGTTTAATTGCTCAATGCAACATATTCCTTCTAGTAGCAGATTAACCAATATTAAGAAACCTACAGAATTACCCCCTTCCCCTCCTAGCAAACATCCATTCATATCCAAAACACAATCACCTACATCCGAGAAACCCGTAAACATTAACATTAACCCCAATTCCATGAAAAGAGCTAGATCGTTAAATGGAAGTGCATTTTTTAAATCCGATTTATATTCTACGCCGGAAATACTTTCATTCAGAACTTAAAATAAAATGTTTAACTCTATAAATATCACCTATTGAACAAAAAAAAATTAAAATTAAACAGAATTTTTTTTGAATGTAATGTATAAGAAAAATAATAAAAAAAAACGAAATTTTAAAGATTTATAATGAATTTTATTTGTTTGCTATTTGTTTGCATATTTTCAAAAAACTACTGTAACATCATACAATAATCAATATATAAAACAGAAGTTAAGTTTTAACTCGCGAATTGGGAGGAATGCTATGTCATAACATCAAATGTTATGCCATAATACAAGTTACATCCTATATCCAAACTAACACATACAAAATCCCCTCCCGTCCCATCTAACAACTATTTTATCTCACAACTCCCACCTAACAACTATAAAATTTATACTAACTAAAGTGTATTTTATTATCGAATATTTTATATTATTTAATTAACTACTCGAACTCGAATATTTTATCTTGAATTTTTATCACTATTTGAACTCATATTCTTAGAAATATGAAATAAAAAAAACTTTAAAAACAAAAAGTAAAAAAGTAATAAAAATAAAATATTTTAAAAGTAGAAAAATATCACTGATGTAGTAATTCTTTCCAAATAAAAAATTATTTATATATGTTTTAAAAAAATTAATAATTATTTAACTTTTGTTTTCTAAAACTTTAAAATTTTATGTTCTTTGAAAAAAAAAAATGATTTTATTGTAAAAAAAAAAATGATAAACAATAACTACTAAACAATTTCTTTATACATATAATTGCAAATTTAATTTTTGTTTTAATACAATTATAAACTAAGCCGCTTTCTGTTTAAGAATGTTTCATAAAAAATTGTAAAAAAAAAAAATTAATAAATTTAAAATTTTATAGTATCAGCTCAACAAATTCTTCAAAATTTTAATTCCTTATTAATGTTCAAATTGTAATTTAAAATTAAAGAAGTATTTACACCGAAATTCAACAGCTTGTTTGTAATCGTAATATTGAAAAGTATGCTTTTCGATAGCATAACTTTTCAACTCGCGAATTGGGAGGAATGTTATGTTTAGTTCAACCAGGTTATTTACCTGCATTGAAAATCAAACCGGATGGTAATTAAATTTGATATTATTAATATTGTGAAATTAATTAACTAAATTAAGTATTTTAATTAAAATATTCAATATTGCAATGAAGCATTTTTAAAAAAGCATTCACCTCGATAAGTGCAACTGAACTTATTTTTAACGGAAGAACAAGCTGTTGAACTTTTAGGTAAATGATTTTAAGAAAGTAAAATTAAAGTTGAGTTGAATTGAGTCCGTCGTCCGAGTTTGTCGTTTTTATTCTATTATTTAATATTTAAGTAAAATATATTAAATAATTAAGTTAATAAATAAAATTATATATGTTAATAATGTTATTTTAAATGAATATAAATGAGTTTGTGTGTTTTTTATAAGAAATAGAAGAAAAGAAGTTAAATTAATATAGAAAAAGGTAACTTTATATTATATAATAATCTTAGAATTTGTTATAAAATATAACAAGAGGATAATTTTTTCGTAGTTCTACATGAAGGAACTTCACATTTAACACCCCATATCTTTCTATGTCTCATCTTAAGAACTAAAACCTAACAAGCCAAATATATCCAAAATACTAAAATTATAATTATAAAATAATAATTATGGCAATATTTATTATATTTTTATATAATAAATATATAAAAATACACAAAACACAAAAATAAAATAAAATAAAACTTAAATTTTACTTCAAACTCATTTTTTTATATTTCTGTTTTTTTAAGTACGAAATATCAAATATGAATGAGAGAAGAGAATGAGAAATCAGAGAATTCTTCTCTACACAATTTTATTTTTAAAATCTCTATGGCGGGCGAGGCGGTGCGAGCGCGAAGTTTAATAGGCGATACGAGGAAAAATAAAAATTTGGATAATTTTTTTGTACTACATGAGAACTCTTTATATTAATATCATTACGTACATATAAATATTATAAATATTATTTATGCATATCATATCAATAAGGTTTTAAATTTTAAAGAGATTTTTTTTATAACAAATAGATAAGCAATTTTGGATGTAAGGATTTTTAAATATGAATTAATATTTATAATATTATCAATCCTAAGCAATTTTGTAATTATAACAACAATTTCCCTTTTGCAAATGTTAGAGTTCTAGTCAACGATTTTTCATTTTTAAATAATTTTGAACTTTTAAAGTGTGAACTTACTATTTGTATATAATAATGAATTATTTCAAAAATTAAATTCAGTTTCGGAATTATATAAATTTATTGTCGAGAATAATTTGGATTTTGAACTGACAAAAAAATAATTCAAATAGTTTTGACTACTCCAGTAACAAGTGCAGAATCGGAAAGATGTTTTAGTACACTTAAAAATATGAAGAAAAAAAAACTAGCGTAATGGGACAAAATCGGTTAAACTCATTAGAAGTTCTATCAATAAAAAAAAGAATTAATTTCAAAAACTTTAAATTTTAATGATATCAATTACTTTATATGTTTGCTAGTCAAAAAAATCGTAGGGCTAAATATTTATAAATGAATTTTTCATTAAAATGTTATTTATTACATTTACAATATTTTTTTATTTTTGAATGATATTTATGATTTGTTTTTTTTTTTTATATAAACATTGAATTGTCATTTTTTTTGTACATATATATTTTTATAAGTTTATTATTTTTTGTTAAAGTGTGATAGGCGTAATGTTTGTTAAATATTATAAACGTTAGGGAAACTGGACACTAAATTCTAGTTAACGCTTTGAGTGCAGTACCTCAGGATGAAGTTGAAAACTGCACCTTTTTTTAATAATTAAAATTGGCCCATTCAGAATTGTACATCACGAACCGCCACTGGTTCCTATTAAATGTATTTCTGGCTCAGAACAATCTCCACCTTGGGCTTGGAATGACAAAGAATTAAAGAACTTTTGTATTTTACGTAATCAAAAATGGAAGCAATATTGTATTTCAAATGTTGCTGACGATTTCAATTCTTATATTTTTTATTATGTAATAAATTTGATCTTGAAGTACATGAAAAATACATGAACTATCTGTCTGATATGCAAAATAAATTAAAATTAAATCCAAAAAAAAAATTTTATGCAAACGACTTTGACGAAAATTTTAGTATGCAAATTGTAATGGACATGCGGAGATTTTCCCGCGCTTTTTGTAAGGAGATTCTTTTGGAAGAGAGGTGAGATCTGTAGGCATCTAAGTCTTTTGTAACATGTGTGGGAGATATATATCCAAAGATTCATTAAAGCTATCATATATTTGTCTGATGTCCTCATATATCTTTTACATTTTTTAAACTAACATTTTTACACTTTTTAAAAAAGTGTAAACTTTGATAAGAGAATAAATAAATAAATGTTGGACTTGAACCATCCCTTACCATAGTATAACTCGTACTATGTGCAACACTTATTTTGCTAAATAGTAGTATACTTTTGTAACAAACAATTTCAAATATTTAGCCGTACTGTCCCAAATTTGGTAAATATGTAAATATGAAATAACAGATTTGTTTATTTTATTTACTAGTTCTGGAATTTCCAGATATGAACGCAACCTTTGAGTCGCATCACGGCCTCATACCAAAAACCGGGCTCGGAAGCTTCAGTTTTACTTTTAAAAACTTTAGGCGCCCCTGTCCAAAATTATTCATCTTTCTCAATAGGAGATACCATAAGCGATACCCTACCTTCTCCACCTAAAGAGTGGAAACTTCGATAATCCATATTTATTACCATATTTATTTCAAAGCTCTTTTGTTGCAAGAGACTGCTTCAGATTAATAAAAAATAATTATTACATTATTGTCCATCTTTATTACATTATATAATCTTTGCCTACATTTAATAACTATTTCAATTAACTTTTTAACAATCTCTTAAAACATTTTTCAAATCCTGAGCATCCAGTGTTCTTTTTAATACAATTTGAAAATTCTCCGTCACTTGATAATCATCTTTAAATACAATCACCAAATTTACTTCAAATTCTAAAAATATATCAGATAAAAATTAATTTATTAAGAAATAAAACTTAAAAATAAAAAATATCCAAACTGACCAATTTTAAAATTTTTTGTTATCAATGTTGGACATGTAAAAAGTCTTGGAAAGATCATAAAAATCGGAATTTGTAATTTTGAACAAACATTTCCATCAGAAATTTGAATATTTTGTATTTCTGTTGCATCTTTTGAGTATCCTTCAGCACAACCACAAGTTTCCACTCGTACCAATTGTAATTCAATTGATTTAATAGCAGATTCAGTATGTTGAACTGTCAACTTACAATTGCAAAAAAATAAATTTGTGAATAATAAATATATAAAAATACTTACATTTCCTGTAAATGGCTTAGTAACACAACATTCAGTTCCATCTAGTTTACCCGTAATTAAAAATCTTGGTATTACTATTCTCTCTTTTGCTGATTTTTGTAAACTATCTGGACTAATACTGAAATTTACTTCACTAGAATTATTATTGTCATCATCACTTGTTGTTGTTTTATATTGTACACAGAATTGCTGTACTTTTTGTATGCTCTTAGACAAAAAACTTCTTTTTAAATCACATTTTATTTGATAATTAATATTTACAAAAACTCCATGATAAGTTTCATATAGAATTTTAGCTTCTTTATTACATTTTATTGGAAATTCAAATTGAAATTCTGATATTCCTTTTTTTAATTTACCGGGCGGTGATAATTCTAATGTTGTATTTAATAATTGTATTGGTTTTACAGAATTATAAAAAGCTTCAAATATCCCAACATTTTTGGAACTTAATTGAAGATTAACTATACCATCAAGTGTAATAGTACATCCTTCATGTCGAACTTCAGATGGACAAACAATTTTAACTACTCCTTTTAGAATTTCCTTTGCAAAAAAAATATTAAAATTAGATTTATATATTAAATTTTAAATTTGATGTTAATTTACTCCTTCGTAATATATTTTATTTGATCGTAATTTTATATCTAAAGTAATGCCACTCATTTTTTAAGAATATTAGTAATATATTTATTAGTATCTTCCGATGTATTTTTTTCTATTTACGAGGTATGTATTATCTATGAATTATGATAAATTATGTATAAATATATCATATATGTATTATATAATTAAAATTAAAATTATACATTGTTTTTTTATCATATGTTTTCTTTTCATAATTAGACAGACAGGAGGGTAAGAGATATCGTATCGTCGTAAATAATCTCTTTAGGGATGGCACGATATTATCGAATTGCGATAGTATCGATAAATATCGATGAAGAAAATTGGAAAATCATCGATTTTTCCCGATATATCAATATACGAATAATATCGAGTTTATCGATAGTTGTACTCCTGATAATTTCCGATTTTTCCCATTTTTTCTGGGAGGGAAAAATTGATAATGCTAATATTGATTTCACGCAAAAATCGTTATTGTACTTATTTTTTTTTTTTAGTGCTTAAACATTTACATTTCATTTCATATGAGAGTCAGTAAGATAAATAGTAGGACATGCTTATCAGGAACAGAAACTCATGAGATTTGTTTTTAATAAAAATTTATTTAATGGAAAGTTATCAATAAAATTTTCATTAATATATTAGATTATGTGTTTTTGTAATAAATTAACTTAATTACTTTTAGTTTCAGGTCACAACTTAATTTTTTAGTTACAACATTATTAAAATAGGTTTATTTTCTCTGTATTCTTTTTCTACAGTGAAATATTGAAAACATCGATGAATCGATGGTTTTTTGACCAAAATATCGAGTAACCGATTTTTTTGAAAAAATACTCGATCGATATATCGTATCGATTTTTTTTTTACTCTTCGACCCATCCCTATCTCTAATTCTAATGATCGTTAGTCCTCAGTCCTCATTCACACCAAGATTTTCTTTGTTAAAATTAACAAAACTATCGCTGTTCATGTAGTAGTAAATTTTTTAGAAAATTAGTAATATATTTGAAATTTCTGTCAATAATGTCAAAACAAAATTTGAAATGTATAACTTAAAATATGAAAGAAATTTTCATTGAAATATGTTTTTGTGGACAAAAATAAAAATATCTGAAATTTCAATTGAATATTTTAAAAGTTTTTTCATTTTACATACATTCAAATTTAAACTTCTGTTTAAATTTTCTCCCCTTTTTGTCATAATAGCAAATTTTTTTTTCTTCAAACTCAAAATAACAAATAATATTTTGTAAATATTAAAATAATTATTTGATTATTGATTTTCATTTGATATTATACTTCAAAATATTTGTCAAAAATATCAGCTGGTATAAAATTTCCCTTGGGAAATTCATTTTTTGCAGGGTTGGTACACAAAAACATTGTAAATAACAAAGCAAAATATGTATGAGCGACAACTTTTCATTGTTAATAACTTTGTTAATTTTATAGTGTGCGTTAAATTTTTTTGTGTTTATACACAATAATTTTTATGTAGTAGTATGATTTTATACTATCCGTGTGAGATGTCAAAATAGTTTTGTTAATTTTAACAAAAAATCCGGTGAGAACCTAGACTAAATAATCTCTAATTCTAATGGTAAATTCGTTTCTCGAGAGAATATTTTAAAATGTACATATGTTCGCAGTTTTGCACTCTGAACTCTTTTCATTTTACAAACGAACAGAAAATATTCTACAAGTTTTTGAGTTAAATATTAACTACAATTATTTTATTATCTATACTAATATTATATATAATATATATATTATATATAGTAAATATATATAATATATTTATATTTAAAATATATATTAAAAATAAGGAAAACTAATCGATTTGGAGTGCTATTTTGTTTTCACAGTTTTAAGTTATTTATAATGAACAATTTAATTTGAACGAGTATCCAAAATGTGTTATTTAATAAAACCAAATAAAACCTATCGCACACAAAATGTTTACCTGTGAAAAAAGACAGAATTCTGGCAGAATTTTTTCAAGAAACGAATACACCACTGGCAAGATGTTATGTTTGCAATACACGTGTGTTTTTTTGGTGCTTTGAGGCATGCTTTAAAGCGTGCAGCAAAGCATGCCAAACACATGAACATATTTTTCATACATGTTTCTGTCAAAGAAATTAAATTTTTTGTCTCAGATAAATATTTTTATAAATTTTATTCCTTTTATTATATATATCATAGGATTATTCTTAACAAAATCTATTATTTTTTCTTCAATATTTTTTTTTTTGTCTTTACCCCAGAGATAGTCTCAACATACTGTGACGGATACCTACCAAATGTATTATGTATATATATAAATATATATATATATATATATATCAAACTGATAAATATCATAAGATTAATTGAAAAAAACATATACAATTATTATATTCAAAAATATAATATGTATCGTTTAATATTTTGGTGTAGGTGTCACAATATTTTTATACAAAGCGACCTACCGCAAATGTGTGCATTGTGCATTGTACATATATACATATTTGTACGAAAGTACTTATAATTAAAAATATGTATATGTACATATGGATTTCGGGTTATGCACATTTATTAAATATTGGAATGTGCATAATAGGCTAAATGGCACATTTGGTTGATATTATATTTTTCCCAAGAAAAGGGCTATTTTGCTGGCGCAAGCAGATATTAGAATTCATAAGAATTAGTTAAGAATTATTGTAATGTTAATTACAACAACACTGTAATTAGTTTTAGGGTATAAAAAGAGCTGTAATGAATTGAATAAAATCACTTATTTGTCAACCAGCAAACTGTTGTGTTTAATTTAATTCCTTAATTGGCTACTCGCTAATAAGAATAAACTAAACTTGCTGAAACCAACTGGCATTGGCTCTGATAGCTAAGTCCAGATTAACTGTAGGCGATCCGCTGTAGTTATTGGTAACAGCAAATAAGAAGAATTAAAGGCTATAATAAGATATAGCACTTCCTAGGTGAACAACTATAGGCTATCCGCTGTAGTATAGGTACAGAGCAACGTTGGGCAGAGGACCAGCCAACGTTACATGGCGATCCTGCCAGGAGCTGGCAAACCATTGAAGGAGATACTATGCGAAGATAGAGCCGCTGGACCACGTCCAATTACAATCGAGGAGTACCGCAGTAGAATTCAACCGGCACCAGCACCAGAGAAGACAACGGCACCGGCTGAGCCGATAAAGATAAAAAAACGAGGAGGAAAACGGGTAAAGGCAAGGAAGGCTATAGGAGAGTTAAAGCGACTACAACGCCTTGCAGTGACACCGGCAGAAAAAGAGCAGTTTACCATACAGAAAAAAGAACTACAAAAAGCCGAAAAGTTAAGACAAGAAGAGAAAAGAAAATTGGACACCCTGTTCAACAATTGTTTTCAGGCAATGTCAAAATAATTTTGTATATATATAGTAAAAAAAAAATAATTAGAAAAACAAAAAACTATATGAAAAATATATACAAATTAAAATACATATAGGAATATATATATCTTCCACATTACATATATAAATATTTTTTTTTGTAATGGATTACCGGGTGGTTCAGTATGGATCCCCGTTATTTTTAATTATCATTATTAATAATGATAACATCATATTTATTGAAAACACCAGTATATTTGTATTTTCAAAATCATCGTGAATAGTATATAAATACGCATTTTATACAATATTACCAAGAATTTTTTTTAATTATTCAATAATAAAATTTGATCATTAATAAATATGTAATAAAGAAATAAATAAATATTATTTAGTAAGAAACAAAATAATTTAACTATAAAATTTAATAATCATTAATGAATAAATAAATAAATATTTAATATTTTTGTTAAAAAAAAAAAATTCTTTTAATAAAATAATTCAAAAAAAAATATATATATAAATAAATAAATATATCAATAAAATGAAATATCAATAAATAAAAGAAAAAAAAAACAAAATAAAAATATATATCTTAAATCATTTCTGAAAAATATTTAATCATTCATTTACTTATTATTCTACTTTCGGAAAAATTCTTAAGATCTCCACTCTTCCGCCATGGGCCAAACAGCCACAAAAGAAGAGGAAATCCTCATAAATAATAATGCGGGAGCTTCAAATAATAATATAGAAACAGCTAGAAATAGAGAATACACTGATTTGCAACTAATAATTATTATTTTAGCGTTAGTAATAGTAATATATTTTGTCATTTATAAAGCAAAACAGTATCTAGACAAAACAATAAAACGGCAAATCACAATTGCCGCAGTTTAAATTTTTTTTTATATATTAGAAAATCTTTATATTATAATGTCAGGTCCCGTATATAAAGTTATAGATATAATAGAAAAAGCTGAAAATCCCATAATAATAAATATAGATATAAGGTTTTTAGCGGTACCTAACCAAATTTTAAACGAAGAAGTTTGGGATATCTTTCAAAGAATCGACGCGCTGTAAAAAAAAAAAAAAAATTAAGGAAGGAAATTTTATATTAACATTAGGGAAATAATTAGGGTTTAAGTATTAGATAAGAAAATTTGTAGTAAATCTTTTATATATATAACGTATACATATCGGTTTGTTGGTTATTCGTAGTTTTAAATAGTTTTAAATTATTAGACCATTGTAGATTTTCAATTAAGAATATTTTTAAGAACATTTTAAAATTTTTAGAATACATAAAATAATTAGAATGGTAATTAATAAAATAGATAATGTTAAGTATTTTAGATGTTGAATTAAGTAATTTACAAAGTATAATTAAAAATTTTAAGAAAACACCTAATAGACAATATAGTTCAAGGTATATATTAAGGAAATTAGCTTATGTTAAGGAAGTTAGAGAAACTTTTTCTAAAACTTGGCAGGTATTATATACGTTAAATAAGGATTTAGCGTTACAATACAAAGAAAAATTTGAAAAAAATATATGGAGAAGTAAAAAGCATATTAGATTCAAAATCAGTCGAATTTTTAAATACAACAGTAAGAGAAGACAACGAAAGCGACGAAGAAGATTATAAAGAAGCAGAAACAACTGATAATATTGAAACTGCAAATACTGAAGAAATAAAAAGAGATATTCCAATACCAGCAACTGAAATTGATAATACTGAGGAAACAAAACCAGATAATAATATTCCAATAACCACAATTTCAACAACAGACATGACTAGTTTTGATTTTAATGTAGCTCAAAAGTTACCAACTTTAACTTTTGATAAGGATGAAACTCGTGAAGAAAAAATTCGAGATTTTGTGAACAGCATAGAATTTTATCACGATATTTTAAAAACAGAAGATAAAGCTATTTTAGTAAAATTTCTGATCAAATGCAAAATACAAGGAAAAGCATTGACAGAATTAGGAAATACCGAACCAAAAAATTTTGCGGAATTAAAGCAATTACTAAAAACAAAATGCGGAAGTACAGATTCCATAGAGATAATTCAAACAAAACTAAGTAACATCAAACAAGGAAATAGACCATTAAGGGAATTTACCAGACGTGGAAAATTTAATTGCACGAATGACAGATTTAGAAGTCAGTGCACAAAGCGAAACAGAAAGAGCTGCTTTAACAACAGCCAACAATCGTAGAGGATTGGCATTTTTGAAGAAAGGAGTGAACGAGAGATACAGAATTATCTTGGATAGTGCGCGTCACAAGGATTTTAAGGACGCAATTCAAGATTTATTAGAATTAGATCCAGGAACAACAGAAATAGTGAGATATATTGGAAATAACAACCGGCCAAATAACGAAAACAATAATAACAGATTTAATCAAAATAATAACAGATTTAACCATTTTAATCGGAATAATTATAATTATAATAATAATAATAACATAAGAAGAAATAATAATTATAATAACAATAATAATTATAATAATAACAGATTCAACAATAATAGAAACAATAATAATATTAATAACAATTATAATAATAACAATAATAGAACTTCGGGAAATAATACCAATAATAATTTTAACAGTAATAATAACAGAAATTACAACAATAATAACACAAATTTTAATAGGAATAATAATAACAATTTTAATAGAAATTACAATAACAATACTAATAATAATAATAATAATTATAACAATAATTATAACAGGAACAGAAATTATTCTGAAAATAGACATCAAAATGGACATAATAATTCAAATAATACAAATAATATCAATCCAGCAAATCCAAGGATTTTGGCGATTACAGAAAAGGGAAACGAGCAACCCACCGAGGGGGAAGCCAACCAATCGGTAGGGGAATACAACATGTAGGCGAAGAAAATGAAATTGTTTTGGCATTAAATATTTCAAACGGACTGTACGTAGACATAAATATAAATAACATTAAAGCAACATTTCTAGTAGACACGTTTTTAAAAATTTAAAAAACAGTACTTTAAATACAAATAACGTAACTAGAATTCATGGTATTTCAGGACATTTGGAAACATTAGGAACTGCTATTAACCAATTAGACTTTCGATCAATACATATTGATTACGAATTCCACGTAGTTAAAGATGATTTTCCCGTACCTGTAGATGGTATTTTGGGAGCAAATTTCTTAAAAACCTATCAAGCTAAAATAAATTTGGAAAAATTTATATTGGAACTTACAATAAATAATGAACAACTTATTTTACCTATATTAAGTAAAGACAATATTAATACAATCACAATCGCACCGCGATGTGAATCGACATATTGGTTAAGTACAGAATTAAAAGACGAACGCATATTTCATCAAACCGAATTATGCGAGGGGGTTTTCATGGCTGGATCTATATCCAAAGCCATAAATGGTAAAATACCAATTAAAATATTAAATACTAGAGAAAGTAACGTAAAATTAAACTGGGTTGAACCAGAATCATATAGTCCAAACGACCATTATATTTTAAATTACGAAGTATCAAAACAAAACTCAAAAACACGATTAGAAAAATTATTAAAAGAAATAAATTACGATACACTAAATACCGAAGAAAAAGAATGCGTACAAAATATTTGTACAAAATTCAATGACATTTTTCATTTAGATGGAGACTCACTGACAGTAACTAACATTGGTAACGCAAAAATTCAACTTAAAGAAGGTACATCACCGAAATATACAAAACCATACAGAATACCTCATTCCACAAAAAAAGGATATACAAGATGAAGTTCAAAAAATGCTAGATAGTAAGATAGCTGAACCATCAATTTCTGCTTGGAATTCACCAGTACTGATAGTACCAAAAAAGAAAGACCCTGTTACAGGATTACAAAAATTTCGAATGGTAATAGATTATCGAAAAGTGAATGACGTAATAGAAGATGATAAATTCCCACTACCAAATATCACAGATATTTATGACATGGTAGGAGGTGCAAAATATTTCTCATGTATTGATTTAAGTCAAGGATATTATCAAATGGAATTGGATGCAGAAAGTAGACCATGCACTGCTTTTTCAACAGAAAATGGACATTTTCAATTAACTCGACTACCAATGGGTTTAAAAATATCACCCAGCTCATTTTCGCGAATGATGTCAGTAGCTATGTCAGGTTTGACATACTCTAGATGTTTCGTATACTTAGACGATTTAATAATATTCGGAAATAGTTTAGAAAGTCATAATAAAAATCTTATGCAAGTTTTTCAAAGCTTAGAAAATGTAGCTTTCTAAGGAAAGAAGTATTATATTTAGGACATTTAATTTCGGAGAATGGCATTTTGCCAGATCCATCAAAATCTGATTCAATTAAAAATTTTCCACAACCTAAAAACTCGGACGAAGTTAGAAGATTTGTAGCTTTCGCTAATTACTATAGAAATTTTATTCCAAATTTCGCTACAATTACAATTCCACTAAATAAATTACTTAAAAAAGACGTTAAATTTACTTTTAATTCAGACTGCATAGAAGCTTTCGAAACAATCAAAGAAATTTTAATAAGTCCAAAAATATTGCAATTTCCAAATTTTGATGAAGAATTTATATTACGAACTGACGCATCGGGTTTTGCTCTAGGAGCAGTACTTTCTAATAATGACGACAGACCGATTGCATATGCAAGCAAAACGTTAAATAATGCTGAGAAAAATTATAGCACTATAGAGAAGGAATTATTAGCTATAGTATGGGCTATTAAACATTATAGACCATATCTATTCGGTAGACGATTCAAAATCTTAACTGACCATAGACCATTAGTTTATTTATTCTCTCTAAAAGAGCCATCATCAAGACTGACGAAATTTAGGTTATTGTTAGAAGAATATAATTTTTACGTTGAATATTCACCAGGCAAGGAAAACTGTACTGCAGATGCATTGAGTAGAATAAAAATATCATCAGATGACTTAAAATTTTTGATTGTTACAACAAGATCTAAAGCAAATAATAAAGAAATTTATAAAACTGATAAACCAGAAGACACAGATGAAGAAATTATAAACGAGTTATTAACACCACCAGCGACAGGATTAAAACTTATTGAATTAAAAATAGTTGATAGTTTCGATGAAGAAATATCTAAATTAAAAAATCAACAGGATATTATTATGGGTCCAAGTAAAGTTTTAGCTTATATTCCAAAGAAAAATTGTTTATTAATGATTAAACCAAACGATAGCACCAAAAATCAACCCGCAACATTCGGCAGATTGCTGTGGAAGGATGTGCAGGAAATCACTGGTCCATTAAAATTAGAAAAGTTATATATTACAAGAAATGAATTATTAAAATTATCAGACGGCCGTCGACAAAATAATTTGAATAATATGAAAAAGAAATTGAAAGAAATGTTTAAAAATACAAGTATAAGAATACAAATCATGAAGGATTTAATAAGGATAACTGACCCGGCAATGAAGAAACTATTGTTAAATGATTATCATATACTACCAACTAGTGGACATGCAGGTATAAATAGAATGATTAAAAATATAAAGTGTAAATACTTCTGGACAGGAATGCAGGAGGATGTAACAACATTTATAAAACATTGCGAAGTATGCCAGAGAAATAAACATATTAATGTTAAAAAACAACCAATGGTCATAACATCAACTAGTGAAACAAGCTTCGAAAAAATCTATGTAGATTTAGTCGGACCATTAGATGAGACAGCTGACGGATATAAGTATATACTCACAATACAAGACGAATTAACAAAGTTCATAGAAAATGTTCCACTTAAGAACAAAGAAGCGAACTCTGTGGCACAAGGACTCGTAGAAAATTTTATTTTAAAATATGGAGTACCAAAGAAAATTGCTTCAGACCAGGGAACAGAATTTATGAGTATTGTTTTCAAAGAGATGTGTAAAATGCTAAAAATAAATCAAATGTTTTCTACAGCTTACCATCACGAGAGCATAGGAGCGTTGGAAAATTCACATAAAGTATTAGGAGCATACTTAAGAACATACGTCACGGAAAATCATGCAGATTGGGATAAATGGTTACCATATTATACATTTTGCTATAATACAGCTGTACACTCTGAAACTGAATATACACCATACGAACTTGTTTATGGAAAGCAATGCAAATTACCTTCAAACCTCACTAGAGAAGTTGAGCCACTTTACAATTATGAAGACTATAATATAGACCTGAAAAATAAGTTACAAATAGCACATAGAGATGCAAGAGAAATTTTAGGAAGAAAAAAGTTAGATAGGAAAAATAGGTTTGATAAACATAATAGAGTAAAGGATAGTACATATGAAATAGGTAGTTTAGTTTTATTAAGAAACGAAAATAGAAAGAAATTAGATCCTATTTATATAGGACCATACGAAGTAATAGGTAATGAAGGTGTTAACTGTGAAATAAAAACAGACAGAAAGAAAATTTTAGTACATAAAAATAGGTTAAAACCATACTATATATATTTAATGCTAGTAAACGAAAAATAAAAAAAATGAGGGGGAAGGGGACGCCTGGAAACCCTATATATATATATTTTCTACTCATGAATCATTATTAAAAATAAGAATGAAATTACTAGTTATAAACATTATAGATATAAAAATTATTAAAAGTAAAATTGGTAGGTAAATAGAAACTACATATAAAATTTCATAAAGTAAACTAATATAAGAATTATATTGACAACTAGCTATCGTTAAGATAAATATAATAACCAAATTATATTGTTATTATTGATTTTAATTTTAATCGAAAACAAGTAACAAAAGAAAATACTTGATGACAGGAATTTTTTCGAAAATTAAGGATAATGAATATATTAAAAATAATGAATTTTATATTTATACATATATTAAGAATAATGAATTTTATACTTTATTTTTAAGAAGAAAAAGAAAAAAAAAATAGATACCTATAAGTTGTAAAAAGAAAAAAAAAAAGAAAAAAAAATCTTAAGAATATAAATATGAATGTAAGAAATTTTTTTATTGTAAGAATAATGTAAGATTCGAATATATGTTTGCGCTAAGGAAGGATATTGCAAAGAAGGAATCTTTTAGTATAAGATTCCTCCTTTTCCGCCAGGAGGGATGCGGATGGTGTGACAGATACCTACCAAATGTATTATGTATATATATAAATATATATATATATATATATCAAACTGATAAATATCATAAGATTAATTGAAAAAAACATATACAATTATTATATTCAAAAATATAATATGTATCGTTTAATATTTTGGTGTAGGTGTCACAATATTTTTATACAAAGCGACCTACCGCAAATGTGTGCATTGTGCATTGTACATATATACATATTTGTACGAAAGTACTTATAATTAAAAATATGTATATATGTACATATGGATTTCGGGTTATGCACATTTATTAAATATTGGAATGTGCATAATAGGCTAAATGGCACATTTGGTTGATATTATATTTTTCCCAAGAAAAGGGCTATTTTGCTGGCGCAAGCAGATATTAGAATTCATAAGAATTAGTTAAGAATTATTGTAATGTTAATTACAACAACACTGTAATTAGTTTTAGGGTATAAAAAGAGCTGTAATGAATTGAATAAAATCACTTATTTGTCAACCAGCAAACTGTTGTGTTTAATTTAATTCCTTAATTGGCTACTCGCTAATAAGAATAAACTAAACTTGCTGAAACCAACTGGCATTGGCTCTGATAACTAAGTCCAGATTAACTGTAGGCGATCCGCTGTAGTTATTGGTAACAGCAAATAAGAAGAATTAAAGGCTATAATAAGATATAGCACTTCCTAGGTGAACAACTATAGGCTATCCGCTGTAGTATAGGTACAGAGCAACGTTGGGCAGAGGACCAGCCAACGTTACAATACGCAACGACAACGCGCTACAGCGCACTGTCAGAAAAATATTCAACCTATATAAAATGTATGGGACTAGTTAATCTCAACTCAAACATTCACAACGCAAACGCAGAAGTTCGAAAAATTGAACTTTCAACGCGCGTAAAGTTGCCAACGCAAGAATTTGACAACTAATTTCATTATCAAATAATTTCAAAAATTGATGGTGCTACAAATTTTAATAATAAGTAATTATTTAATAATAAATTTTAATAATTTTAATAATAAGTTTTAAAGTATAATGTCGTCATTTGATGATAAATTAATAAATTTAGTAAAAGAAAATTCAATTCTATATGACAAATATAAAATTTTTTCAATACTATAACACAGTTTTAATTTAAATTTTTAGTGTGATTAAATAGTTGTTCAGATCAGAACCACACAAAGTTCATCATATCATTTGTCTTCCTCTTAAATATCCATACAGCCATTTTTTTATTCTACTATGGAATATGTTTGTATTTAAAGTATTTAAAATATCAGATAGTAGCTTTGGAGTAGGTACAGTGTCCAACGCTTTTGACAAGTCTAAGGCGACTAACAGTGTTCTCTCACATGGACCATTTTTGTTCAAGCCATTTTTGCTTGGTTGTGTATGTAGTGAAGACCTGTTGTTGTACTGTGGTTTTTACGAAAACCATGTTGATGGTCTACAAGATTTATATTGGATGACATTATGTGGTAGCAAAATTATTTCAAGCAGCTTAGCCACAGGGGACAACAATGATATAGGCCTGTATGAGCATGAATCTTCTGGCGATTTTGTTGGCTTGAGCAGTGGTATTACCTGTTCTGTTTTCCATATTTGTGGTACGGTTAATGTGTTAAGTTCAGCATTAATGTTATATATTGGCCTAGATCTTTTAACATATTTGATGATATGTCATCTGGACCCAGTGCTTTTGAGTTTTTTATTTTTTTGGTGGCTGCCAAATACATCTTCTGTTGTGATGGTTAGATCCGATTCATTGATATCAGGTTTGATTTCTCCAAATTTGCTAAATGTTTTCCGAAGATTGTGGTCAGCTTTTGTCGTATGAGTGGTATATTGCCTATTGAAAAGGTCGGCGCACTGTTTGTGGTTTTTGCTGGAACATTATTGAATGTGATGATACGTTTAGTTGGCTTGGTTTTCCACAGGTTGAAGTTCGAATTGTCAATGTGGTCTCTGGCCTTACTGTCGAGGACCCGTTGGTGATGGCCCCCCGGGTTATGATTATGGATGTGCCCCAGGAGATAACGGCGGAGGATCTGATGCGGCAGATATATGATAAGAATGTTGGAGAGGAGACGATGCCGTATGCGACGTATGAGAGAGCAGTGAGGTTGGTCAGCAGACCCAGCAGTGCTGAGGCAACTGGCCACGTGGTGCTGGAGGTACCTGAGCGGCTGGCGGAAGCTTGGCAGCGTCAGCGGCGTCTGTTCGTGCGCTGGCAATCATACCGGGTGCGTGTGATGGAGAACCAGCTTGGATGCTACAGGTGTTATGCCATAGGCCACAGGGCGTATGAGTGTAAGGTCGTGAGGCCGGTATGTAGAAAGTGTGGTATTGAGGGTCACCTGAAAGCTGTGTGCCCTAACGAAGAGTCCTGCCGTAATTGCAGGACGCTGGGTAAGCCCAGTAACCATTCGGTTACGTCAGTGGCAAATTGCCCAGTGTACGCTAGGGCATGCGGGCGGAAGGTGCTCTCTGGATGAATGAGGCACTACTAACTGTCCTACAGCTTAACTGTCAGGGCAGTTACGGTGTCATGTGTGACTTTGGGGAATGCATGAGAAGTATGAGTGTGGGTGTTGCCTTGGTGCAGGAACCGTATGTTGCGGATGGATGCGTCAGGGGTTTGCCTGCCAGCATGAGAGCTTTTGTGAATACAAGTGGGGGTTCAGCTGTGATTGTGGACAATGTTGATATGGATGTGATGCTCGTCGGTGAGCATACGAATGAGTGGGGTGTCTGTGTGTGTATTAAAGGTGTGTTTGGCACAATTTATGTTGTGTCTGTGTATTGTAAGTTTGGTGAGGAAATTGGGCCGTACATTGAGTACATGGAAAGTCTCGTACGGGGACTTAGGAATGAATGTGTTTTAATCGGGCTTGACGCCAACGCGTCCTCACCCTTGTGGTTTAGTAAGGGTGTCGGACGGGGTGGCGCCAACATCCTACGTGGTAGGGAGCTCGAGGAGTGGATTGTAGGATCACGAATGAATGTGCTCAACGAGCCCTCCGAATGGTATACATTCAGCGGTGCTCGTGGACAGAGCGATATAGATCTGACTATTGCGAATGGTATGTGTGATCGTTTTGAGTTTGAGTGGAAGATCCTACCTGACTGTGGATTGAGTGATCATAACGTGATACAGGTAGTGTGCAAGACTGATAGTAGTGCTAGTGTGAGAGGTCGGAGTGGTGTTCGCTGGTTGACCAAAGGGGTCGACTGGAGCGCGTATGTGGACTTCCTCGGTGGTCTTGAATGTATGAAAAGTGATGATTAATTCAGAGCATTGACATTGAATGAGAAGGTTCGTTTTGTGTATGATTGTGTGAAAGATGCGAATGAAGTCAAGCTCAAGAGAGTGGTGAGGGAACGCCCCAAGCGCGTGAAGTGGTTCACGGATGAGCTTCGTGTTAAGAAGCGGTCTGTGAATCGCTTGCGTCAGGCGTTCCAGAATGATCGCAGAATGGGTGCTGATGATGATGAAAGTAGAAGATTGTATAGGAATGAAAGGAATGAGTATAGAAGTATGATGAGGAGTGTGAAAGAAAGTGATTGGAGGCAGTTTGTTACTGACCATGGGAATAACAACCCGTGGGGAGATGTATACAAACTGTGCAAAAGAAAGGGCAGGGTGAACGATATTTGCACCTTGAAAGTTGGGGATGTTTGGACGAAGAGTTGGAATGAGAGTGTGAATGTGCTCATGAATGAGTTTTTCCCTGGTGCTGTTCCAAGTGGTAGTACTCCGGTGCGACCACCGCCTCCTCCGCCTCCTCCCCTTCAATGGGATGAGGTGAATGATGCGGTGTTTGAGAGCGCCTTGAGGAAAGCACCAGGGTTGGATGGAATAAATGGGGAGATTATGAGAGCTATATGGAAAGGAATGAATGCCAAACTCTTCATGATGTATGAACAATGCATGAATGAGGGCCGTTTTCCAAAGGAATGGAAAGTAGGGGATGTGGTTGTGCTTCTGAAGTCTACGGACAAGGTGAAGCACGATCCGCACTCCTATAGGCCAATTTGTTTGTTGTCTGCGATGGGTAAAGTGCTAGAGCGTGTGATGGTGAAAAGAATGAATGAAAAGAGAGTGAATGTCAATGCGGCTCAGTATGGATTTACTAAAGGTAAGTCTACTGAGGACGCATTGCTGAAAATGAAAGAGATTGTTAGTATGAGTGATAAGAAGTATGTGCTGGGTCTGTTTGTGGACTTTAAGGGTGCGTTTGATAATATTGTGTGGAGTCGGGTGATTGAAAAGCTGAATGAGATTGGGTGTGAGGAGCTCTCCATATGGGAGAGCTACTTTAGTGAAAGGAGTGCGTGTGTGAATGGGAACAGTGAGTGCGTGTGGAAGACCGTCCAGAGGGGAACGCCCCAAGGGTCCATTTGTAGACCCTCGGTGTGGAACCTGATGATGGACGATCTCCTGCACGCACTTGCTCGGTGTGGATGTAAGGTGATTGCGTATGCCGATGACTTGCTTTTGCTGGTTGAAGGCATGAGCAGGTCGGAGGTGGAGAGATTGGGAACTTTGTTCATGACCGAGGTCGTGAACTGGGGGATGCGTGTGTGTGTGAGTGTCTCGAAAGAGAAAACCGTGTGTATGTTGCTGAAAGGTAGGCTGAGCGCGACTCGGCCACCTATTGTAAGAGTGAATGGTGTTGGTATGAAGTATGTGAAGGTTGTGAGGTACTTGGGCCTGAATATCGGTGAGCGAATGAGTTTCGCACCGCATCTGGCAGCGCTTCATAAGAAGACTGCTGGGGCGGTGGGTTGTATGAAAAGAGTGCTGCGTAAGGATTGGGGATTGAATGATAGAACAGTGCGGATGATATTCAGGGGTTTGATTCTGCCGTGTATCACGTATGGTGCGATTGTGTGGTATGGTATGGCCCAATTAGGTTATGCTAGAGATGCCCTGAACCGTTGCCAGAGAATAGTGATGTATGCATGTATGCGGGTGTGCCGGACTGTGTCCACCGATGCCCTGCAGGTCCTGATGGGGGAGTTACCATGGGATCTGCACTGGCCATGGCAGTATGAATGAGTATTTGAATAAGCGTGGACTGGCAAATACCGCGGAATGTTCGTGTGGCTATCCAGTTGAAGACTGGAAGCATATTCTGGCTGAGTGTGTGTTGTATGCGGATGTGCGAAGATTGAGTGATTGGGGAATTCGGTATGAACGAGGAGTGCTTGCAGTTGGGCGAGTACTCCAGGATGCGAATATTGTGAGAGAGTTGAATGATTTTGCAAGATTGGTATTTGCCAGAAGAGTGACTTTTGTGTGAATGGGCTGGTATTTCTTTTTTTTCTTTACAGGTACCTGGTTGATTGCTGAGCGGTGGTAGGACGTCGGTGGCGCTGCATGGCTGGAAGTCGGTTGTGAGGGCGCACCAGTGCTGATGTGGTAAGTTGTCTTGTGTGCTGTTGTGTTGTGCTGTTTAGTGTGTGTTCTCTGTTTTGTGTTGTGTGCTGTAGGCCAGCCTGGGTTGCAAGGCCCTAAAAGCCTAGAGCGTAAGCTCGAAGACCCGACCCGAGGTCTTTAAAGATTCGGGTACCACGGGGTCGGTGAGTGCCCTGGAGGATTTAATCCTCCATCACCGACAACGGTTGTAGGCCCCCTTGTGGGAGTATCGTGGTGGCTGTGGTTATAGGCATATCGCGCCTAGGGGTACATTTATGTCACTCCGGGGTTGAACAGCGCTATCTGTTCGGAGGTCTGGCTTGCTTACTCCAGTCAGGGATTTTGATAGGTCCCGCTTCCACCAGTAAGGTTTCCACCGCTTGCACGGGGGAAATAGACTGGTAGTTGGAACAACTTGTTGTTCTAACGGGTCATTCCTGCCATGAATGGAGCCGCTCCCATGGGGGACGTGTAATAGAAGCCTTCGGCTTAGGTGTGCACGTTAAATCACGAAAAGAGGGACTCTGTCAATGTGGTCTCTCCACTTTTCTTTTTTGTGGTTGTCAACTATGCTATCTATTTGTGTGTTTAAAATAGAAATATACGTGAATCCGCCAGATTAGTATAGTTTTGTGGATGATGAATGCTATACTAATCTGATTAGATTAGTATAGTTTTGTGGATGATGAATGCTAATTATAATTATAATTAGTTTGATGTTAAATGAAAATTAAAAATAAATGAAAATGTGTAAATTAAATAAACGTGGATTGATTTAAATAATTTATTGAACTTTTTGTACTACAAATAAGAAAATAAATAAAAACAATTACCAATATGAGTGATACTATTTTTTGACAGTAAACTTAAAAAAAATCTTTTTGGTTGTACAACTTCCCCATAAGTTGTACAACCAACGACACGCCATTAACCAACGACACGCCCACTTAAATTAAAATATTTTAATATTTTTTCAACCGATTTGCCAACTGTCAAAATGGTTGTCAAGGTATTGTAAACTTGCCCACACACGATACAACTTGACCAAGTTGTCAACACGTTGCATAATGTATGGACAGCATAAAAGCCAGACAACTATATACATATATGCCTTAGAAGAGTATATAGAACAGGAGAAGATATAATATGAATTTGCTCCTACAAGCTGTGGCAGACGATTTAAATTTTGAGATTGCCTTCAAACATTTCGAGATTGGTTGCCAAAAATTTGCAGACTAAAGCTTTTTAATTTTCAAAAAGAGTTATTGGAATTTTGCAAATTTTTGTCGAGGTACACTAAAAATATTTAATAAAATATATTCAAAAAGTGATTGATATTAGTGAAAAGGGGATTAATGAACAATAAAAATATATTATTGCGTTGTTGAAGAGTGCAAGAATCATTTCTTTAAGGAAATACGGGGAAATTTAGGAGATTCTCATTAGAAGTAAATATATAAAATTTAATAGATTATTACTATTATTGAAAATGTTCTTTGAATAAATATACTTCTTTTTTAAATAAAGATTTAAATATATCATTGTTTTATTCCAAAAACCCTTTAAAAGTTGCAATATAAATACGATATTACCCTGAAAACATGAAAACGATATGGTTTTAAACGGATCTTAAACAATGTAAAAATGATGTTTGAAAACGATATGTCACTAACACATCCATATTTTTAATTCGTTTTACGATGTTTACTATATGCGTATATGCTCTATATTATTATAAAGTAAAAATTGATTTCATGAGTGTACACTGCATAGAAAAAAAAATTGATAATTTTAGTGTACTGTGCTGTCTAATTAAAAAAAAATATATTTTATTTAAGATTCTTTGTTTCTGTTTGTTCGTTATTTAAATTTTAATATAGAAAGTGATTTGTGATAGTTAAAATTCATTAATTATTAAATTAAAGACACTTAAAATTAAAAATGAATAGGAAAGGTTATTATAAAGTGGCTAGACGCTAGAGATATGAAAAATATTTGTGGTAATGAACGAAGAAATATAAATATTGCTGGAATTCAAACAGGAGAAGAACAAATTCCAAGTTCCAAGTGTGAGGTGCAACGCACCCTAAATATAACATAAAAATAATATGTTGTAATAAATATGTCATAAAACGATGGTTTACTTTAAGAACAAAGACCCTCATTAAAGAATAAAGAAATGAACACTTGTATAAATAAAATGCATCGGTCGATTGCCCAATATTGCTAAATTAACAATATTGACCAATAGGCATTTTAATTATGTTATAGAATCAAGCATTTTATTTATGTTCTAGAGTTAAACATTTTTTAAGTATGTCATAGAGTTTATTTAAGTTTATTCTTTTATTATATTATTATGAAATATGTTTGTCGATAGGTTTAAGTTTTATATAAAAAAGAAACATTAATAATAAAGTTTAGTTTTACTTGTAACTCACAACAAACAAGAAGTCTTTTATTTAAAAATATCAAATATCTTTAATTAACTTTACATGGCGATCCTGCCAAAATAATAATAAATAAAAAAAAAAAGTGAAAGTGTTTGTATTTATGTATATACTTTTTAAAAAATAAACAATAGAAAGAAAATTCATGTTGGCTACATAATATTAATTTAAAAATACTAATAAAATATTTAAAAGAACTTAAGAAAAATTATGACTTTTCTTATAATATTTTAAAAATAAAGAGATTTTTGGAAAAAAAAAGCCATTATTGATGTGTTGTACATAGATTTTTTTTTAAAAAAAAAGTAAAAGAAGTAATATACATATTTAAAATAAAACATTACTCTATAAGTGAAAAATAAATAATGGGAAAAGGACAGTCTAAAGAGCAAACAACCGTCAATACAGGTCCACAAATAGCTTTAGCACCGCAGCAATCTTCAGGGGATCACTATACAGCATTAGTGTTACTAATGATGTTTATAACAGCAATTATCATTCTTTTAGCTTGGTTAGGCATTAACCATCTGAAAAGAAAATTTATCGGTGACGTAGTAAAGCATCTAGAAAGACCATCGAAGACAAGCTTTTCAGTATAAATCAAGAAAAAAAAAGATAAGTTCAAAAATAAAAATTTTATTTTTTTACATTATATTATATTGAATACTATTAATTTTACATATATTTACATATATACATATATATATATATATATATATATATATATTTATACTTATAATTAAATAAAATTCAATGCGAAAAATAAATTACTATTTTGAAATTACTATTTTGTAAAGAAATTTGTACTATATTTAAAGTGAATATTAATTACTATTCTATAAAGAAATAAATTTAAAAAGAAAAAAAAAATAATTCTGATTTAATTGTTATCTGAAAATTTGAAAAATAGAAAAATATTATATAAAATAAAATTGTAAAAGAGTAATGCTATAAAAATTTATTGCACAAAAAAAAAATTGATATGATTTAATGAATAAAAATACAATAAAAATGTATAATTCTTAGATTTTTTTTATCTTTGGGGTTCTTCTTTTTTTTTTTTTTATAAGTTGAATTTTTCTTGAAGATTTAAGATAAAATTTTGTATTTGATCGTATTTTTGATTTGCTTTGTTTTCTCTTCAATTGTTGAATTTTAAAAATGAAAATTTTGACATAAATAATTCAATTTATTATATTTTCGTTTGTTTTTCGGTTTACTTGAAGATTTTTACTATAAATATTTGAAGTTTTTAATAGAAATTCTATTTTGCAGTACATTTGCTATATTAAGTATAAAAACGGTAATTGTTAATATTGTGTGGAAGATTTTATTTGTGAAATTATGATTACAATGGGTCATAAGTCCACAAATTTTTAGTTAAGAAATATCTTGCATATAGGAACTATATTCGTATTCGTATATGCATTATTTTTTTTTTGGAAGGAGTGAACTATTTTTCTAATGTAGTAATATAAAAAAATTATTTTACTAATTATATATCATTGATATAATATCAATATCAACATTTCTGTTTACTTTACGATGTTGCTAAATAATGAGTGCGAGGGAACTTATTGAAAAATTAACAGAATTATGTCAAACTTTGTGTAAATTAGTAATAAATTTAAGAAAAGACGGACCCAATAGAAAGAGGTCGAAAGAAAGAGCGCAGGAAAAGATAGTTGTTTAACAAAGTTTATATACAGAATATAAGAATATTGTTAAAGAATTAGGAAAATTAAAATTAAGCGAATTAGATAATACAGAAGCGAAAAATATTGCAGCAAGGATAGAAAAGTATAAGGACGAGGCATTAGTTAGGATAAACAATAGTATAATAGTTGAAATAGACCAAATACCAACAGAAAAAGACGAATAAGTAAAAAATAGTAAGTTAGAGGAAATATTAGAGAACGAAGGAGAAATAGAAGTTAGTAAAATAGTAGAAAAAGAGGAAAAAGTAGAATCTAATAATTTACAAATTGATATAATACAAGGAAACGAAATGGCAGCTTTCGATTTTAGTATCGGGCAGAAGTTACCCGTATTTAATGCATCAAATGAGAAAAAAAGAGGTGAAGAATTACGTGATTTTTTAAACACAATCGAGTTTTATCACGATACACTCGCAGAAACTAGTAAAAAAACGTTAATTGAATTTCTCTTAAAATGTAAAATACAGGTTCGGGCATTAACCGAATTAGGATCGAATAAACCAGATACATTAGTAAATTTGAAAAAGTTATTAGTAGATAAATGCGGACCAAAAGAAACGCTGGAGTCGATTCAAGCAAAATTAAGTAGGGCAAAACAGGGTAATAGGTCAATGAGAGAGTATGTTCCCGAAATAGAAAATTTAGTAACAAAAATGATAGATTTAGAAGTTACGGCTCAAGGAGAAGATAGTAGATTAGCCTTGAAGGAATCTAATGAAAGGCGAGGTTTAGCTTTCCTAAAAAATGGAGTGCAGGAAAAATATAGGATTATTCTCATGAGCGCGCGACATACACAGTTTCAAGAAGCTATTAAACATCTGTTGGAAATTGATTGGTGTCTGGAAATTAAACAAGAAAATTTATATTATGTGGAAAATAGAAATTCAAATAGAAATTTTAGGTCAGGTAATAGTAAACAATACAACGGCAATGCGAATAACTATAATCGGGCAAATAATTACAATAATTCTAATAAATTCGGAAGAAATCAAAATAATTTCAATAACCAGTGGTTTAACCAAAATTATAGGGGAAATACGCAAAATAATCAAAACGCAAATTTTAATAGTGTATTGTTTAAATATTTGTATATTCTATTTAAACAGTTTCCAGGTTGATATAATAAAAGACTTCGTACGTTCTGGTTTAAACGTTCCAACTGAACTGAACTTTATTGTATATTCTTATTTTATATAAACCCTTCTTAAAACTAACAAATATTCTTACTTAGCTAAAAGTATTTAATTGTTTCCAAATAATTATTGGAAATTGAGACTTATTGACAAATAGGCGGTCAATCACATTAATAATTCATATTCATTAATCAGCGCTTAGTGATTATTAATGAGTATGAATTACAATAAATGCTTAGTGGCCAATATTGCTTAATTAGCAATATTGTAAAATAACCATATGCATTGTTGACACAAGTGGTGGTCGTTTGCTATATATGTTTCAATGAACTTTTAATGAACTTTTACTTAAGTGCGTTGCACCTCACACCACCCCCCTTAAAGAAAAAAAAAAGGAAGAGCGCTGGCCGGGGCTCCTTCTTTAAAGTGCCGTGATTGCCAATCAGTTTTCTATATTTATTTAATTTACAAACTTAATTCTATTTATTTAATTTTATATAGAAACAATATTGTTTAAAATCTTTCTAAGCTCTTAAAAGTAAATTAATTTTTTTTTTTTCAAAGTGAACTATAATTTATCAATAATATAACTAACTATAAACAATAAAAACTCGATAAGAAATAAAAAAAAAAATGTTATCTTTTATTTATATTTTTTTTTTCTCTTTAATATTTGCATATTTTATAGTGTGCAACTATCATTTATTATTTTGAATTTATGTCAATTACCAAATTATTTATACTAATATTATAGTTCAAAATATATTATATAATTATTTATTTTTAATAGTAAAAATGAATATAAAACTTATAAACCTAACCTTACGCAACAAATCTTATTTACCAAACGCGTTTGAAACTCTATTTTCTTATATTTATATACATATAATATTTATTTATTTCATATATTTTAGTTTATATACATTTTTCATATTGATAAAATTAATATAAATTCAGTAAAATTACTAATTGCAAAATATATATATGTATATATATATTTTTTTTTTTTATTTTAAAATATAACAATAGTACGGCTTTACCCGATTTTTGTGGACTATCGTATTTTTACCTTTGTATTTTATTGTACAATTTACTGAATTTTGCGACATGACCTCATATGGTCCAGTATAGGTTGGATCTAATTTTTTTCTCGCTTCATTTTTAAGTAAAACAAAGGTCCCTACTTCGAAATTATAATCTTTTGTTTTAAAATTTTGGTCATATTTTTGCTTTCTTTCTGTTTTATTTTTTATTAAAATTTGTTTTGCATTGCTATGTGCTACTTGCAATTTATTTTTCAATTCTTTTGCATAATCTTCGTAATTATACATTGGTTCGATATTATTTGTCAAATTTGATGGTAACACGCAATTCCGCCCGTACACCAGTTCATGTGGTGTATACCCCGTTTCCGAATGTACCGATGTATTATAACAGAATACATAATATGGTAACCATGCATCCCAGTCAGAATGGTTTTTTGTCACATATGACCTTAAGTACGCACCCAAGACTTTATGTGTATTTTCAAGAGCACCGATACTCTCGTGATGGTACGCCGTAGACGTTAATTGTTTAATTTTTAACAATTTACAAATGTCTTTAAAAACTACATTTACAAACTCCGTACCTTGATCTGAGGCAATAACTTTTGGCATCCCATATCTCAATATAAATTGACATACGAGTGCTTTAGCAACTGTATTGGCCTCTTTATTTATTATAGGTATTGCTTCCACGAACTTCGTTAGTTCATCTTGAATTGTTAATATGTATTTATGTCCTTCTAAAGATGTATCTATTGGACCAACAAGATCAATGAAAATTTTCTCAAAACTTGAGTCGGCTGTTGAAGTTATCACTAATGGTTGCCGTTTTTTGTTAATATGCTTATTGCGCTGGCATGAATCGCAATTGTTCACATATGATGTTATGTCTTGTTGCATACCTGTCCAATAATACTCTTTCTTAATGTTCCTAATCATGCGATTTATTCCCGCATGTCCGCTAGTTGGTAAAATATGATAATCATTCATAATTATTTTTTTTATATTTGGGTCTGTAATTTTTTTCAACTTTTCAATAATCTCTACTATAATGCCAGTTGGCTTAAATAATTCTTTTATATATCTTTTATATATTGTTTCAGGGCGCCCCTTTATGAGTTTCATACACTCTTCTTTAGTAATAAATAACTTTTTAATTTTTAATGGATCCATGACTAAACGTACATCCCTCAACAACATTTTGTCAAATGATGCTGATCGAGTAATAGTCCTAGTATCATATCCAAATTTCAATAAAACACAATTTTTATCAGGAATATAGGCCACACTTTTATATGGACCTGTTACCATATTTAGACCCTTAAATTCTATATTTCCTACTATTTCTTTAACAAATTTAATTTCTACCATTTTTAACCCATCTGTTGGAGGTGTAAGAAGTTTCTTTATCATTGTATTATCGTCAATGTTATCTGTATTTTTATTTTTGGTTTTGGATCGCGTTACAACACATATTTGCATTTCTTTCAGCTCTGAATTTTCAATTTGAATTCGACTTAAAGCATCTGCTGTAGCATTTTCTTTACCTTGCGTATATATTACCGTAAAATTATATTCTTCAAGTAGCAACCGAAATTTAGTCAGCCTACTAGATGGCTCTTTTAAACTAAAAAGATATACCAACGGCCTATGATCTGTTAAGATTTTAAAATGTCGGCCAAATAAATATGGTCTGTAATGCTTGACTGACCATACAATAGCGAGTAATTCTTTCTCAATAGTGGGGTAATTTTTTTCCGCCTTATTTAATGCCCTACTAGCATATACGATCGGTCGGTCATCATAATTTGATAAAACCGCGCCTATTGCATACCCAGATGCGTCCGTTCTCAAGATGAAATCTTTATCAAAATTCGGAAATTGGAGCATTTCTGGACTTGTTAGTAATTTTCTAAGTGTTTCAAAAGCGGTTACGCAATCTTTGTTGAATTCGAAAGGTACGTCTTTGCGTAATAACTTGTTTAAAGGTAAAGTTATATCAGCAAAATTTTGTATAAATTTTCGGTAATAGTTTGCAAAAGCTACGAATCGCCTTACTTCATCAGCGTTCGTAGGTTGAGGATAATTTCTCATTACTTCAGATTTTGTTGGATCAGGTAATATACCTTTATCCGAAATTAAATGCCCTAAATACAAAACTTCATTTTTTAAAAATGAGCATTTGCCAGGATGAATTTTTAAGTTGACTTCTCGAAGCCGTTCAAATACTTCCATTAAATTTTTGTTATGCTCTCTAAGATTTTTGCCAAATACTATGATATCATCAAGGTACACAAAGCAACTTGAATACGTTAATCCACTCATAGCAATTGACATCATCCGAGAGAATGCACTGGGTGAAGTTTTCAAACCCATTGGTAGACGTGTTAAATGGTAAAGACCGTTTTCAGTTGAGAAGGCAGTAAGAGGCTTACTATGGTCATCCAATTCCATTTGGTAATAACCTTGGCTTAAATCTAAGCACGAAAAATATACTGCCCCGCCTAACAGGTCATAAATATCAGTAATATTGGGTAATGGGAATTTATCATCTTCTATGACGTCATTTAGTCCTCGGTAGTCAATTACTAAACGTAACTTTTGTAATCCAGTAACTGGATCCTTTTTCTTGGGTACTACCAGTATCGGGGAGTTCCAGGGCGACATAGAAGGTTCCGCTATATTATCTTGAACCATTTTATTTACTTGATTTTTTATTTCCTGTTTTTGCGCATGGGGTAACCGATAAGGTTTTTTATACTTGGGTGTAGTTCCCGGTTTTAAATTAATTTGCGCTTTAGAAATGGTTGTAAACGTTAAGTTATCACCATCGAGATGAAAAATATCATTGAATTTAGTACATATATTAATTATTTCTTGTTTTTCTTCTGAATTCAAATTATCAGTATTTATTTCATTAAGTACCCTGTCTATTCTATTTTGCTGATTAGCTTTTATTTCGCTATACCTAAAAACATAATATTCAGAAGCCGGCAACGATTTTGGCTCATACCAGTTTAACGTAACCTTTTCCGTTCTGGTATTAAGGATTTTCACCGGTATTTTCCCGTTTACTGCTTTTGATACCGATCCGGCCATAAAAACTCCATCACACAATTCTTGTGGATGAAATATTCGATCATCAGAGTATATGGTGTCTATAAAATATGTGCTCTCACAACGAGCAGGTAATGACAAAGATTTTGATTCTTCTTGGTTTATCAAGGGTAATTTTATTAAATAATTTTTAATTTTACATTTTACAATAGATTTTTCTAAATCAATAATTGCATCAACATCTCTAAGAAAATCCGCCCCAATAATTCCATCCACCGGAAAGGTATCTTCTACTATATGAAATTGATACCATTTCTTAAAATTTTCAAAATTTAACTGAATTTCTTTTGTGCCTAACGTTTCCCTAGATCCCGATATACCATTTATTGTAATCTGGTTATGTGTGCTTAACATGTTATCTACTAAAAATTTTCTTTTTATTAGGCATATTGATACCCCTGTATCTATTAATAATTTTTTACTTTTATTTTCTTTTCCTATTCCAATTTCTACATACATTCCCCTTGATACATTACCCACGTAGACACTCTGTATTATCTTATTTTCGTAATTTTTGCCTATTCCTCCCCTCCCGAAAGATTGGCATCCCTTTCGGTGGGCTGAGAGTTTCCCTCTTCGATTGTATATACTCTATTATTTTGCCTATTTGGTAACCTAGTGTTATCTGCCCTATGTTGTGGGTTATAATTACCTGTATTGTAATTACTTCTATTATTATAACTACCATTATGACCTCTAAAGTTCGTACCACGCGAATTTCCTCTAATATTTGTGTTATTTTGTACTACATTCCTGTTAAAACCTGGGTTTTGGCTATTCCTATTAAAATTTATATTTTGATTATTCCTATTAAAATTTATATTCTGATTATTTCTTGAATTCCCCTTATAATTCTGATTAAATCTTTGGTTATTCAAATTATTATGATTTCTTACGAAGTTATTCGGAGTATTATAAGTATTTGGACGATTGTAGTTATTCGTAATTCCGTTGTATTGATTATTGTTATTCGGTTTAAAATTTTTAGTTGAATTCCTGTTTTCCACATAATACAAATTTTCTGGTTTAGTTTCCAGACTGCCATCAATTTCTAATAGGTGTTTAATGGCCTCTTGGAATTTCGTATGACGAGCGCTGATAAGAATAATTTTATATTTTTCTTGAACGCCATTTTTAAGGAAAGCTAAACCTCTCCTTTCGTTGGATTCTACCAAGGCCAGACGACTATGCTCTCCCTGAGTCGTTACCTCTAAATCTATCATTTTTGTCACCAAATTTTCTATTTCAGTAACATATTCTCGCATTGTTCTGTTGCCTTGTTTTGCCCTACTTAACCTTGCCTGGATTGATTCTAGCGTTTCTTTCGGTCCACACTTCTCTATCAACAGCTTTTTCAAACCTATTAATGTAGTTGGTTTACTTGAACCTAATTCTGTCAAGGCTCGTCCCTGTATCTTACACTTTAATAGAAAATTAATTAAAGTTCCTTTACTCTGTTCCACTAGTGTATCATGGTAAAATTCAATTGTATTGAGGAAATCTCTTAATTCTTCACTTCGTTTCTCCTCATTTGCTGCATTAAAAATTGGCAACTTCTGTCCGGTACTAAAATCAAAGGTAGCCATTTCGTTTTGATTAATTATATTATTCTGTAAATTTCTGATTTCTGCTTTTTCTTCTACTTCGTTAAATAATTGTCCAATATTATTAGTTATTTCTCCTTCTTCGTGTTGTAATATTTTTGTTACTTCTTCTATATCTCTTTTATCTTCTCTTTTCTCTTCTATATCGTCGTCTATACTATCCTTTATCCTAGCTAATGCTTCGTCTCTGTATTTTTCTATTCTTGCTGCAATATTTTTCGCTTCAATATTGTCTAGTTCGCTTAATTTTAATTTACCTAACTCCTTAACAATATTTTTATATTGTGTATTTAAACTTTGCACATTAATTATTTTCTCCTGCGCTCTCCCCCTCGTTCTTCTTCTATTTGGCCCGTCCTTTCTTAAATTCGTTAATATCTTACATATATTTTGACATAGCTCTGTTAGATCCTTAATAAGTTCCTTTGCACTCATTATTTTGTAGCATTATTTATATTTGTCTTTTTATCCTTTTATATTTTTTTTTCGCAGATTAAAAGTAATACTATTGAGCAACCCTAAATTTTTATACAATTTTGATCTACCCCAATTCTAACAAACTAAATCTAATACTACTTTAAAACAAATTCTAAACTTCTTTATATATTTTTCTTCTAATTTAAAATTATTCCACTAATCTAAAAAAACATAACACTCACCAAAAGCTATTTATAATTATGTACTTTAAAATAATTTCCCGAACTAATCATCATACAATAAACTCTCAAAAGTAAAATATCTCTACTGCACATATATAAATATCAACTTCAAATATAACTTCAAATTTTCATGCCTTTTTAATTGCGATTACTAAAAAAAAAAATTTCCTAAGAAAAACAGACATGTATATGGAATAATATTTGTTGAAAAATCATTAAAAATAACACCTAATTATTAATGCTTTTTCTGTGTGTCGTCTAAAATAGCATAAATTTATATATTCTTAACAGGGTATTTTGAATTATACGTAATTATTTCCATTGAAAAATCAAAAATTAAATCATTTCAACACTAAATAAAAAAAAAAAAAAAAACATAGAAATACAATGTGTCGTATACTAATTTACAATGACAAAGACATTCTTTAATATTATCCAATTCAGGATCACTAAAAGTTTATGATTTTATGGTACAAAATTATTTCAATTATAGTTTAAACAAAGGGTAATGGATTTTGTTCATTTATTTATAGTTTTGTAGAATTGTTTGAAGTTCTTGTAACGTAAATGAATGGACACTATGCATTTGTTTATTTGTGTTCTTCTTTTTTTTTTTTAAAGCAAAAATATGATCAACCAAACAAAATATTTCAAAGATTTTTCCAACTATTTTCTTTTCCATTAATTAAAACAAGGTCCGGCATAATCCTTTGTTTTTTAAATTTATATAAAAAAAATTCTCTAACCAAAAAAATATATTTTATTTTTCGAAATATACATTTATCTCTTTTACAATTATTCCTGTTTTACTTTCACTTTTTATTTTTTTTTTAAATTATTTTCAGACAAATCTGTTTATAATATTAAATAAAAATATTCTTTAAAACATAAAATGATGATACTGATATCAATTAGTTAATTTTTTTCCAAAAAGTAATAATTAAATATATATATTTTATTGTGGTTATATTTTCATAAAAAAAAATAATATAATTTCATTTAATAAAATTTTCTATTCAGTTTTTCATTTATTCAAATATAACTTTAAGATAATTTTATAATTTTAAGGCAATTTTAATTTATTAAAACAATTCAATATAGTTTATTTATTTTCTGAATAGTTTAGCAAATATATAATATATAAAAAAAAATTCAATATAGTTTTATTTATTTTTCTGAATAGTTAAGTAAATACATAATATAAATTTTTCGAACTTATCTTTTTTTTTTTAGACTGAATAGCTCACTGTTCTTTTTGAAGGTCTCTCTAGGTGGTTTACAACATCTCCGATGAACTTTCTTTTCAGGTGGTTAATTCCTAACCAAGCCAACAATATGATGATAGCAGTTATGAACATCATTAATAAAACAATTGCTGTGTAATGATCTCCTGGTGTTTGTTGTGGTGTGAATGATGCGATTTGTGGTCCAGTATTGACCGTAGTTTGTTCCTTGGACTGGCCTTTTCCCATTTCTTTTTTTTTTTTTTTTTGTTAAAATTTTCACTTATGGTCTTTTCTTTTCTTTTTTTTTTCTGTTTTTAGAACACTTATAGTTTTTTTTTTCCCATTTTAAGTTAATGTTTGCAAATGTGTATATAAAATTTTATATAAACGCACGATACAAATGTACAATTTTTATATATATGCACAATTAAATTTTATACAATTTTTTTTTTTAAAAAAAAAAAAAATTCTAACTTTAGATTTGAAACACTACTTAATTTTCTTTAAAACTTTTATATTTTATATTTATTTAATTTTTTTTAAAATTCTATCAACCTGGCAGGATCGCCATGTATTGTTTAAATATTTGTATATTCTATTTAAACAGTTTCCAGGTCATGGGCGGATCTAGACCTATCTGATGGGGGGGGTAATTGTGGAAAAAAAAAATTAGGAATAATTCAATTTAACACGTTTTATTTCTTCAATTAAAAAATAATTATACCTATACATAGGTAACAACATAATATTATTATAAATAAAAAAAGAACAAAATCAAAATTATTAAAACATAACAAAATTATTCGAACGTCAATATAAAATTAAAAAACAAAAAATATAAATAAAAAACTTTATAAATTAAAAAATTAATTAAACAAATAAAATAAGGAAAAGAAAAGGTTTTTTAAATTAAATTAATTATAAAACGAAATCAATTTTGCGACGTTTTTTTGAAAATTCATTGATCACTTGTTCTGTATCGATACCAATTTCTTTATTTATACTCATCAATGCCAGTCCACTCAGACGATATTGATCCATTGTCGATCGCAACCATGTTTTTATTGCATTTTGTAATACTTTTTGAATTTCTACAACAGCACCTACTCTATCTGAGGTCATGGTTTTACAACCATCTGTTGAAATGCCAATGCAATTCTCAAAATTTAAAGCATAATTTTGTAACATTTTTTTTACTGTTGATCCTAAGACTTTGCCGGATAGAATTGGCTCCTGAGTAAAATCATCATATTCCATTTCATGGCAATTTATAAAATCTAAAAAATCTTCTCTTATAGTACGCTGGTAAACATATCTAACAATTAGGGACATTTGTGAAATACTACTAATATCAGTTGTTTCGTCAAATATAATGCAATAAAATGTAGTTTCTTTAACGTTGTCCAAAATTTTCTGCCGCACAAGATCACCGCAACATTGTATTATTTCATTTTGTGTTGTTTTGCTTATATAAGTAGAGTGGCATAATTTATTTTTCAAATGATTTTCTAACACTTTATCACCAGCTAAAACGCGATGTCGAAGCAAAGCCCTGAAATTTCCATCATTTTCTAATTCAGACTTTTGATCTAGACTAATTTTGCCATCATCTCTATGACCTCTAAAAGGTATATTTTGTCTCCCTAAAAAAACTATTGCTTCAATAATTGGCTTTAATCTTGATCTATTTTCTAAAACTTGCTGCCTTCTTTTGGAATCGATTTGGTTTATTATGCTATTCTCTGGGTGTTCATATTGTTGCAAAAAATTTAGGGAATCTGAAACTGCGGATTTATGATAACAATTATTTTCATGAATAACCAGATCACCACATTTACCAAGAAGCTTTGAATATTTTTGGAGAGGTTTCGTAACAAACTTTATTAATTGAATATTGTTATTATTCCCACCATACTTCGCAAAAACAACACAAAATTTACAAAAAAGCCCATTCATGCTTTTGGAGTAAATGAGCCAATTATACATTTTTAGATGGTTTTGTGACAAATAACACTTTATATTTTTATTATTTTTATTGTGAGTTGAATAAACAATATTATTTTCAAAATCGTTGTTGTGTAATTTTTTTAAAATATTATATTTGGATATGTCATTTAATATAACATTATTTAGATAAAATGCGATATCATTAGAGATTTCAAAATCACAGTTCACCTGCACTTGTACTCCTTGTGTTTTTTCAACATTTTGAGTCGGTGATACTGATAGTTGAGCAATTGTGTTTTCATCGTTTAATTGTGGTGATGAAACCTTCTTAGAAAAGAAAGTATCTAATGTTAATATTTTTCTTTTTTTACTCATTTTATTTTATATGTCACAAATTTAAAATGTAATGAATACTTTTATATAAATACATACACTATTATTTGTATAATATCTATAAAAAAATATAATATTAGTTAATATGAAGTTACAATAAAAAAGTTAGTTTTTATACTTATTTAATAATTTCAGTTGCATTCTCGTCTCACTTAAACATTTGAATTTTTTTGTTTTTTTTTATGGCAAAAAAATAAATTTTAATGCAAATTTTTGACTCCCACAAACAAACAACTAGAAAGTTGGTAACGTTGATGGATATAAAATTTGACAGTAATATTTTGTAGTAAATTGGTATTTTTTAGAGTAAAATTAGGAGTGTACATTGATACATTATTAAGAGTTGGTACATTATTTTCGAATTTACTACAATAGTGTAGTAGATTCGAATATAATGTACCAAAATTGACGAATTTTATTTATGTAATTTGTTAAATTAGAATTACAATTATTTATAACTATTTTTCTGGTTTGGCGGGGGGGGTAATTACCCTGTTACCCCCCCCCCTTGTATCCGCGCTTGATCCAGGTTGATATAATAAAAGACTTCGTACGTTCTGGTTTAAACGTTCCAACTGAACTGAACTTTATTGTATATTCTTATTTTATATAAACCCTTCTTAAAACTAACAAATATTCTTACTTAGCTAAAAGTATTTAATTGTTTCCAAATAATTATTGGAAATTGAGACTTATTGACAAATAGGCGGTCAATCACATTAATAATTCATATTCATCAATAATCAGCGCTTAGTGATTATTAATGAGTATGAATTACAATAAATGCTTAGTGGCCAATATTGCTTAATTAGCAATATTGTAAAATAACCATATGCATTGTTGACACAAGTGGTGGTCGTTTGCTATATATGTTTCAATGAACTTTTAATGAACTTTTACTTAAGTGCGTTGCACCTCACAATAGAAATACTCAAAACTCAAATTTTAACAGAAGTAATCAAAATACAAATTTTAACAGAAATTCGGTACAGAATGACTCAAACAATAGGGGAAATTGACGAGGTGCGTATAATAATAGTTATAATAATCGCAGAAATAATAATAATAGCTATAATAACAGAAATACGTATAACTCTCAAAATATTCAAGATAGAAAAGATAACGCTGGACAAAATAGTAGAGTATACACAGTAAAAGAGGGAAACTCTCAGCCCACCGAAAGCAATGCCAACCTTTCGGGGGGGGGGAGGACTAGGCAAAGAATCTGAAAATAATATAACACAGGGTGTCTATGTAAGTGATATGTCAGGAGGAATGAATGTAAAAATTAGAATTGGAAAAGAAAGTAGTAGTACACATTTTTTATTAGATACAGGAGCATCAATTTGTTTAATAAAAAAATTTTTTTTAGTAGATAACAATTTAAATACAAAAATCAGATTAAGATAAACGGTAATTTTAATCAGTTAAATTTTGAAAATATATACAAATGGTATAATTTCCATATAGTAGAAGATAATTTTCCTGTCGATGGAATTATTGGTGCAAATTTTCTTAGAGATATAGATGCTATTATTGATTTAGAAAAATCTATAGTAAAATTTAAAATTCAAAACTCAGCAATCAAATTACCTTTAATAGGAAACGAAGAATCAAAATCTTTATTATTATCTGCTCGTTGTGAGAGCACATACTTTATAGACACCAAATACGTAGACGAACGAGTATTTCATCCACAGAAATTGTGTGATGGAGTTTTTATGGCCGGTTCGGTATCGAAAGCCGTAAACGGGAAAAATTCTTAATACCAGATCGGAAAAAGTTATGTTAAACTGGTACGAGCCAATATCGTGGCCAGCTTGTGAATATTTTGTTTTTAAATATAGCGATACCAAGCCTAATCATCCTAATAGAGTCCAAAAAGTACTTAATGAGATAAAAACGGATAATTTGAATTCGGAGGAAAAACGTGAAATAATCAGTATATGTACTAAATTTAATGATATTTTCCATCTTGATGATGATAATTTAACATTTACTACCGTTTCTAAAGCGCAAATTAATTTAAAACCGGGAACTACACCTATATATAAAAAACCTTACCGGTTACCACATGCGCAAAAGCAAGAAATTAAGAATCAAGTGGAAAAAATGATACATGATAATATAGCGGAACCTTCTATGTCGCCTTGGAACTCGCCGATATTAGTCGTTCCAAAGAAAAAGGATCCAATTACTGGATTACAAAAATTACGTTTAGTAATCGACTATCGCGGTTTAAATGAAGTCATACAAGACGATAAGTTTCCGTTACCCAATATTACCGATATCTATGACTTGTTAGGTGGGGCAGTATATTTTTCGTGTTTAGATTTAAGTCAAGGCTACTACCAAATGGAGTTAGATGATCATAGTAAGCCTCTTATTGCTTTTTGGGCCGAAAATGGTCACTTCCAACTAACGCGTTTGCCAATGGGTTTGAAAACTGCAGCCAGTGTTTTTTCTCGTATGATGTACATTGCTATGAGTGGGTTAACTAATGTCTTCAAGATGTTTTGTCTACCTTGACGATATCATAGTTTTTGGAAGAAATCTTAAAGAGCACAATAAAAATTTAATGGAAGTATTTGAACGCCTTCGAGAAGTGAATTTAAAAATTCACCCGGGCAAATGTTCATTTTTAAAAAAAGAGGTGATATATTTAGGGCACTTGATTTCGGATAAAGGTATACTACCTGATCCAACAAAATCTGAAGCAATGAAAAATTATCCGCAGCCGAAAAATGCTGATGAAGTCAGACGTTTTGTGGCTTTCGCAAATTATTATCGTAAATTTATACAAAATTTTGCGGCTATAACTTTACCTTTAAATAAACTATTACGTAAAGAAATACCTTTTGTGTTTGACAAGGATTGTGTAAGCGCTTTCGAAACACTTAGGAAATTGTTAGCAAGTCCGGAAATGCTTCAATTCCCAAATTTCGAAGAAGATTTCATTTTGAGGACGGACGCATCTGGGTAAGCAATAGGCGCGGTTTTGTCAAATTATGATGACCGACCGATAGCATATGCTAGTAGGGCTCTAAATATGGCAGAAAAGAATTATAGCACAATCGAGAAAGAGTTGTTGGCTATTGTATGGTCCGTAAAGCATTATAGACCATATCTTTTTGGCCGACATTTTAAGATCTTAACAGATCATAGGCCGTTAGTATATTTGTTTAGTTTAAAGGAACCATCTAGTAGGTTAACAAAATTCCGTTTATTACTCGAAGAATATAACTTTACGGTAGTATACACGAAAGGTAAAGATAACGGCAGATGCTTTAAGTCGAATTCAAGTAAAAAACTCAGAGTTAAAAGAAATGCAAATATGTGTCGCAACACGGTCGCAAGCGAAAAATGAAAAAAATAAGGGCATAACTGATGACAATGATATGATAAAAAAACTTCTTACACCCCCAATAGACAGTTTGAAAATGGCAGAAATAAAATTTGTTAGAGAAATAGTAGGAAATGTTGAATATAAAGGTTTAAATATAGTCCAAATGAAAGAGTGGCCTATATTCCCGATAAAAATTGTATTTTACTAAAGTTTTGACATGACGCCAGTACTATTACTCGATCGGCATCATTTGACAAAATGATGTTGAGAGATGTACGTTTAATCATAGATCCTTTAAAAATTAAAAAAGTATATATTACTGAAGAAGAGTGTATTAAACTCATAAATGGGCGCCCCGAAACGAAATATAAACGATATATAAAAGAGTTATTTAAACCAACGGGAATTATTATAGAAATTATTAAAAAGTTAAAGAGTTACGGATCCAAATATAAAAAAAATAATTATGAGCGATTATCATATTCTACCGACTAGCGGTCATGCGGGAATAAATCGTATGATTAGAAATATAAAGAAAAAGTATTCTTGGACAGGTATGCAACAAGATATAACATCATATTACGATAAACAGAATTTATAAGATAATATATTCCGAGTTTCTATTTTGGTTTTTACTGCGCATGTACGTCATCCGGCGACAACTATTTTGAAATATAACTGAAAGTTAATATAAATATAAAGAAAATTATGTTCGGATTCAAGTTAAAATACTTAGAATAATAAAATTTAGAAAATATTAACAGTATTAAAATATATATAATATTAATAAATAAAATATATATAATATTAATAAACAAAATTGTGTTCAATTGTTCGATTGTGTTCAGTGGAGTGAGTTTAAAATACTTGAAATTATAAAATTTAGAAAACAGTAACAGTATTGAAATATATATAATATTAATAATTAAAGTAATAACTAAATTAAATTATGGTGGTTTGTGCTGTGTTTGGTTGGGATATTCACAACAATAAAAAAACTTAAAACATATATAAGTAATTGTGATATGAAATTTTTTCGTTTTCCAAAAGACGAAACGAAGGCGAAAATTTGGGCAAACAAATGCTAAAAAAAAGATAAAATTAGTAGATAACAATTTAAATACAAAAATCAGATTAAGATAAACGGTAATTTTAATCAGTTAAATTTTGAAAATATATACAAATGGTATAATTTCCATATAGTAGAAGATAATTTTCCTGTCGATGGAATTATTGGTGCAAATTTTCTTAGAGATATAGATGCTATTATTGATTTAGAAAAATCTATAGTAAAATTTAAAATTCAAAACTCAGCAATCAAATTACCTTTAATAGGAAACGAAGAATCAAAATCTTTATTATTATCTGCTCGTTGTGAGAGCGCATACTTTATAGACACCAAATACGTAGACGAACGAGTATTTCATCCACAGAAATTGTGTGATGGAGTTTTTATGGCCGGTTCGGTATCGAAAGCCGTAAACGGGAAAAATTCTTAATACCAGATCGGAAAAAGTTATGTTAAACTGGTACGAGCCAATATCGTGGCCAGCTTGTGAATATTTTGTTTTTAAATATAGCGATACCAAGCCTAATCATCCTAATAGAGTCCAAAAAGTACTTAATGAGATAAAAACGGATAATTTGAATTCGGAGGAAAAACGTGAAATAATTAGTATATGTACTAAATTTAATGATATTTTCCATCTTGATGATGATAATTTAACATTTACTACCGTTTCTAAAGCGCAAATTAATTTAAAACCGGGAACTACACCTATATATAAAAAACCTTACCGGTTACCACATGCGCAAAAGCAAGAAATTAAGAATCAAGTGGAAAAAATGATACATGATAATATAGCGGAACCTTCTATGTCGCCTTGGAACTCGCCGATATTAGTCGTTCCAAAGAAAAAGGATCCAATTACTGGATTACAAAAATTACGTTTAGTAATCGACTATCGCGGTTTAAATGAAGTCATACAAGACGATAAGTTTCCGTTACCCAATATTACCGATATCTATGACTTGTTAGGTGGGGCAGTATATTTTTCGTGTTTAGATTTAAGTCAAGGCTACTACCAAATGGAGTTAGATGATCATAGTAAGCCTCTTATTGCTTTTTGGGCCGAAAATGGTCACTTCCAACTAACGCGTTTGCCAATGGGTTTGAAAACTGCAGCCAGTGTTTTTTCTCGTATGATGTACATTGCTATGAGTGGGTTAACTAATGTCTTCAAGATGTTTTGTCTACCTTGACGATATCATAGTTTTTGGAAGAAATCTTAAAGAGCACAATAAAAATTTAATGGAAGTATTTGAACGCCTTCGAGAAGTGAATTTAAAAATTCACCCGGGCAAATGTTCATTTTTAAAAAAAGAGGTGATATATTTAGGGCACTTGATTTCGGATAAAGGTATACTACCTGATCCAACAAAATCTGAAGCAATGAAAAATTATCCGCAGCCGAAAAATGCTGATGAAGTCAGACGTTTTGTGGCTTTCGCAAATTATTATCGTAAATTTATACAAAATTTTGCGGCTATAACTTTACCTTTAAATAAACTATTACGTAAAGAAATACCTTTTGTGTTTGACAAGGATTGTGTAAGCGCTTTCGAAACACTTAGGAAATTGTTAGCAAGTCCGGAAATGCTTCAATTCCCAAATTTCGAAGAAGATTTCATTTTGAGGACGGACGCATCTGGGTAAGCAATAGGCGCGGTTTTGTCAAATTATGATGACCGACCGATAGCATATGCTAGTAGGGCTCTAAATATGGCAGAAAAGAATTATAGCACAATCGAGAAAGAGTTGTTGGCTATTGTATGGTCCGTAAAGCATTATAGACCATATCTTTTTGGCCGACATTTTAAGATCTTAACAGATCATAGGCCGTTAGTATATTTGTTTAGTTTAAAGGAACCATCTAGTAGGTTAACAAAATTCCGTTTATTACTCGAAGAATATAACTTTACGGTAGTATACACGAAAGGTAAAGATAACGGCAGATGCTTTAAGTCGAATTCAAGTAAAAAACTCAGAGTTAAAAGAAATGCAAATATGTGTCGCAACACGGTCGCAAGCGAAAAATGAAAAAAATAAGGGCATAACTGATGACAATGATATGATAAAAAAACTTCTTACACCCCCAATAGACAGTTTGAAAATGGTAGAAATAAAATTTGTTAGAGAAATAGTAGGAAATGTTGAATATAAAGGTTTAAATATAGTCCAAATGAAAGAGTGGCCTATATTCCCGATAAAAATTGTATTTTACTAAAGTTTTGACATGACGCCAGTACTATTACTCGATCGGCATCATTTGACAAAATGATGTTGAGAGATGTACGTTTAATCATAGATCCTTTAAAAATTAAAAAAGTATATATTACTGAAGAAGAGTGTATTAAACTCATAAATGGGCGCCCCGAAACGAAATATAAACGATATATAAAAGAGTTATTTAAACCAACGGGAATTATTATAGAAATTATTAAAAAGTTAAAGAGTTACGGATCCAAATATAAAAAAAATAATTATGAGCGATTATCATATTCTACCGACTAGCGGTCATGCGGGAATAAATCGTATGATTAGAAATATAAAGAAAAAGTATTCTTGGACAGGTATGCAACAAGATATAACATCATATTACGATAAACAGAATTTATAAGATAATATATTCCGAGTTTCTATTTTGGTTTTTACTGCGCATGTACGTCATCCGGCGACAACTATTTTGAAATATAACTGAAAGTTAATATAAATATAAAGAAAATTATGTTCGGATTCAAGTTAAAATACTTAGAATAATAAAATTTAGAAAATATTAACAGTATTAAAATATATATAATATTAATAATTAAAATATATATAATATTAATAAACAAAATTGTGTTCAATTGTTCGATTGTGTTCAGTGGAGTGAGTTTAAAATACTTGAAATTATAAAATTTAGAAAACAGTAACAGTATTGAAATATATATAATATTAATAATTAAAGTAATAACTAAATTAAATTATGGTGGTTTGTGCTGTGTTTGGTTGGGATATTCACAACAATAAAAAAACTTAAAACATATATAAGTAATTGTGATATGAAATTTTTTCGTTTTCCAAAAGACGAAACGAAGGCGAAAATTTGGGCAAACAAATGCTAAAAAAAGGATAAAATTAGTAGATAACAATTTAAATACAAAAATCAGATTAAGATAAACGGTAATTTTAATCAGTTAAATTTTGAAAATATATACAAATGGTATAATTTCCATATAGTAGAAGATAATTTTCCTGTCGATGGAATTATTGGTGCAAATTTTCTTAGAGATATAGATGCTATTATTGATTTAGAAAAATCTATAGTAAAATTTAAAATTCAAAACTCAGCAATCAAATTACCTTTAATAGGAAACGAAGAATCAAAATCTTTATTATTATCTGCTCGTTGTGAGAGCGCATACTTTATAGACACCAAATACGTAGACGAACGAGTATTTCATCCACAGAAATTGTGTGATGGAGTTTTTATGGCCGGTTCGGTATCGAAAGCCGTAAACGGGAAAAATTCTTAATACCAGATCGGAAAAAGTTATGTTAAACTGGTACGAGCCAATATCGTGGCCAGCTTGTGAATATTTTGTTTTTAAATATAGCGATACCAAGCCTAATCATCCTAATAGAGTCCAAAAAGTACTTAATGAGATAAAAACGGATAATTTGAATTCGGAGGAAAAACGTGAAATAATTAGTATATGTACTAAATTTAATGATATTTTCCATCTTGATGATGATAATTTAACATTTACTACCGTTTCTAAAGCGCAAATTAATTTAAAACCGGGAACTACACCTATATATAAAAAACCTTACCGGTTACCACATGCGCAAAAGCAAGAAATTAAGAATCAAGTGGAAAAAATGATACATGATAATATAGCGGAACCTTCTATGTCGCCTTGGAACTCGCCGATATTAGTCGTTCCAAAGAAAAAGGATCCAATTACTGGATTACAAAAATTACGTTTAGTAATCGACTATCGCGGTTTAAATGAAGTCATACAAGACGATAAGTTTCCGTTACCCAATATTACCGATATCTATGACTTGTTAGGTGGGGCAGTATATTTTTCGTGTTTAGATTTAAGTCAAGGCTACTACCAAATGGAGTTAGATGATCATAGTAAGCCTCTTATTGCTTTTTGGGCCGAAAATGGTCACTTCCAACTAACGCGTTTGCCAATGGGTTTGAAAACTGCAGCCAGTGTTTTTTCTCGTATGATGTACATTGCTATGAGTGGGTTAACTAATGTCTTCAAGATGTTTTGTCTACCTTGACGATATCATAGTTTTTGGAAGAAATCTTAAAGAGCACAATAAAAATTTAATGGAAGTATTTGAACGCCTTCGAGAAGTGAATTTAAAAATTCACCCGGGCAAATGTTCATTTTTAAAAAAAGAGGTGATATATTTAGGGCACTTGATTTCGGATAAAGGTATACTACCTGATCCAACAAAATCTGAAGCAATGAAAAATTATCCGCAGCCGAAAAATGCTGATGAAGTCAGACGTTTTGTGGCTTTCGCAAATTATTATCGTAAATTTATACAAAATTTTGCGGCTATAACTTTACCTTTAAATAAACTATTACGTAAAGAAATACCTTTTGTGTTTGACAAGGATTGTGTAAGCGCTTTCGAAACACTTAGGAAATTGTTAGCAAGTCCGGAAATGCTTCAATTCCCAAATTTCGAAGAAGATTTCATTTTGAGGACGGACGCATCTGGGTAAGCAATAGGCGCGGTTTTGTCAAATTATGATGACCGACCGATAGCATATGCTAGTAGGGCTCTAAATATGGCAGAAAAGAATTATAGCACAATCGAGAAAGAGTTGTTGGCTATTGTATGGTCCGTAAAGCATTATAGACCATATCTTTTTGGCCGACATTTTAAGATCTTAACAGATCATAGGCCGTTAGTATATTTGTTTAGTTTAAAGGAACCATCTAGTAGGTTAACAAAATTCCGTTTATTACTCGAAGAATATAACTTTACGGTAGTATACACGAAAGGTAAAGATAACGGCAGATGCTTTAAGTCGAATTCAAGTAAAAAACTCAGAGTTAAAAGAAATGCAAATATGTGTCGCAACACGGTCGCAAGCGAAAAATGAAAAAAATAAGGGCATAACTGATGACAATGATATGATAAAAAAACTTCTTACACCCCCAATAGACAGTTTGAAAATGGTAGAAATAAAATTTGTTAGAGAAATAGTAGGAAATGTTGAATATAAAGGTTTAAATATAGTCCAAATGAAAGAGTGGCCTATATTCCCGATAAAAATTGTATTTTACTAAAGTTTTGACATGACGCCAGTACTATTACTCGATCGGCATCATTTGACAAAATGATGTTGAGAGATGTACGTTTAATCATAGATCCTTTAAAAATTAAAAAAGTATATATTACTGAAGAAGAGTGTATTAAACTCATAAATGGGCGCCCCGAAACGAAATATAAACGATATATAAAAGAGTTATTTAAACCAACGGGAATTATTATAGAAATTATTAAAAAGTTAAAGAGTTACGGATCCAAATATAAAAAAAATAATTATGAGCGATTATCATATTCTACCGACTAGCGGTCATGCGGGAATAAATCGTATGATTAGAAATATAAAGAAAAAGTATTCTTGGACAGGTATGCAACAAGATATAACATCATATTACGATAAACAGAATTTATAAGATAATATATTCCGAGTTTCTATTTTGGTTTTTACTGCGCATGTACGTCATCCGGCGACAACTATTTTGAAATATAACTGAAAGTTAATATAAATATAAAGAAAATTATGTTCGGATTCAAGTTAAAATACTTAGAATAATAAAATTTAGAAAATATTAACAGTATTAAAATATATATAATATTAATAATTAAAATATATATAATATTAATAAACAAAATTGTGTTCAATTGTTCGATTGTGTTCAGTGGAGTGAGTTTAAAATACTTGAAATTATAAAATTTAGAAAACAGTAACAGTATTGAAATATATATAATATTAATAATTAAAGTAATAACTAAATTAAATTATGGTGGTTTGTGCTGTGTTTGGTTGGGATATTCACAACAATAAAAAAACTTAAAACATATATAAGTAATTGTGATATGAAATTTTTTCGTTTTCCAAAAGACGAAACGAAGGCGAAAATTTGGGCAAACAAATGCTAAAAAAAGGATAAAATTAGTAGATAACAATTTAAATACAAAAATCAGATTAAGATAAACGGTAATTTTAATCAGTTAAATTTTGAAAATATATACAAATGGTATAATTTCCATATAGTAGAAGATAATTTTCCTGTCGATGGAATTATTGGTGCAAATTTTCTTAGAGATATAGATGCTATTATTGATTTAGAAAAATCTATAGTAAAATTTAAAATTCAAAACTCAGCAATCAAATTACCTTTAATAGGAAACGAAGAATCAAAATCTTTATTATTATCTGCTCGTTGTGAGAGCGCATACTTTATAGACACCAAATACGTAGACGAACGAGTATTTCATCCACAGAAATTGTGTGATGGAGTTTTTATGGCCGGTTCGGTATCGAAAGCCGTAAACGGGAAAAATTCTTAATACCAGATCGGAAAAAGTTATGTTAAACTGGTACGAGCCAATATCGTGGCCAGCTTGTGAATATTTTGTTTTTAAATATAGCGATACCAAGCCTAATCATCCTAATAGAGTCCAAAAAGTACTTAATGAGATAAAAACGGATAATTTGAATTCGGAGGAAAAACGTGAAATAATTAGTATATGTACTAAATTTAATGATATTTTCCATCTTGATGATGATAATTTAACATTTACTACCGTTTCTAAAGCGCAAATTAATTTAAAACCGGGAACTACACCTATATATAAAAAACCTTACCGGTTACCACATGCGCAAAAGCAAGAAATTAAGAATCAAGTGGAAAAAATGATACATGATAATATAGCGGAACCTTCTATGTCGCCTTGGAACTCGCCGATATTAGTCGTTCCAAAGAAAAAGGATCCAATTACTGGATTACAAAAATTACGTTTAGTAATCGACTATCGCGGTTTAAATGAAGTCATACAAGACGATAAGTTTCCGTTACCCAATATTACCGATATCTATGACTTGTTAGGTGGGGCAGTATATTTTTCGTGTTTAGATTTAAGTCAAGGCTACTACCAAATGGAGTTAGATGATCATAGTAAGCCTCTTATTGCTTTTTGGGCCGAAAATGGTCACTTCCAACTAACGCGTTTGCCAATGGGTTTGAAAACTGCAGCCAGTGTTTTTTCTCGTATGATGTACATTGCTATGAGTGGGTTAACTAATGTCTTCAAGATGTTTTGTCTACCTTGACGATATCATAGTTTTTGGAAGAAATCTTAAAGAGCACAATAAAAATTTAATGGAAGTATTTGAACGCCTTCGAGAAGTGAATTTAAAAATTCACCCGGGCAAATGTTCATTTTTAAAAAAAGAGGTGATATATTTAGGGCACTTGATTTCGGATAAAGGTATACTACCTGATCCAACAAAATCTGAAGCAATGAAAAATTATCCGCAGCCGAAAAATGCTGATGAAGTCAGACGTTTTGTGGCTTTCGCAAATTATTATCGTAAATTTATACAAAATTTTGCGGCTATAACTTTACCTTTAAATAAACTATTACGTAAAGAAATACCTTTTGTGTTTGACAAGGATTGTGTAAGCGCTTTCGAAACACTTAGGAAATTGTTAGCAAGTCCGGAAATGCTTCAATTCCCAAATTTCGAAGAAGATTTCATTTTGAGGACGGACGCATCTGGGTAAGCAATAGGCGCGGTTTTGTCAAATTATGATGACCGACCGATAGCATATGCTAGTAGGGCTCTAAATATGGCAGAAAAGAATTATAGCACAATCGAGAAAGAGTTGTTGGCTATTGTATGGTCCGTAAAGCATTATAGACCATATCTTTTTGGCCGACATTTTAAGATCTTAACAGATCATAGGCCGTTAGTATATTTGTTTAGTTTAAAGGAACCATCTAGTAGGTTAACAAAATTCCGTTTATTACTCGAAGAATATAACTTTACGGTAGTATACACGAAAGGTAAAGATAACGGCAGATGCTTTAAGTCGAATTCAAGTAAAAAACTCAGAGTTAAAAGAAATGCAAATATGTGTCGCAACACGGTCGCAAGCGAAAAATGAAAAAAATAAGGGCATAACTGATGACAATGATATGATAAAAAAACTTCTTACACCCCCAATAGACAGTTTGAAAATGGTAGAAATAAAATTTGTTAGAGAAATAGTAGGAAATGTTGAATATAAAGGTTTAAATATAGTCCAAATGAAAGAGTGGCCTATATTCCCGATAAAAATTGTATTTTACTAAAGTTTTGACATGACGCCAGTACTATTACTCGATCGGCATCATTTGACAAAATGATGTTGAGAGATGTACGTTTAATCATAGATCCTTTAAAAATTAAAAAAGTATATATTACTGAAGAAGAGTGTATTAAACTCATAAATGGGCGCCCCGAAACGAAATATAAACGATATATAAAAGAGTTATTTAAACCAACGGGAATTATTATAGAAATTATTAAAAAGTTAAAGAGTTACGGATCCAAATATAAAAAAAATAATTATGAGCGATTATCATATTCTACCGACTAGCGGTCATGCGGGAATAAATCGTATGATTAGAAATATAAAGAAAAAGTATTCTTGGACAGGTATGCAACAAGATATAACATCATATTACGATAAACAGAATTTATAAGATAATATATTCCGAGTTTCTATTTTGGTTTTTACTGCGCATGTACGTCATCCGGCGACAACTATTTTGAAATATAACTGAAAGTTAATATAAATATAAAGAAAATTATGTTCGGATTCAAGTTAAAATACTTAGAATAATAAAATTTAGAAAATATTAACAGTATTAAAATATATATAATATTAATAATTAAAATATATATAATATTAATAAACAAAATTGTGTTCAATTGTTCGATTGTGTTCAGTGGAGTGAGTTTAAAATACTTGAAATTATAAAATTTAGAAAACAGTAACAGTATTGAAATATATATAATATTAATAATTAAAGTAATAACTAAATTAAATTATGGTGGTTTGTGCTGTGTTTGGTTGGGATATTCACAACAATAAAAAAACTTAAAACATATATAAGTAATTGTGATATGAAATTTTTTCGTTTTCCAAAAGACGAAACGAAGGCGAAAATTTGGGCAAACAAATGCTAAAAAAAGGATAAAATTAATCTAAAAATATTTTAAAAAATCATTAAAATTTTCACTAATTTCACTTTAAATTTTTCTTAGATTAAATCAGGATCCGCTGGAAATTTTCTTCGGAATAATAAGAGCGAAGGGAGGACTGCATGACCATCCAAATGCACTAGAATTTAAATATCGTTTACGGAGCTATTTATTAGGAAGGAATGATGCTATTTATTTTGCACAACAATAAAATAACTTAAATTAAATATTAACATAATACTCTTACTTAGGTATATTATCAGAGTCAGCTAATGTAGAAGCTGAAAAAGAAAATAATATTAAAATGGATGTGATTTTGGATGGCAGAGAAAATAGTTTTAGCCATCTTGAAGAATCGGCAATTACATCAGAGTTACTCCAACCTCTGGCTGAGAAACAATCTTCAAACACATCACATCACGTCGACAATTTTCAAGAATTGTCAGATATGGAATACGACTCTTTAGAATATTTAGCTGGTTATATTTTAAAAAGATTTAAATTAAGATATCCAGAACTATTTGCTGAATATTCGGAAATGCAACCATCTGGATTTACTTGGACGGACCACATCAATAAAGGGGGACTACAAAAACCAAATAATATTTTTCTCGAAAAATAAAAATATTTAGATAATTATTTTTAATAATTATAATACTGAAAATAAATTAAAAGTAGGTCAAAATTATATTAAAAATTTAATGGAAGCATCGGAAAATATTGATCTGCATGCAGATATAAAAAAACTGTTTTTTCGATGTAAAATGTTTTTTTAAATAAGAATTTTAAATTCAGATTTACAAAAAAAAATTTTTAGTAATAACAGAAAATTAAATAAAACCATCGCAATTAAACTAATCTGTAAATTTATGTTTTTTATTCTTCAAATATTTAAAAGGTTTTTTTTCAGATTTTACAAGAAATCTATAATTAAAAAATATGATATTTCATATATTTCCTTACAATTATTATTACTATAAATATAAAGTTGTCGCCGGATGACGTCATAATGTGTGAAAGAGATAAAACATACATGCGCAATATATTACCTTATTAATTCTATATACCTTGACATCATATGTTAAAAATTGCGATTCAAGCCAGCGCAATAAACATATTAACAATAAAAGGCAACCATTAGTAATTACGTCAACTGCTGACTCAAGTTTTGAGAAAATCTTTATTGATCTTGTTGGTCCATTAGATACGTCTTTAGAGGGATACAAATATATATTAACGGTTCAAGACGAATTAACCAAATTTATTGAAGAAATACCTTTGATAAATAAGGAGTCTAATACTAATGCTAAAGGGCTCGTATACCAATTTATATTGCGATTCGGAGTGCCAAAACCTATTGCATCTGATCAGAGTACGGAATTTGTAAACGAAGTTTTTAAAGATATTTGTAAATTGTTGAAAATTAAACAATTAACGTCCACTGCGCACCATCACGAAAGCATCGGTGCTCTGGAAAATTCGCATAAGGTTTTGGGTGCATACCTTATGTAACGAAAAATCATTCCGATTGGGATGCATGGTTACAATACTTTGTATTCTGTTATAATACGTCGGTTCATTCAGAAACGGGGTATACACCGCATGAACTGGTATACGGACGTAATTGTGTATTACCATCAAATTTAACAAATAGTATAGAACCAATGTATAATTATGAGGATTATGCAAAGGAATTGAAGAATAAATTGCAGGTTGTTCACAATAATGCAAAACAAATTTTAATACAAAAGAAAATAAATAGAAAGCAAAAGTACGATCAAAACCTTAATGCCGAAAAATATGATTTTGAAGTAGGATCCTTTGTTTTACTTAAAAACGAAGCTAGGAAAAAGTTGGATCCAGTTTACACTGGACCATTTGAAGTGGTATCACAAGATTCAGTTAACTGTACAATAAAATATAAAGGTAAAAATACAGTTGTCCATAAAAACCGGCTGAAACCATACTATTGCTATATTGCAAAATAATTGTAAAACTTTCAAAAAGAAATAGTAACATATAATCATTTATAAAATACAATTATAACATTTTTTTTTAAATATAAGAAATTAAGTTAATAAAATTAAAATATTTAGAAATAATCAATTTATATACTTTTACTCTTATTCAAACGCGTTTGCTAAGTTTATATAAAAAAAAAAAAATTAGGATTATTAAATATTAACAGAATAAAGTTTGCTAAAAAAATAAAGTTTAATAGTATAACTTTTTACTATATTTTATATATTTTACTATAATAGTTTTAGTTTAAAAATATGTTGTAGGTTTTACTATATTTTGAATTGCCTAAAATAAGATTTTTTATATATTAATAAAACAAAACATAAAGTATATTTCTTTTATATAATCTTTATTCAGAAAATAAATATTCATATACAAAATTTATATGTTAAGAAAATAATACACCATAATATAAAAAAAATAATATTCAAATAAAAAAAAATCATAAATTCTGATAAAGATCAGTATTTATTCTTTTTCTCTAAGAGGGGTGGTGTGAGGTGCAACGCACCCTAAATATAACATAAAAATAATATGTTGTAATAAATATGTCATAAAACGATGGTTTACTTTAAGAACAAAGACCCTCATTAAAGAATAAAGAAATGAACACTTGTATAAATAAAATGCATTGGTCGATTGCCCAATATTGCTAAATTAACAATATTGACCAATAGGCATTTTAATTATGTTATAGAATCAAGCATTTTATTTATGTTCTAGAGTTAAGCATTTTTTAAGTATGTCATAGAGTTTATTTAAGTTTATTCTTTTATTATATTATTATGAAATATGTTTGTCGATAGGTTTAAGTTTTATATAAAAAAGAAACATTAATAATAAAGTTTAGTTTTACTTGTAACTCACAACAAACAAGAAGTCTTTTATTTAAAAATATCAAATACCTTTAATAAACTTTACACAAGTCATGCACTAGAACAACTGTATAATTTTGAAGAAATTGAAAATGAATTATAGTTGTTCATCATTGTTTGAAACTGACACATTTCATTCGGATACCGACGAATTTGAAAGTTTACAAGATCCGTCAAATACATTACACAGGAAATGCTAAATATTCATATATTAAAAATGTACAAATTCATACTTTTGATATAATTAATTAAAATAAATTACATCTTTAATAAATAATTTATAATAAATTAAACAACATTAATTTAATTTCTTTTATTTAAAAAAAAGAATTACATAGCATCATAAAGAATTCTCCAAAAACGATACATAAAAGATCCGTCAAATACAATTTAAAAAGTATGCGTTAAAAACGATACATAAAAGATTTACTAAATATGATGTAAAAACGATTCGCCAAAAACGTATCGTTTATAATTCACCAAAACGGACTAAAAATGGCATACTACTACATTATAAAGCCTGGGCTACATTGTTCCTATCAGTTCAGTTCACTTTCGATTCGATTCGACGGTTAAGTAGACTAAACACATAGTTACCAATCACAATCGATTAAACCACATATATTTTGTTTTTGTCATTTTTGAAACAGTCAAATTTCATTTCTCTTGACATTTCCTTCAGTTTGGATTCGCAAAATTCCAATCGTTCCAAACTCTTTCGATTCGATTCGTGCCGATTCGACCTATGTGTCCACTCAATCGATTTCTCATATAAAATATATGGAGACGTCAAATTTGAACTTTTCGAAACGAATCGAAACTGAACCGATCGAAACAATGTAGCCCAGGCTTAATCGTTTCGATTTCCATTATCACACGACTGGTAAAATCTCAAACGATGTAAAAACGATACTTCAAAACGATACGTTAACGATGTTTTGTATGAAAAAGTTACATCTTTTACACCTCAGCCACAGCAGCTTTTTTTTACTATCGCTCCTGACGCAACTTATTGGTACTACGAGAGCGGAAAAGAAATGCCTGCCTATTTCTTATTTTTTTATAATAGAAAGGCATAGGCGAATTCAAGAACTGTCAAATTTGTTTATTTACAATTGTGAAAATTAAATATAATAATAATTCGCAAAATAAAATATGTAATATCAAATTAAATATAATATTAATAAACAAATATAATATTAAAATTAAATATAATATTAATAAAACGTGAAATAAAAAGGATAGTATTACAATGGAAGAAGGAAGAAGGAAGACCTGAAACTCCATCAGAAATAAATGATTCATATCGGCGTCATATTATGGATATTTTTTATTTCTTACATGATAATATTGAAGAAAATTTATCACATATCGATTTACACGAAGAACTTGAAAATATTCGATTTGATATTCAGGAAGTAATGCCATCGGAAGAAATTCTTCACATCGATATGCAATATTGTGAAATTATAATAGAAAAAGGTTATCGTATATTAAATATTTATTACCAGAAATACAAAGATGTTCTGCCCTCATATTTGGATTATTTTGAGGTGGAACACGAAAATATTATAAACTTAATTCCATTAATTGTTCGTACTCAACATATTTTGAAAAATAGAGAGCATGAGGATTTTAATGAGGAAAATGTTGATAACAATGGACGTTCAAGAAGAAGATGCAAGTTCATCCAGTTAATCAATTGAGGGATGTAAAGGGCTATTACAACACCATTGTACCAGAATTGAAAAAATATCGTGAGTATTTCAAATTTCTTGAATATAAATTTTATTTGAGTTGAAATTAAATACTATTTTTTTAGCTGTAAAATGTCGACATTACACAAGAATGTCAGAAAAGCAGTTCAATGTATTGGTAGAAATGTTAACTCCGATGTTGTCAACGTCAAAAAATATCGATCAATTATTCCACCACATTTAACAGTTTTAGTAACTTTAAAATTTTTGGCTTCAGGACTGAGTTACGGATTCATCGCCTTGGAATATATTTAATTGGGCAATCTACGGCTCAAAAAATTATTCCAAACACATGTGAAGTAATTTGGAGTGTAATGCAGCCGCTCTATATTCAATAGCCAAGTGATTTGGGTAAAACTGCTGATGAATTTAATACAATACACCGATTTCCACACTGTTGTGGTTGTGTAGATGGTAAGCACATCCGTATTCAAAAACCGGCTCGCAGTGGAAGCCTTTACTAGAATTATATAGGATTTCACAGCATCGTTCTGCTAGCAGTATGTGATGCAAACGCCAATTTTACGTATCTCGACATTGGAGCATATGGTACACAATCTGATGGAAATATTTGGTCTTTCACATCATTGGGACGTGCTATCTCGACATTGGAGCATAGTGGTGAAGTTAGTTGGACCGAAGAAAAGAATTTGCCAAATTCAAATACTCCCTACTATTACTTTTTAATTGGCGATGAAGCTTTTCCTCTTGGAAAATATTTTCTTCGTCCTTACAGTAGTAGAAATTTAACCGTTGATAAAGTAATTTTCAATATGAGACTAGCATCTGCAAGGAATGTAATAGAGAGATCGTTCGTAATTCTCGTCAATATGTTTGAGATTTTTAGAAAAGATTTAATGTTATTTCCGAAATATGCAGAAAACATATCTAAAGGGGCAGTAACATTATTTAATTATATAAGAGCGACTTCAGATAATGAAACACCAAAAATTTCTTCTGCTTTATCAACAAGCTGTTTTTCAAATCTCACACCTGCTAGAGGAAGACCAAATAACGAAGGAAATTCATCACGTGATATTTTAAAAAAATATTTTAGTATAAATAACTAAACTCAGTTTGTGTTTTTAAAATTTAATCAAAACTTAAACATAAAATTTGTACATTTTTTTTTGTAATCTGAATTTTAAAATATTAAGGAAATAAAATATTATAAATATTAACATTAAACATTATAAATATTAAACGAAATAAAACATTTTTATATAGATATATATATATTTATATATGTATATATTGAACATTAAATTACTTTTTTATTATTTTTAGTTAGAATTTTTATCTTGACTATTAATCACAAGATTTTCTCTTACAAATTCAATTGCTGCATCATTCATTTTTTTTGCAAATAATAATGCCAAATTAAATTACCGTAGTTTTGTACATTTTTGGAGCAAGCCTTTACTATTTTTCCGATAATATTTTCATTCTGAAGCGCTAATTCATTTGATTTTTTTTGTGGGTTAATAATAATTTCTTGGTATATTGGTGAGATTGATGTTGTTCGGCTTTTCTGTGTTAATTTTGGTGGTTCTATATGGATTATTGCAAATTCCTTTGGTCGTTTTGGTGGATCATTTTTTGATGAATTTAAAATATTTTTTGGTGAATTTATAATTTTGATTGGTTAGTTTGATGTTGTTGTGAGCTGTACAAAATTTGGTGTTTCAATTTCGATTAATTCAAATTCGGGCGGCATATTTTCTTTGAATTTTGAATTTCGTGACATTCTTCAATTAGATCATTTGGATCTTCTAAACATATTTGCTCTACGCAAATTGTGTGGGTTTTTTTATTTTTTTTATATATTCTGTGCTACAAATGAAAGATTCCGTGGTTTGTTTGAAAGATTCCGTGGTATTGGTTTGTTATAGGACGTGAAGGCAGCATTTCTTTCCTTTTGTATGAAATTAACGGAGTTCTAATAAATTTATCAAGTGTTGCACTCGTTTCAGAATTCGTGTAAATTGCATCCAGCATAAATTTATACAAATCATACCATTTCCATTTTTTTTAAATATCATCACCGCCAGATCCACTTCGTGGAATTTCTCTTTTTATTTAGACAACTGGTCTTTAATGTATTTAATTTTTTAATAACATTATCCGCTAAAATTTGCATAAAACGTTAATACATTAATAATTTCTTAGAGGCGCAAAGATAAAAAAAAAGCTGCTAACTAGGGGGAGCAGATAACTCGTAGTATGTTGTTTAACAGCGATTTATGTCCAAAAGTTTTTTGTAATTAACATTATCTTTGTAACAAACAGTGCTTTCTTCAAAATTGCTCATCTTTATTATTTATTGATTTAATTTTATATTTATATTTCTTTAATAATAAATAATATTATTAAAATAACTATAATAAGTATTGTTTAATATTAAAATCTAGATACATAAGTTTCTTAAAATTAAAATTGTCTACAAATTTCATTCCCACGAATTAAATATAATATTTAAATATGGTTTTTCCACAAAATAAAGATATTATAAAAATTAGCTTTTTAAGCAAAAACGTGTAAGAATGTTCTCATGAAATTTAAGTAATTAGAATATTATTTGTAATTAGAATATCATTTATTAATAATTTTTATATAAAAATATTTGTAATTTGAAGATTTACCTTAAATTAATTTTTTATTAGAATATTTATTAAATATAATTTTGTCAATTTAAGCACATATTTTGTGTGAACAAAAATAATTTAATTATTAATAATAATAATTTGTGAAATTAAATCGTGGGAAATGTAACAAATTAAGTCAAAATTTATCATATAAATAAGCTGCAATTTCGATAAATAAATCAGTCTATAATCAGGACCTCAAGTGTGTTTTAATTATTCTAAATCTTTTTAGTCTGCTCTAGTGATTTTAATTAGAGCTGTTTAAAACCATAGCCAATAATCATCATATATAATTTCTATCTGGTACTAAACATGTCTTTGTTGCAAGGGCATGGGACATAAAATATTTAAATGTCAAATATTTCTAAAAAAGACTCCCACAAACCGATTAAAATTTGCAAAGGAACATCAAATATGTATCAATTGCTTGAAAACTGGACACACCAGTACAAAATGCCTATCTCGGTCTTGCTTCAAATGTTCCAGCAAGCATAACACGCTGTTACATTTAGAAAAAGAACCCAATAGTGCAACAAACTCAACATTTTCTCACAAGATGGCTCAAGAAAATAGTTCACAATCTGCAAATGTCCATCCAAGAAGAGAAACACCAACAGAATCAGCAGCTGCTACCTCCCTGGCAACACAAACTACAAACAATAGTAATAATCCAAAATCATATGTGTTCTTAGGTACAGCAATGATAAATGTATCGAACCAGGATGGGCAAACCATACAATGCAGGGCCATTCTTGATTCAGGCTCGCAACTGAACTTCATCTCAAAAAGAATTTCGAAGCAGGTAGAATTGACTAGCAACAATAACGAAATCAACATTTCTGGAATCGGAGACACCGAATCATCCACTCACAAAAAAACAAATGTAAGAATTACTTCTACAAATGGTGAATTCAGTTTCAATATAGAAGCATATATACTACCACAAATTACCGCGCAACAACCAAGCCGGTACATAGATATCAATTCATGGCCTCTTCCAAACAATATTGAAATGGCCGACCCTGAATTCCACAAGCCAAAACGAATCGACATGCTAATAGGAGCAGAACTATTCTGCGATTTATGTCAAGGCAAACAAATTAAATTAAATGAAAATCTTCCAACATTACAAGAAACGAAATTTGGATGGGTTGTACTTGGACGAGCTAACAATATTACAACAGAACGATATTTCTGTGGTATCAGCATATCACTGGAAGCGCAACTCCGCAAATTTTGGGAGCTAGAGCATAATGAACCAGCATGCATAAAAATGAGTCCTCAGCAATTGGCCTGTGAAGAGCATTTTCAAAAAACAGTCTCCAGAAATACAAAAGGGAGATTCGTAGTGGAATTGCCATTTTTAGATTCAGTAAATAAACTTGGAAAATCATATGAAATTGCTCATCGCCGATTTCTCAGTCTAGAGAAAAGATTATCAAAAAATGAAAAATTAAAAACAAGCTATTCTGAATTTATAAAAGAATATCTTGCACTTGGACAAATGGAACTCATCGAACGGCAAAATTTATTACCAATTCATTATTTTCTGCCGCATCACTGCGTACTACGCCCAAGCAGCACAACCACAAAGCTAAGGGTGGTGTTCGACGGATCATGCAAAACCGAAACAAATATCTCGCTCAACGATCTCATGCATACCGGCCCTACTGTCCAAGATGATCTCTTTTCAATCATGCTACAATTTAGGCTACCAAAATACGTATTCACTGCCGACATTAGTAAAATGTACCGGCAGATTTTGGTAAGCGAAAGAGATCAGAATCTACAATTAATACTATGGCGTGAAAATCCAAACGAATATCTAAAAATTTACAGACTTCGTACAGTTACATACGGAACAAGGTCGGCTCCGTACTTAGCAACCAGATGTCTCAATAAATTAGCAGATGACGAAGAAAAACAATTTCCATTAGGTGCAAAAGTTCTCAAGGAATGCGTCTACGTCGACGATTTAATGACTGGCAGCAACAATTTACAAGAAGCTTTAGAAATGCAACGGCAAATTCAGGCGCTGCTCTCCACAGCAGGATTTGAACTAAGAAAATGGTGCGGCAATAATGAAAAATTGTTAGCTACTATTCCGACAAAACACCGAGCGGCATATGGTACACAATCTGATGGAAATATTTGGTCTTTCACATCATTGGGACGTGCTATCTCGACATTGGAGCATAGTGGTGAAGTTAGTTGGACCGAAGAAAAGAATTTGCCAAATTCAAATACTCCCTACTATTACTTTTTAATTGGCGATGAAGCTTTTCCTCTTGGAAAATATTTTCTTCGTCCTTACAGTAGTAGAAATTTAACCGTTGATAAAGTAATTTTCAATATGAGACTAGCATCTGCAAGGAATGTAATAGAGAGATCGTTCGTAATTCTCGTCAATATGTTTGAGATTTTTAGAAAAGATTTAATGTTATTTCCGAAATATGCAGAAAACATATCTAAAGGGGCAGTAACATTATTTAATTATATAAGAGCGACTTCAGATAATGAAACACCAAAAATTTCTTCTGCTTTATCAACAAGCTGTTTTTCAAATCTCACACCTGCTAGAGGAAGACCAAATAACGAAGGAAATTCATCACGTGATATTTTAAAAAAATATTTTAGTATAAATAACTAAACTCAGTTTGTGTTTTTAAAATTTAATCAAAACTTAAACATAAAATTTGTACATTTTTTTTTGTAATCTGAATTTTAAAATATTAAGGAAATAAAATATTATAAATATTAACATTAAACATTATAAATATTAAACGAAATAAAACATTTTTATATAGATATATATATATTTATATATGTATATATTGAACATTCAATTACTTTTTTATTATTTTTAGTTAGAATTTTTATCTTGACTATTAATCACAAGATTTTCTCTTACAAATTCAATTGCTGCATCATTCATTTTTTTTGCAAATAATAATGCCAAATTAAATTACCGTAGTTTTGTACATTTTTGGAGCAAGCCTCTACTATTTTTCCGATAATATTTTCATTCTGAAGCGCTAATTCATTTGATTTTTTTTTGTGGGTTAATAATAATTTCTTGGTATATTGGTGAGATTGATGTTGTTCGGCTTTTCTGTGTTAATTTTGGTGGTTCTATATGGATTATTGCAAATTCCTTTGGTCGTTTTGGTGGATCATTTTTTGATGAATTTAAAATATTTTTTGGTGAATTTATAATTTTGATTGGTTAGTTTGATGTTGTTGTGAGCTGTACAAAATTTGGTGTTTCAATTTCGATTAATTCAAATTCGGGCGGCATATTTTCTTTGAATTTTGAATTTCGTGACATTCTTCAATTAGATCATTTGGATCTTCTAAACATATTTGCTCTACGCAAATTGTGTGGGTTTTTTTATTTTTTTTATATATTCTGTGCTACAAATGAAAGATTCCGTGGTTTGTTTGAAAGATTCCGTGGTATTGGTTTGTTATAGGACGTGAAGGCAGCATTTCTTTCCTTTTGTATGAAATTAACGGAGTTCTAATAAATTTATCAAGTGTTGCACTCGTTTCAGAATTCGTGTAAATTGCATCCAGCATAAATTTATACAAATCATACCATTTCCATTTTTTTTAAATATCATCACCGCCAGATCCACTTCGTGGAATTTCTCTTTTTATTTAGACAACTGGTCTTTAATGTATTTAATTTTTTAATAACATTATCCGCTAAAATTTGCATAAAACGTTAATACATTAATAATTTCTTAGAGGCGCAAAGATAAAAAAAAAGCTGCTAACTAGGGGGAGCAGATAACTCGTAGTATGTTGTTTAACAGCGATTTATGTCCAAAAGTTTTTTGTAATTAACATTATCTTTGTAACAAACAGTGCTTTCTTCAAAATTGCTCATCTTTATTATTTATTGATTTAATTTTATATTTATATTTCTTTAATAATAAATAATATTATTAAAATAACTATAATAAGTATTGTTTAATATTAAAATCTAGATACATAAGTTTCTTAAAATTAAAATTGTCTACAAATTTCATTCCCACGAATTAAATATAATATTTAAATATGGTTTTTCCACAAAATAAAGATATTATAAAAATTAGCTTTTTAAGCAAAAACGTGTAAGAATGTTCTCATGAAATTTAAGTAATTAGAATATTATTTGTAATTAGAATATCATTTATTAATAATTTTTATATAAAAATATTTGTAATTTGAAGATTTACCTTAAATTAATTTTTTATTAGAATATTTATTAAATATAATTTTGTCAATTTAAGCACATATTTTGTGTGAACAAAAATAATTTAATTATTAATAATAATAATTTGAGAAATTAAATCGTGGGAAATGTAACAAATTAAGTCAAAATTTATCATATAAATAAGCTGCAATTTCGATAAATAAATCAGTCTATAATCAGGACTTCAAGTGTGTTTTAATTATTCTAAATCTTTTTAGTCTGCTCTAGTGATTTTAATTAGAGCTGTTTAAAACCATAGCCAATAATCATCATATATAATTTCTATCTGGTACTAAACATGTCTTTGTTGCAAGGGCATGGGACATAAAATATTTAAATGTCAAATATTTCTAAAAAAGACTCCCACAAACCGATTAAAATTTGCAAAGGAACATCAAATATGTATCAATTGCTTGAAAACTGGACACACCAGTACAAAATGCCTATCTCGGTCTTGCTTCAAATGTTCCAGCAAGCATAACACGCTGTTACATTTAGAAAAAGAACCCAATAGTGCAACAAACTCAACATTTTCTCACAAGATGGCTCAAGAAAATAGTTCACAATCTGCAAATGTCCATCCAAGAAGAGAAACACCAACAGAATCAGCAGCTGCTACCTCCCTGGCAACACAAACTACAAACAATAGTAATAATCCAAAATCATATGTGTTCTTAGGTACAGCAATGATAAATGTATCGAACCAGGATGGGCAAACCATACAATGCAGGGCCATTCTTGATTCAGGTTCGCAACTGAACTTCATCTCAAAAAGAATTTCGAAGCAGCTAGAATTGACTAGCAACACTCACAAAAAAACAAATGTAAGAATTACTTCTACAAATGGTGAATTCAGTTTCAATATAGAAGCATATATACTACCACAAATTACCGCGCAACAACCAAGCCGGTACATAGATATCAATTCATGGCCTCTTCCAAACAATATTGAAATGGCCGACCCTGAATTCCACAAGCCAAAACGAATCGACATGCTAATAGGAGCAGAACTATTCTGCGATTTATGTCAAGGCAAACAAATTAAATTAAATGAAAATCTTCCAACATTACAAGAAACGAAATTTGGATGGGTTGTACTTGGACGAGCTAACAATATTACAACAGAACGATATTTCTGTGGTATCAGCATATCACTGGAAGCGCAACTCCGCAAATTTTGGGAGCTAGAGCATAATGAACCAGCATGCATAAAAATGAGTCCTCAGCAATTGGCCTGTGAAGAGCATTTTCAAAAAACAGTCTCCAGAAATACAAAAGGGAGATTCGTAGTGGAATTTCCATTTTTAGATTCAGTAAATAAACTTGGAAAATCATATGAAATTGTTCATCGCCGATTTCTCAGTCTAGAGAAAAGATTATCAAAAAATGAAAAATTAAAAACAAGCTATTCTGAATTTATAAAAGAATATCTTGCACTTGGACAAATGGAACTCATCGAACGGCAAAATTTATTACCAATTCATTATTTTCTGCCGCATCACTGCGTACTACGCCCAAGCAGCACAACCACAAAGCTAAGGGTGGTGTTCGACGGATCATGCAAAACCGAAACAAATATCTCGCTCAACGATCTCATGCATACCGGCCCCACTGTCCAAAATGATCTCTTTTCAATCATGCTACAATTTAGGCTACCAAAATACGTATTCACTGCCGACATTAGTAAAATGTACCGGCAGATTTTGGTAAGCGAAAGAGATCAGAATCTACAATTAATACTATGGCGTGAAAATCCAAACGAATATCTAAAAATTTACAGACTTCGTACAGTTACATACGGAACAAGGTCGGCTACGTACTTAGCAACCAGATGTCTCAATAAATTAGCAGATGACGAAGAAAAACAATTTCCATTAGGTGCAAAAGTTCTCAAGGAATGCTTCTACGTCGACGATTTAATGACTGGCAGCAACAATTTACAAGAAGCTTTAGAAATGCAACGGCAAATTCAGGCGCTGCTCTCCACAGCAGGATTTGAACTAAGAAAATGGTGCGGCAATAATGAAAAATTGTTAGCTACTATTCCGACAAAACACCGAGCGGCAATTTTTAATTTTGATGAAAAAAATTGTGACACAATAACAACGTTAGGACTTGCTTGGAATCCAGCAACTGATGAATTTGCCATCAATACACATTTAAATGAAAAGACAACGAAGTTAACAAAGCGAACGATCTTAGCCGATGTCGCAAGAATTTTTGATCCACTAGGGCTCGTTAGTCCAGTAATTGCACTTGCAAAAATTTTCATACAACAATTATGGATTTTGAAATTGGATTGGGATACAGAAATACCGTTAGAACTTCACACGAAATGGTTAAACTACAGATCACAACTAAAGCTTTTGGAAAAACTCCGTATTAAACGACATAATAATGATAAGCAGCAATGTTCATAATGTCCAGCTTCATGCTTTTTCAGACGCCAGTCAAAAGGCATATGGTACGTGCATATACATAAGATCAAGTGATCATCAAGGGAACGTACAATTGCTATGTTCAAAATCACGAGTCGCACCGGTTAAAACTATATCGTTACCTAGATTAGAGCTATGTGCCGCAACATTAATGGCGACACTGGTTAACCGCATAAGCAATATTTTAAAAATAAACATCAACTCTATCAAGTACTGGACTGATTCTACCATTGCATATACATAAGATCCAGTGATCATCAAGGGAACGTACAATTGCTATGTTCAAAATCACGAGTCGCACCGGTTAAAACTATATCGTTACCTAGATTAGAGCTATGTGCCGCAACATTAATGGCGACACTGGTTAACCGCATAAGCAATATTTTAAAAATAAACATCAACTCTATCAAGTACTGGACTGATTCTACCATTGTTTTATCCTGGATCAACTCTACAACAGTCAACCAAGAAACGTTTGTAGCTAATCGAGTGTCAACGATTCAACAATGCACAAAAATAGAAGATTGGAACCACATATCGACAAAAGAGAATCAGGCAGATCTGATATCTAGAGGAGTGTTTCCAGAACAGATAATGAGATCTACCCTTTGGTTTAACGGACCAAATTTTCTAAAACAATCACCGGAACATTGGCAAAGGCAATTCAATTCAAATATTGAATCAGCTGTGGCAAATATAACGACCATAGCTCCAGAAGATATGGAACCTGATGACATCGTTAATATGATTGATCACAAAAATTCATTTCAACGACTTCATGAAACAATGGGATTTGTCATTAGATTTACGCAAAATTGTAGAAATCCTCAAAATAAAAAACTGTCATCAAAACCAGATGCCATCGAACTAGATGAAGCTTTAAAACAAATAATTAAATCAACTCAAAAAATCGATTTTTAAGATGATTTCAAACAGTTGACAAAGTCTGGGACAGTTTCGAGAACAAGCAAACTTTCTTGTCTCACACCATTTATTCATGAAGGAATCCTCAGAGTTGGAGGGCGATTGCACGCTTCATCTTTAACTGAGCAGTCAAAACATCCAATGGTTGTGAACAGCTCAAATTTAATAATTCGAATGTTAGTAGAGCGAATCCATTTTACTCATCTTCATGCTGGTCCAACAGCGCTACTCGCAACTATACGACAAAGATTCTGGCCGCTGCAAGGTAGAGAGCTAGTTCGAAATATAGTTCACAACTGTGTACGATGTGCTCATGTAAAACCACTACATATCAATCAACTTATGGGTAATTTGCCACCTGAAAGAGGTCAACCATCCAGACCATTTACAAATGTCGGTGTAGATTTTTGTGGCCCATTTCAAATCCACTATGATGTAAGAGGTAAACGTCCTACAAAAGCATATCTAGCAGTATTTGTTGGATTCGCGACAAAGGCAGTGCACATAGAACTAGTAACTAATTTAACAACAGCAACATTCATTGGAGCACTCAAGCGTTTTATAGCACGGCGAGGATGTCCACTAAAAATCTTTTGCGACAATGCTACAAACTTCATTGGCGCTAAATCAGAACTACAAGATCTTCATTCTTTATTTCAAAGTAAGGAATTGAAAGATACTGTTGTCGAAACCTGTTCGCAGCGGGGAATCCAGTGGTGCCCGATACCACCAAGATCACCACACTTCGGCGGACTATGGGAAGCTGCCGTGAAATCAGCAAAATATCATCTGAAAAGAATTTTAACTTCAGCACGATTAACATCGGAAGAATTAAATACTGTGGTAACAGAAGTTGAAGCAGTATTAAACTCAAGACCGCTAACTCCTATGTCAGCTGATCCCAATAATTTGGAAGCACTAACGCCTAGACATTTCCTCATCGGACAACCATTAACTTCCATGCCAGATACACTTTCAGAACCAGCCAATTTAACGCTATTAAAAAGATGGGAGCTGGTTAAATATTTAAAGAAAGAATTTTGGAGACGCTGGTCGACAGAATATTTACAAGAACTTCAAAATAGATATAAATGGAAAACAGAAGTCCCAAATATTAAAATCGGCACACTGGTTCTATTAAAAGAGGACAACTTGTCTCCCTTAAAATGGCGAATGGGACGGATCATCAAAGTTATCAAAGGATCTGACAATTTAGTACGAGTTGTGGAACTAAAAACATCCACAGGAATCACGAAACGAGCAATACAAAAAATTTGTCCTTTGCCAGTCATAACAGATTGTCCACCAAGTTCTAATAACTTAGACACGAAAGAAGAAAAAATTCGTTCTGCTGCTAGCAAATTAAAGGAAGTATCAAATTCTGTTAACTCGAAGCCATTTAAAATAACGACACCTAGTTCAGTTGCCCTTCAAACACCAGAAAATTATAAACAAAAATCAATGAAGCACCAACAAAACCACCATCAAAGAAGCCAGCAAAGATCAGCTCAACCTTGCTAAATTTATTACTAATAATAGGTCTTGCAAATCCAATCAAATGCCAAGACATAAAACAAGAACAAGTTGAAATTATTAAATTCACCAATCAACCAGGAATATACTTTGAAGAACTAGGCCCAGTTAATTTCATTAATAATGATTGGACTATTTTCGTTTACTTTAATATGACAACTTACTGGCAAGAAGTGAGTAATATTCGCAAATGTTTAAAAAGGTTGAAATTTTTGTGTTCAACAGCAACAAACACCGACAAGGTTCTATGTGATGGTATTCTTGATCAATTACAGCAGCAATTTCGAAAGGTTAAGCAAACCAATGACATAATTTCTAATCAACGTAGTATATCAAAACGTAATAAACGATCTCCGCTAAATATAATAGGCAACATCGCTCACGCTCTTTTTGGTGTTCTAGATCAGGACGATGCTTTAAACATAGAACATTCAATTATGGAAGCCAAGGGAAATGAACAACATCTTCTTAAGCTAATCCAAAATCAATCGTCAATCATTGAATCAACATACAATATAATGAAACAAAATGAAGTTGATACAAATAATAAATTAAATCTTATTGAAACTCATATGATAAAACTATACAAAGATATAGTAAATATGACTGAAGAGATGCAAACAATGCAGCAAGTTGCTAGTCTGACATCACTTACAATGTTAATATTATCAAACTATCAAGAAACTCAAAATACAATATTAGATGTACTAACAGATTTTCATCATGAAAGGATTAATCCTTTGGTCTTAAGTCCAAAGCAACTGCGGGAAGAATTAAAAACTATTCAACAACACATACCTACAAATGTTTTAATTCCAGGACAAAATACCGATGATATAATCACGACATATAAATTAATGAGTGCCAAGGCACGAATTACTGATAGCATTTTAATATTTCAGATCACAATTCCGTTGCTAAATCGAAAACAATTCCAACTATTCAAGGCTATTCCACTACCAACAAAAAGAGGTAATCAACTGATATATATTGAGCCATCAGCACCATATCTAGCTATCAACCTACATAGAGATCTATTTTATTCTATGAATGAGAAAGAAAGAGAAAACTGCTACATTCTTCAAAATGGACGAAACATATGCAAGCAAACAATCATTGTGAAATGAGTCTTTTTAATCATAATTCTGTGCTATCTCCATTATGCAACATTAAAGCAATCAAAGAAGGCAGAGTATGGATTCAACTAAGTCATCCAAACCATTGGATTTTTGCATTTGATAAGGAATACACATTGAACATTGTTTGCAATTCAAAGGTAATCAGCAAAACAATATCTGGAGAAGGTTTATTAAAATTAACACCGAACTGTGCTATTAAACAACCTGGCATGACAGAATATTTACAAGAACTTCAAAATAGATATAAATGGAAAACAGAAGTCCCAAATATTAAAATCGGCACACTGGTTCTATTAAAAGAGGACAACTTGCCTCCCTTAAAATGGCGAATGGGACGGATCATCAAAGTTATCAAAGGATCTGACAATTTAGTACGAGTTGTGGAACTAAAAACATCCACAGGAATCACGAAATGAGCAATACAAAAAATTTGTCCTTTGCCAGTCATAACAGATTGTCCACCAAGTTCTAATAACTTAGACACGAAAGAAGAAAAAATTCGTTCTGCTGCTAGCAAATTAAAGGAAGTATCAAATTCCGTTAACTCGAAGCCATTTAAAATAACGACACCTAGTTCAGTCGCCCTTCAAACACCAGAAAATTATAAACGAAAAATCAATGAAGCACCAACAAAACCACCATCAAAGAAGCCAGCAAAGATCAGCTCAACCTTGCTAAATTTATTACTAATAATAGGTCTTGCAAAGCCAATCAAATGCCAAGACATAAAACAAGAACAAGTTGAAATTATTAAATTCACCAATCAACCAGGAATATACTTTGAAGAACTAGGCCCAGTTAATTTCATTAATAATGATTGGACTATTTTCGTTTACTTTAATATGACAACTTACTGGCAAGAAGTGAGTAATATTCGCAAATGTTTAAAAAGGTTGAAATTTTTGTGTTCAACAGCAACAAACACCGACAAGGTTCTATGTGATGGTATTCTTGATCAATTACAGCAGCAATTTCGAAAGGTTAAGCAAACCAATGACATAATTTCTAATCAACATAGTATATCAAAACGTAATAAACGATCTCTGCTAAATATAATAGGCAACATCGCTCACGCTCTTTTTGGTGTTCTAGATCAGGACGATGCTTTAAACATAGAACATTCAATTATGGAAGCCAAGGGAAATGAACAACATCTTCTTAAGCTAATCCAAAATCATTCGTCAATCATTGAATCAACATACAATATAATGAAACAAAATGAAGTTGATACAAATAATAAATTAAATCTTATTGAAACTCATATGATAAAACTATACAATGATATAGTAAATATGACTGAAGAGATGCAAACAATGCAGCAAGTTGCTAGTCTGACATCACTTACAATGTTAATATTATCAAACTATCAAGAAACTCAAAATACAATATTAGATGTACTAACAGATTTTCATCATGAAAGGATTAATCCTTTGGTCTTAAGTCCAAAGCAACTGCGGGAAGAATTAAAAACTATTCAACAACACATACCTACAAATGTTTTAATTCCAGGACAAAATACCGATGATATAATCACGACATATAAATTAATGAGTGCCAAGGCACGAATTACTGATAGCATTTTAATATTTCAGATCACAATTCCGTTGCTAAATCGAGAACAATTCCAACTATTCAAGGCTATTCCACTACCAACAAAAAGAGGTAATCAACTGATATATATTGAGCCATCAGCACCATATCTAGCTATCAACCTACATAGAGATCTATTTTATTCTATGAATGAGAAAGAAAGAGAAAACTGCTACATTCTTCAAAATGGACGAAACATATGCAAGCAAAATCATCCCATCTTCACAACAGCTTCTACCAACAATCATTGTGAAATGAGTCTTTTTAATCATAATTCTGTGCTATCTCCATTATGCAACATTAAAGCAATCAAAGAAGGCAGAGTATGGATTCAACTAAGTCATCCAAACCATTGGATTACGCTATCTCCATTATGCAACATTAAAGCAATCAAAGAAGGCAGAGTATGGATTCAACTAAGTCATCCAAACCATTGGATTACACATTGAACATTGTTTGCAATTCAAAGGTAATCAGCAAAACAATATCTGGAGAAGGTTTATTAAAATTAACACCGAACTGTGCTATTAAACAACCTGGCATGACAATTAATGCTCATAACGTTTATTCCAGCCATATCCACAATGAATTTATTCCAACTATTAATTTGAATGAAATATCTAAATTGGAAAAATCTTCAAGTATTCAGAAAATTACTCATCCAAGTATATTGGCAGAAAATCATCTCGTAAAAGAAGATGACATTTTGAAAAGTCTCAAAGATCTGAAAACAAGAAGTGCTACCGAATGAAGTCTCACTTCATGATATTCATCAATATTCTGTCGGATACATAAGCTTGGGCCTCATTTTAACAGTCATCATCATAATTATTTTGAAACTAAGAAAATCTGCAAATCCATTACCACCAGAAATTACTACACCACTCTCTTCACTAAATAATGAAATAAGAGAATCCAAGGAATCTATGGTTTGAAAATCACTCTCCGTATTTTCAACGCGGGGAGAATGTTTAATATTAAAATCTAGATATATAAGTTTCTTAAAATTAAAATTGTCTACAAATTTCATTCCCACGAATTAAATAAAATATTTAAATATGTTTTTTCCACAAAATAAAGATATTATAAAAATTAGCTTTTTAAGCAAAAACGTGTAAGAATGTTCTCATGAAATTTAAGTAATTAGAATATTATTTGTAATTAGAATATCATTTATTAATAATTTTTATATAAAAATATTTGTAATTTGAAGATTTACCTTAAATTAATTTTTTATTAGAATATTTATTAAATATAATTTTGTCAATTTAAGCACATATTTTGTGTGAACAAAAATAATTTAATTATTAATAATAATAATTTGAGAAATTAAATCGTGGGAAATGTAACAAATTAAGTCAAAATTTATCATATAAATAAGCTGCAATTTCGATAAATAAATCAGTCTATAATCAGGACTCCAAGTGTGTTTTAATTATTCTAAATCTTTTTAGTCTGCTCTAGTGATTTTAATTAGAGCTGTTTAAAACCATAGCCAATAATCATCATATATAATTTCTATCTGGTACTCAAATAGAAATATATATAAAATATAATTCAACATAGAGAATACCAGTTTATTCCTATACAAGTATAAATATGCTTAATCACGAATCCAACCTGTGTACAAAATTTAATTGAAATTGTATAATATTTACCATATGATCTAGAACATATGAAATATTAATCGGAAATTTTAGCATGGACCCCCTTAGGCTACTAACTTCTACCTTAGTCTACACATGGGCAATCACGAATCCAACCTGTGTACAAAATTTCATTGAAATTGAATAATATTTACCATATGTTCTAGAGCATATGAAATATTAATCGGAAATTTTAGTATGGACCCCCTAGAACTACTAACGTCTACATTAGGCTACACATGCGTAATCACGAATCCAACCTATGTACCAAATTTTATTGCAAACTGATAATAATTACTATATGGTGTAGAACATATGAAATATTCTTTGGAAACTAAGTTGCTCATATATTAGTTTCCCATGAACACAATAAAACTACATGATACAAATTTTTGGAGCAATAAGTAGGTCACAGATTCAACCTGTGTTTGAAATATAATTGTAATTGGGTGCCAATTACTGTATGATGTAGAGTATTGAACTTGTGAAATATAATTGGACATTTTAACATGGACCCACTGGATTACCGACTTCAAACTTTGCAGACAGTAAGTACATAAGGAAGCTACTATGTGTGTCAAATTTCATTCAAATCAGATAATAAATACCATATGCTCTAGAGCATATGAAATTTAATCGGAAATTTTAGTATGGACCTGAATGTATTAACTTCTATCATGGCCAACACATGCATAATCAGAAGGTCTACCTTTGTACCAAATTTCATTAAAATCAGATAATAATTACATGCTATAAAACACGTAATTATATAAAATTCGGAAACTAAAACTGTTTTCTAGGAACCCCCTGAAGGTCTCCAAATTTCAGGAGAGCCAACTAGATCACAAAATTAGCCTATATATAAAATATCTTTGAAATCGGTTAACAATTACTATATGCTGTAGAACATATGAAAAAAAAAAATTAAAAATTAAATCGGAAATTTAACATGGACCCCCTAATCCTACTAACCTGTAATTTAGTCAACCTATGCAGAATCATGAACTCAACCTGTGTACCAAATTTCATTGAAATCGGATAATAATTACAAGCTGTAGAGCATAAAGAAAATATTCTTCGGAAACTAAGTTGCTCATATATTAGTTTCCCATGAACGTACTATACCTACCAACTACAAATTTGTGGAGTATCAAATAGATAACTATATGAAACTGTGTATTCAATATTATTGAAATTGGGTGAAAGGTACTGTAGATATAGAGAGTTGAACTTATGAATAGTAATTACGGATTTTTACATGGACCCACTAAAGTATCGACTTTAAATTTTACAGACACCAAGCACATACGGAAACTATCATATGTACCAAAATTTATGCTAATTAGATAAAAATTACTATATGCTCTAGCCTAGCGTATACGAAATTTTAATCGGAAATTTTAGCATGGACCCTCTGAAGTTACAGACCTGTATCTTGGTAGGCTTGTGGACAATCATGATACCAACCCATGTTTTAAATTTCATCCAAATCTGAGACATGAAATTTTTTTTTACATTTTTCCGTAGAACAAAAACACGTAGGTTCCCACATAAATTGGGAAATCTAACATGGTCCCACTGAAAGGATCGATCTCATCTTGTACCGGCACCTGCGCGAAGTCTGTTAGAGCCTGTGTGCCAAATTTCATTAAAATCGGACAATCGGTTCTAGGAGATGTTGCTGCGCACATAAAAAGCGTACGCATACGTATACGCGTACGCGTCCCCCCGGACACTTTTTTTTTTTTTGCATTTTCGGACTCCCCGACCTCGGAAACGCCTAGAAAAAAATTTTGAGCGAACTTTTTTTTTTGACCATCCAACCCATCACCAGACTTCATAGTATTTCATACTACTCGTAAAATGAGCTCTGATGGCGAATTCAGAAATGCGAAAATATTTCATTGAAATGAGCTTACAAAAGTTTACTATATGCTCTAGAGTCTAGAGTCTAGAGCATATAGTAATTTTTATCTAATTAGCATAAATTTTGGTACATATGATAGTTTCCGTATGTGCTTGGTGCCTGTAAAATTTAAAGTTGATACTTTAGTGGGTCCATGTAAAAATCCGTAATTACTTTTCATAAGTTCAACTCTCTATATCTACAGTACCTTTCACCCAATTTCAATGATATTGAATACACAGTTTCATATAGTTATCTATTTGATACTCCACAAATTTGTAGTAGGTAAAGTACGTTCATGGGAAACTAATATATGAGCAACTTAGTTTCCGAAGAATATTTGCTTTATGTTCTACAGCGTGTAATTATTATCCGATTTCAATGAAATTTGGTACACAGGTTGAGTTCATGATTCTGCATAGGTTGACCAAATAACAGGTTAGTAGGATTAGGAGGTCCATGTTAAGTTTCCGATTTCATTTTTATTTATTTTTTTTCATATGTTCTACAGCATATAGTAATTGTTCACCGATTTCAAAGATATTTTATATATAGGCTAATTTTGTGATCTAGTTGGCTCTCCTGAAATTTGGAGACCTTCAGGGGGTTCCTAGAAAACAGTTTTAGTTTCCGAATTTTATATAATTACGTGTTTTATAGCATGTAATTATTATCTGATTTTAATGAAATTTGGTACAAAGGTAGACCTTCTGATTATGCATGTGTTGGCCATGATAGAAGTTAATACCTTCAGGGGGTCCATGCTAAAATTTCCGATTAATATTTCATATGTTCTAGAACATATGGTAAATATTATTCAATTTCAATGAAATTTTGTACACAGGTTGGATTCGTGATTCGCATGTGTAGACTAAGGAAGAAGTTAGTAGCCTGAGGGGGTCCATGCTTAAATTTCCGATTAATATTAAATATGTTTTAGAACATATGGTAAATATTATTCAATTTCAATGAAATTTTGTGCACAGGTTGGATTCGTGATTACGCATGTTTAGCCTAATGTAGACGTTAGTAGCTCTAGGGGGTCCATGCTAAAATTTCCGATTAATATTTCATATGTTCTAGAACATATGATAAATATTATTCAATTTCAATGAAATTTTGTACACAGGTTGGATTCGTGATTACGCATGTGTAGACTAAGGTAGAAGTTAGTAGCCTGAGGGGGTCCATGCTAAAATTTCCGATTAATATTTCATATGTTCTAGATCATATGGTAAATATTATCCAATTTCAATGAAATTTTGTACACAGGTTGGATTCGTGATTACGCATATTTATACTTATTATAGTTATTTTAATAATATTATTTATTATTAAACAAATAAAAATATAAAATTAAATCAATAAATAATAAAGATGAGCAATTTTGAAGAAAGCACTTTTTGTTACAAAGATAATGTTAATTACAAAAAAACTGTTGGACATAAATCGCTGTTAAACAACATACTACGAGTTATCTGCTCCCTCTAGTTAGCAGTTTTTTTTTCTATGTAGTGGTAATGAGTTGCTGTGGCTGAGGTGTTACGGAACATAAACGATACATTTGGTTTACAGGGTAATTATAATAATTTGCCAAATTTGTAGACAGTGTTGTACCTTTGTATATATAATCTAATAGTAATTCCAATTCATTAAATTTCGCCACTAGCGCTACACCCGGCAGAGTTCTTGTTAGTTTTTGGAGTCTAAATAAATTGGTTTGTATCCCTACTAATATGAATAAAAGAAAATTAAAAATAGATATATATTTTTTTTGTTGCTTGTTGTTGCTTTTGCTATAGAACTAAAACAAAAAAAAAATAAACGATAGCAAGGGATAAAAAACATGTTAAGAAAGAGGAAAGAAATATCAAATATTTTATAATATTGAACCATATATGCGTCTTTAACCTATATTGTTTCTTCCTGCATTTTTTGTTTTGTTTTTTTTTTTTTGTCACAAGAAATTTTCAAGGCCAAAATTTTCAATTTATTTTTGAAAAATTTAATTTTCATGTTTTAGAATTTTAAGTTTTTATGTAATCAATTAGGAGTGTTTTGTGACGGACTTTGCAGTCAAAAAATCGACTTCGGATGTTGTGGTCGGCACTCTATGTGACTACACATAGATTCTATCGTCTCCTGTATATATACTCTACTCTAAGTATAAAACAAATTTATTTTCCCCCCACAAAATCGTCTGACACTTGTTTATAACTATAGCGTCTCCTGTTCTATATTCTCAAAGATATATCCAGACCAACGAATTAGAAATATATGGAAGTAAAATAAATGAAGCCTGTCTGGGTCAACAAATTAGAAAACTATGGAGGGAGCATAAATTTTCTATCTCTTTCTGGTTCATACGATTTTTCATAAATCGAAAAAGTGTTTATGAAGCCAAGAAACGGGTAGTTCTCTTTCTTAGCATGTCGAATTGTCAAAAGTTATTTGGTTAAGAATTTGTAAACAAACGGTTGTGTTTTAAAAAAATTAGTAAAATTAAATGTTATTGAATTAAAAAACATTAGTGTTAAATTAAATAATTTAAAAAAAAACTATGAAGAGACTAAAAATTAGTGAAAATTATAATTTATGTGTAAGAATAAAAATAATAAATAATAAATTTCTTTATTTCATATAAAATATCAGGCAAAATATAACAAATTTTAAAAATAAAATATTTTTATAAAAAAGTATAATTATTAAGCAAAATCATTATTAAAACTTTAAATATATTATTTTATATGAAATAGCTAGGAACATTCTTTTATGTAGATAAGTGGCGAATGTACCGTAAAAATTATATAATTGAAATAAAATATTGTTGGGGCAATATTAAATTTAAAACAAAATTAATACAAATATAAATAAAATAAAAAATTAAATAAAAATTACAAAAAATATATATAAATAATAAAAAAAATAATAAAAACTTATAAAATATTAAACATAAATTATTTTAAATGAAAAAATAAATTATTAATTAACTAGGAAAAAATTATATCAATTAAAAATTATAAACCAAAATATTAAGTTAAGGGTTTCAGTAATTTTTCAATTTGCTTACAATTAAATTCAAAAAGCCAACATTTAGTTTGTTTTAAAAACATAGTTTTTACTCTTTCGCAACGAAAAATATTTGGCAATTTATTAAAGATGCGAGGTGCAATAATCTTATAAAAATGACAGAAGTGCATCTTATGAAATTTTGGAACCACAATTAAATTTCTCGTATTTATTCTTAAAAAGTGATTTTCATCAATTCTGGGAACATTATAACCTGATTCATCAAAAAATACTTGTAAAACCTTATAATAATAAAGGTGCCTTAAAGGAAGAATTCCCAGGGACTTGAAAAGATCAAAACTTGGAGTTAAACGATTTACTTTGCACATTAAACGAATAGCGTGTTTTTGCTTAATTAACAAAGGTTCAATTTTATTAAAATTAGTGCCACCCCAGCAACTTATACCGTATTGCAACTTAGATTTGAATAGACCATTATAAACTAGTTTTAATAGTCGCAAAGGGCAGTACAAACTTAAATGATATAATTGACAAACTACTTTGTTAAGATATTTTTTTATATGTGCAGTATGATCTAACCAATTAAGTCTAGAATCCATAAATATGCCCAGATACTTAAAACTATCCACACGTTCAATTTTAAAACAATCATCGTGACAGTTAACATTATCATAAAATATTTGTTGATAACTACCATTTTGACAATAATTACATAAACTAAATTTTAAACATAAAGGTGAATGATACATAAGAGACATATTTTCATAAATACTGCCCGAAATATTAAATAGCATGAATTTTGTTTTGTTACTTATAACTAATTTATGCTCCTTGAACCAACGCCTAAGTATTTCCAAATCATGGTTCATACTTGTATAAGTATCAATATAATTATCATTTGCATAAGATAAAGCTGTATCATCAGCAAAAGCTGTAATTTTGCCCTTAAAACACTGAAAAAACAATGAATTTACATAAATTAAAAATAAAATAGGCCCCTATATTGAGAAGCTGAAATGAACTCAAGGAGTTTTTAATTTTAACTCTTTGTCTTCGATCCTTTAGATAAGAGGCAAACCAATCATACATAAAACCTCTGAATCCAGTATTATACAACTTTTTCAATAACAATGAATGATCAACCATATCGAAAGCTTTTGTTATATCTATAAATAGAGCTGAAGGAATTTTAGAATCATTAATAGATGTGTAAATTTCACTTCATAACTTTAGCAAAGCATCTTCAGTTTACCTACCAGTTCTAAAACCAAATTGAAAATTACTAAAAAAGTTATTTTTTCCTAGGAATGATAAAACTCTATTCTTTATACCTTTTTCGAAATTTTTTGAAAAAACTGACAAATAAAGCGAAATAGGTCTATAGTTATTTAATGAAGTAGTATCACCCTTCTTATGTAAAGGAATTACAATCGCATTTTTTAGGTCATCTGGAAAAATTCCCTTCTGTACGCTAAAATTAAAAATATAACATAAAACATCAACAACTTGAAGAGAAATGTTTTTTAATATTTTACTTGAAATGTTATCAGAAGATGCTGAATTAGAGGTTTTTAGAAACATTAGAATTTTATGAATCTCAGATGGTGAAAAATTTTCAAAGAAAAAACTTTCAGAATTAAATAGTTCATGACTGATATTATGACAATAACAAGATGTGACATTATTATTAGCGTTGTTGTTTAAAGAACCATCCAACAATGTACTAGTTACCGTAGAAAAATAATTATTAAATAGATTAGCAACATCAGTTGGATTAGATACATTTACATTATTTTCAAACAAAGTAATATCATCTTTTTGAACGTTATTATTAAGTATATTATTAATAACTTGCCATTCTTTTTTTGTATTTCTTGAATTTTCGACTAATCTACGACTATAATAATTATTCTTACAATTTTCAATTTCAACTTTTAACTCTCTACATAGTTTATCATAGTAACTTTTCAGTCTTATATTATCAGGATGTTTACTAACACGAATTCTGAACAAATTTTTCTTTTTAACTTTTTTTAATAACAAAACAGACATCCAAGGTTTAAGTTTTTTGCCTTTATAGTTATTTACACTAATTTTTTCACTACAAATAGAAATATGCTCATTTAGTTTTGTCAGAAAATAATTAAAAGCCATAGATGGATGAGCTGCTAAATAGACATCTTCCCAGAATTCAAAATTAAGTCTGGATTTTAAGGACATAAAATCAATTTTTTTAAAATCATTATTTACACTATACTTTTCTCTATGAACATTATTATTAAACTGAATAGTAATTAAAGAATGATCTGTAATTTTAATATCCAGTATAGCAGTTTTATAACCAATACAATTATTTCTCTGGAGCCTTAAAAAAATGTGATCTAAACAAGAACTGGACGTAAACGTTTCACGCGTAGGACATGACACTAAAGAATTTAACCCAAAAGCAGCTATAACTGACAGAAAATTATCAACATCTGGTAAATTTGCTAAAAGATTAATATTAAAATCACCTAAAAGTATTAAATTTTTGCATGTTTGATTTTCCAAGAACTCTGAAAACTCCTCCAAAAAAGCACCTACACTATATTTGTGTAATCTATATACACCAACAAAACAATATTTAGAACCAGAAATTTCACAATTTAAGCAGATAATATCAGCACTAATTAATTTGTTTTTAGTTATTTGACAAATTAAATCACTCCTATAGAATATTGCAACCCCACCCGATGCATAAGAATCGGTACAATTAGCCGCAAAGGTATAATTAGGAATATGAAAATCCGAAATTTCATAATCAAAAATCCATATTTCCGAAAGAAATATGACATCCGGTAAATGTTCCAAGGCGGCAAAATGTGAGTAAAATAGATCAAAATTTTTCCTAATACTTCTAATATTTTGATGAACTACTGAAAACCCTGAACCTAACTCAGTATTTGGATGATTTATACAATAACATTTACAATTATCAGTTATGAATGAGGAAGAATTATTAATAATTAAATTATCTTGAGGATTTAAAAAATCATTGAAAATATTTAACATAAAATAAAACAAAAGTATAAAATTTAAATTTTAGACAAATCCACAAAACAATTAATTTTTATTACTTTATCACCCTCATTTTTTCTAACTAAAATAGTTGAATTTCGAATCCAAACAAATTTCCATTTCTTAGATACTTTCAGCTGTTTTGTCTTTTCCAATAAAAGTCGAGTATAGGCAGTGAGACTATCATTAATGTAAATTATGTTGTTTATCTTGGACTGATCACCAAATATTTTTTTATTTAATCTAATTTTCTTTAATCGAATTTTTTCCATTATAGTTTGTTTTGTTTGCAAATATGAAAAAATAACGCAAACTACATTCAAAGCTGATTTGTTTTTATCTTTTACTTTTTTTACGTAACAAGATTCAATTACGTCAGCATCAATTTTTTCTCCTACACCTTCAGTAATTAATTTAATTACATTCTCTTTAACATCGACGTCATAAGCAACAGGAATATTAACAATGTCAATACTTTTTTGTTTTCGTTTTTGTTCTAAAACATTTATTTTTGCTTCAAGGCCATCAATTTTTTTAGAGAAGGTCAAATTTTGATTACAAAGAATTTTATTTTGTTCTTCTAGCTGTTTAATTCTTTCTAATGCGTCACAATTTATTTGTTGTAATTTCAAAATCTCATTATAGAGAATTTCGTTAGAAATTTTAAGATTACCTTGTTGTTGTTGGTGTGGATGATGAAGATGATCTTGATTTTTTCGTGTGCATGTAGGTGTAACAGACACACAGCAGCATCATCAGCAGTGACAGTAACATCAGATTTATATAGCTGAATTAATGTATTAGAAGAAACAACATTAGATGTAGAAGCGGTTTCCGGATTTTGTAACAATAAAGAGTTTCTCCGAGAATCAATACAAATTTTACATTTGAAACCTTGTTCTGATTTATCAAAATATTCTAACTCAAGTTTCGATAAATTTGCGCATTTTGTGTGATTGTATGAGTTACAATGAGAGCACAAAATTTTTTGATCAACTCTTTCGATTTTGTTGTTACACAAATTGCGCTTCATTTTTTTATTTATTTTATCAAAATATATATTTATTTAGTGTTACTTATATTTTTGTATACTCAACAATGTATTGTTTTTTTAAAAAAAAATGTTTAACTATATTTTGAATATTTAAAATTTAATTTTACTTATTTTTTTAATTATTATTTCTAGAGCAAAAATTCAACGATTGTGACCCCAAAAACACTCGTTAAATTTGTGATGTATTGTTCCAAACTGTGAATCACATATAAATAATGAAAATAGCTTTTCTTTTCTATGTACAGGTTTGGTAATTAGTTAGTTATTTCACTGAACTTTACCTAATAAATAATAAAATTATCTGAATAATTGTACAAAATTACTAAAAGTAATTTTTTGTATTGATAATTTTACATTTTTCAAGATAGATAATTATGTTATATTAGATCAGCTAATATTTTGTATGACAGGGTTGCCTTTTATTCAAAGAGTTATTTTTAAATTATTATTAAGTTAAATTAAATAATTTATTTTTATTAATTGTAAATTTTTTTGTTGGTTTTTTATATAGATTTCCACTTGATAAGGATGTTAAATAGAAGTGGATTTATAATATTAATACTCCAAATACTAGAATTAATTATGAAATGAAAACAAAAAGTAATGAAAGTAATATAAGAAATCTGTTCACTAAATTAATTCATTTTAAGGGCCAATAACTATTAATACACAATTATCATAAATTGTAGTTATTAAGTTTCATTATAGTTCTAAGTTTTATTAAGGTTCTATTTTTTGGAACAGTAATACAATTTACAATAAAAACATCTAAAATAATATATTTAAATAAAACATTTATTTAAGACTTAAAACTTAAGAATTTTATATTTTTATTTTTTTTTAATTTATGAAATTTATGAAAATAATACAAATATATTATAATAAATCAATTTAAATTATATGTTTGCATATATTTAGGAGCCAGCCTCAATTGGACGAAAACCTAATCTATCCCTGATTTGTCAAATAACAAATTTGACAATTTGACGTGCTAAAGAAAGAGATGAACATACCAACGAATTAGATATATATGGAAGAAGCATAAAGTAAAATAAATGAAGCCTAATAATTTTTTTAAATTTATTAACACATTTGTACAATTTTATATAAAAACACTTTAATTTTATTTTATATAATAACACTAATTTTATAAACAATAAAAATTTCTATTTACCAACAAATTTATGCTTGAAATCGTTGCTTTTTTTGGTGTTTTGAAGCATGCTCTAAACTAAAGCGTGCAGCAAAATTTAGAAATTGAGATATCTTGCTTCGGTGCAACCATGTAATTAGTTACATAGAAAACCCAGTTGTTCTAAATATATTTGCAGCAAAGGATGCCTCAACGCACTTAAAAAACGCACATGTATTTGGGCCATCAGGAATGTCAAAAATCACTGCACCGCTGGACGCACAACAAATATGCATATCTAATTGACTATCAGTAACGCATGCAGTGCCATGCAGCAAAAAAACGCATGTTTGTTTCAAGCATTAGGCGAAAAACACAATGTCGCGTTTTTGCGTGCGTGATATATGTAGGCATTGAAATTTGACACGTTGGTAACAAATTGTGAACCACAATACCGCGTTCGTTTTAATATTTTTGATTTTGATGTTTTGAAAATTAAATAAATATTTTTAAAAAGATTATTGTTAAATATTATAAGTTTTGTGATTATAAACTTCCCCCGTCGGATTCCACCTTGTCGCGGTGGTGGGGCTTAAGTAAGTCTGAGGAACCCTGAGGTGATGCCAGTAGGTGCAACCATGCTGGAACGGCGAAGGGCAAAGACCGAAAACCAAGAGAATCCACCTTCATGATTTGAATGTCCGAATCTAGAAAAATTCGTGGTAGGATATTACCACAAGTGTCGGAAGAGGCTACGACTTCCGGCGAGGGCTTGGTTGCTACTAAGGTAACAACTAAGTCGCCAGTAGCAAGAGTAGATAGGGCCGATACGATTAAAAACGCGACCCATACCTCGACCCCCTCCCACACGACAGGAGGTGCGGTCCTGGTTAAAAAGAAAAAGAAAAATAAACTGTCGGGTGCGCAACAGCGCAAACGACAGCGGGCAAGGGCTGCGCTGGAAAGGCTCAACCTTGGAAGTCCGTCTGCGCGGAAGGGGGTTATACCAGGTGATGTGAAACCACTGTCTGTCGGGCAGAAGCGGAAACAGAGAAGGGAGTAGTTGCGCGGCGCGGTACAGGGCGTGAAAGGTGGAGAACCGGGTGGTGCACGGGTGAATCCCAAAGGTGGAAACACCGCGGGAGCCGCTAGTGCATTGCCAGGTTCTCTGCTGCAGCAAGAGCCCGTGCGGTGTCAGGCGTTGCCATGTCAACCACATTAGGTTGGAAAATGGGGACAACTGATCCTGCACGGGCTCTTGTTGCAACAGAAGCAGCAAAAAAGAGATTCCGCTCGGATGATTCGGGAGAAGCAGGACCAACCAATAAGAAGGTAGTCCCTGAGCTATCAACTTATAGGGAAGGACCTGCTCCCAAATCAGGCTTAGATCGTAGATCTAAACCTGTCGCAAGACCGAAGGTCATTCCAACGGGTAAACGAACACTGGGTTCCTATTCTCAGGTGGTCATAGGAGTTGACAAAACATCTTTCGAGATGGCTGTCATCAACTCTGCAGCACCTGGGGGCAGGATCGCTCGGGACAGACAGTCTATTATCAGGTAGGCATTAGAATCAGCTATAGACGCTGCTTTTATGTCAACCAGTGATGTTCTGCCGGTTCGTATCCGTTGGAGTGGCTTTCGTGGCGATTTCTTCTGGGCAGTCTGTCTAGACAAGTTCTCGGTAGACTTCCTAGGGAAATTGATTAGCGAAATAAAGTTGCCTTGGGATGACATCCGCTTACAGATGGTAAGCAAAGATGACATTCCAAAGCTAAGGAGGGTAACGGTTGAAGTGATAGGTCCGCCTAAACCTGTACCAGCCATCCTTAGCCAGATTAAGCAACAGAACAACCTGCCGACTGAGCTCTGGACGGTATACTTTGCTAAGGAGAATCCGCAAGGAATCTACTTGGTGTTGGGTATCGACCAGACCTCATTCGATAGGATTAAGGAAACCAGGGGGGAGGTGTGGTACAGGACGGCAAGCATCTTTTTCAAATTGGAAAATGTGTCGCCAACCTGCCCCACACAACCACCGGTTTCCAGTTCTGCTGCTGAAGCCAAACCAGCACCCTCTAAAGAAGAGAGCGCGAATGCTGCTCCAACGTTAGAAAAATCATCTGGCTTACTGATCACCGAATTGGTGATTGGCGAAACAGATGAACGGGCTGGACATGATCTGATGACAGGATCGGTTAAAGGTACGTCTTGCGACGAAGACGAGGATTTACTCCTACTAGGACCGCTCCTGGCATCAGATGATGACCAAACCCTAACGGAGGAGATGTCAACGGAAAAGTTGGAAATGGAGGTTGATCAAAACAATTCATGAGAATTGTTCAGATCAATCTCCATCGTAGTAGAGTTGCCACGGCCAACCTACAACAACTTTTCGAGAAAAGCGAAGTGGATTTGGCGCTAATTCAGGAACCTTGGACCGTCGTAAACAAGGTTTCTGGATGGAGCAACAAATCAGTAAATCTGTTCTACAATAACGAACAAGGTAGGCCCAGGGCCTGTATTGTAGCCAAGAAAAATATTAATCTATTTTCTCACCCACAGGTCTCAAGTAAAGATAGCATAGCGGTTTCATGGGAGGGCGAATTAAACGGGAGACCAAAGCAGATCATCTTTGCTTCTGTTTATCTACCGTTTGACTCACCCACCCCTCCGCCATCTACCGAGTTCGATGAGGTAGCGAAGCTAGCGCAGAGCAACCACAAACAACTGATTATAGGCTGTGATGCAAACTCTCATCATACAGTATGGGGCAGCTCAAACTGTAATGAAAGGGGTAAGTTACTGCTTGATTATATTTATACAACTAACCTATTATTAATGAACCTTGGGGTAGAACCTACCTTTATCACGCGTTCTCGTAGGGAAGTAATAGATATAACACTAACTACAATTGATATATCTGCATACATCCATAATTGGAGAGTTTCGAACGAAGCATCCTTATCGGATCACAGATATATACGTTTTGAAATTGATGCCACGGTCCCACCAGCCATTCCTTATAGAAACCCGGCAAAAACTGACTGGGTTCCTTTCAGGAGCAAGGTGGAATCAAAATTAAATCTCTCAGTTAACTTCCCCCGTGCATTGCACTCGTGTGAAGATATTGACAGAGAAGTAAATGTGATCACGACTCTGCTTATGGATTCTTATGAAGAGTCTTGTCCCTTGAAACGGGCCAGATCCGACTCTGACCCTCCTTGGTTGACACAAGACCTCAAAGGAAAACGTAAACGGGTACGCAGGCTTTGCAACAAAGCGAAGAACTGTAATCGTGATGAAGATTGGAACGCATATCAAAATGCGCTCAAAGATTATAAGTACGATTATAAACTTCCCCCGTCGGATTCCACCTTGTCGCGGTGGTGGGGCTTAAGTAAGTCTGAGGAACCCTGAGGTGATGCCAGTAGGTGCAACCATGCTGGAACGGCGAAGGGCGAAGACCGAAAACCAAGAGAATCCACCTTCATGATTTGAATGTCCGAATCTATAAAAATTCGTGGTAGGATATTACCACAAGTGTCGGAAGAGGCTACGACTTCCGGCGAGGGCTTGGTTGCTACTAAGGTAACAACTAAGTCGCCAGTAGCAAGAGTAGATAGGGCCGATACGATTAAAAACGCGACCCATACCTCGACCCCCTCCCACACGACAGGAGGTGCGGTCCTGGTTAAAAAGAAAAAGAAAAATAAACTGTCGGGTGCGCAACAGCGCAAACGACAGCGGGCAAGGGCTGCGCTGGAAAGGCTCAACCTTGGAAGTCCGTCTGCGCGGAAGGGGGTTATACCAGGTGATGGGAAACCACTGTCTGTCGGGCAGAAGCGGAAACAGAGAAGGGAGTAGTTGCGCGGCGCGGTACAGGGCGTGAAAGGTGGAGAACCGGGTGGTGCACGGGTGAATCCCAAAGGTGGAAACACCGCGGGAGCCGCTAGTGCATTGCCAGGTTCTCTGCTGCAGCAAGAGCCCGTGCGGTGTCAGGCGTTGCCATGTCAACCACATTAGGTTGGAAAATGGGGACAACTGATCCTGCACGGGCTCTTGTTGCAACAGAAGCAGCAAAAAAGAGATTCCGCTCGGATGATTCGGGAGAAGCAGGACCAACCAATAAGAAGGTAGTCCCTGAGCTATCAACTTATAGGGAAGGACCTGCTCCCAAATCAGGCTTAGATCGTAGATCTAAACCTGTCGCAAGACCGAAGGTCATTCCAACGGGTAAACGAACACTGGGTTCCTATTCTCAGGTGGTCATAGGAGTTGACAAAACATCTTTCGAGATGGCTGTCATCAACTCTGCAGCACCTGGGGGCAGGATCGCTCGGGACAGACAGTCTATTATCAGGTAGGCATTAGAATCAGCTATAGACGCTGCTTTTATGTCAACCAGTGATGTTCTGCCGGTTCGTATCCGTTGGAGTGGCTTTCGTGGCGATTTCTTCTGGGCAGTCTGTCTAGACAAGTTCTCGGTAGACTTCCTAGGGAAATTGATTAGCGAAATAAAGTTGCCTTGGGATGACATCCGCTTACAGATGGTAAGCAAAGATGACATTCCAAAGCTAAGGAGGGTAACGGTTGAAGTGATAGGTCCGCCTAAACCTGTACCAGCCATCCTTAGCCAGATTAAGCAACAGAACAACCTGCCGACTGAGCTCTGGACGGTATACTTTGCTAAGGAGAATCCGCAAGGAATCTACTTGGTGTTGGGTATCGACCAGACCTCATTCGATAGGATTAAGGAAACCAGGGGGGAGGTGTGGTACAGGACGGCAAGCATCTTTTTCAAATTGGAAAATGTGTCGCCAACCTGCCCCACACAACCACCGGTTTCCAGTTCTGCTGCTGAAGCCAAACCAGCACCCTCTAAAGAAGAGAGCGCGAATGCTGCTCCAACGTTAGAAAAATCATCTGGCTTACTGATCACCGAATTGGTGATTGGCGAAACAGATGAACGGGCTGGACATGATCTGATGACAGGATCGGTTAAAGGTACGTCTTGCGACGAAGACGAGGATTTACTCCTACTAGGACCGCTCCTGGCATCAGATGATGACCAAACCCTAACGGAGGAGATGTCAACGGAAAAGTTGGAAATGGAGGTTGATCAAAACAATTCATGAGAATTGTTCAGATCAATCTCCATCGTAGTAGGGTTGCCACGGCCAACCTACAACAACTTTTCGAGAAAAGCGAAGTGGATTTGGCGCTAATTCAGGAACCTTGGACCGTCGTAAACAAGGTTTCTGGATGGAGCAACAAATCAGTAAATCTGTTCTACAATAACGAACAAGGTAGGCCCAGGGCCTGTATTGTAGCCAAGAAAAATATTAATCTATTTTCTCACCCACAGGTCTCAAGTAAAGATAGCATAGCGGTTTCATGGGAGGGCGAATTAAACGGGAGACCAAAGCAGATCATCTTTGCTTCTGTTTATCTACCGTTTGACTCACCCACCCCTCCGCCATCTACCGAGTTCGATGAGGTAGCGAAGCTAGCGCAGAGCAACCACAAACAACTGATTATAGGCTGTGATGCAAACTCTCATCATACAGTATGGGGCAGCTCAAACTGTAATGAAAGGGGTAAGTCACTGCTTGATTATATTTATACAACTAACCTATTATTAATGAACCTTGGGGTAGAACCTACCTTTATCACGCGTTCTCGTAGGGAAGTAATAGATATAACACTAACTACAATTGATATATCTGCATACATCCATAATTGGAGAGTTTCGAACGAAGCATCCTTATCGGATCACAGATATATACGTTTTGAAATTGATGCCACGGTCCCACCAGCCATTCCTTATAGAAACCCGGCAAAAACTGACTGGGTTCCTTTCAGGAGCAAGGTGGAATCAAAATTAAATCTCTCAGTTAACTTCCCCCGTGCATTGCACTCGTGTGAAGATATTGACAGAGAAGTAAATGTGATCACGAATCTGCTTATGGATTCTTATGAAGAGTCTTGTCCCTTGAAACGGGCCAGATCCGACTCTGACCCTCCTTGGTTGACACAAGACCTCAAAGGAAAACGTAAACGGGTACGCAGGCTTTGCAACAAAGCGAAGAACTGTAATCGTGATGAAGATTGGAACGCATATCAAAATGCGCTCAAAGATTATAAGTACGCCATCCGCTCAGCCAAGAGACAATCTTGGAAATCGTTCTGTGATGGTGTAGATAGCGTAAACGAGGCGTCACGAATTAAGAAATTTCTAGCGAAAACCCACATTCAACCTGAACTCCTAATCAATAGTGAAGGTATCAGGGCTGAATCAGCAGGGGAGTCACTAGAATTACTAATGGAAGAGCATTTCCCGAAATGCTTTGACACCTCTGTTGTAATAGATTCATACCGGCGTAGCAATAGGTTGGAGAATACGGAATTAGAGTTTATTAACCTTAACGCAGCTAAATGGGCTGTTTTTTCTTTCAAACCATTTAAATCCCCAGGTAAAGATGGGATATTCCCTGCTCTCCTCCAAAACTCATGGGATTTCATAGCTGATAGATTAATAAACCTTTTCAGGGCGTGTATCTTCTTTGGATATACCCCGGCAAAATGGCAGGAGGTTAGAGTGGTCTTTATACCAAAACCGGGTCGAGATGACTATTCATCCACCAAGGCATTCAGACCAATCAGCCTTACTTCCTTTCTTTTAAAGACTCTGGAAAGAATCTGCGAAAGAGAAATTCGAGATAAGCTCCCATCGGCAGCCTTATCTGGCAAACAGCACGCCTATTTAAAGGGTAAATCGGTGGAAACCGCTCTTCATGAAGTGGTTCACACCATTGAAAAAGCCTTTCTTTTCAAAGAATCTGTGCTTGGAACCTTTATAGACGTGGAAGGAGCTTTCAACAATGTACTCCTGCAAAAAATTAATGAAGTGCTACATAAACAAAACATCAACCCACAAATCTCCAAGTGGATTGAACACATGTTAGCACATAGGAGAATTTATGCGAACCTTGGGGACCAAGAACGGGCAGGGAAAGTTCACAAAGGTACACCACAGGGCGGCATTCTGTCACGCTTGCTTTGGATACTAGTCGTGAATGACCTCCTATTCGAACTCACAAGGCAGGGATACCTCGTCGTATGCTACGCAGACGACCTGGTCATTCTCGTCACAAGCAAATTTGAATCGGAACTCTCTGGGTTAATGCAACCTGCACTGAATATTGTTAGCCAATGGGCAGACAACTGTGGGCTGAACATCAACCCGCTAAAAACCGATATCTGTTTATTCTCATTGAGAAGGAAAACTCAACTATTGAGTCTTCCCGTTATAAAAGGCACCCGGCTAACACTAAAAGCTAATGTTAAATATCTGGGCGTTATTTTAGACAAAAAATTGAACTGGAGATCGCACCTAGAAGAACGAGCTAAAAAAGCCTATAGGATTTTTGGCATGTGTCGGGGCGCGATGGGAAAGAAATGGGGACTACAACCGGATATGATTCGCTGGCTCTACACCAGTGTCGTCCGCCCTACTCTTTCCTATGGATCTCTCGTCTGGTGGAAGGCGATTGAGAAACTCTCCAATCTTAAGTTGTTGGAAAAAGTTCAACGTTCCTGTTGCCTCAGTATTACTGGCGCAATGAGAACAGCATCAACAGCAGCACTGGAAACCATTACGGCTATCCACCCTATTGGGATCCACATCAAAAAAGTTGCTGCGGGGGCTGCATTGAGACTTCACTTAAACCAGGCATGGACTCATGCAGGTTCTTCTGTACCTCATGAGTCTATCCTGGGATTTGTGAAATCCATCATACCCAATGTTGAGAAACCTAGCGATTCACAGAAAGAAACCTTCCTGGAATCAAACGTAAAACTCAGTATCCCTTCTAGAGCTGATTGGAACACTGACATAGTGTCTCAAATAGCTGGCCTGTTAACAGCATATACCGACGGCTCCAAAATAGGAAACCTGACTGGCGCGGGTATGTACTGTGAGGAATTAAATCTAGAAAGGTCTATTCGCTTGGAAGACCACGCCACAGTCTTCCAAGCAGAGGTGGTGGCAATTAAAGAAATCTGTAACCACCTTCTATTAGAAGGAACCACAGATAGGGACCTGACAATCTTCTCAGATAGTCAGGCTGCGTTAAAAGCGGTAACATCCTATACAACCAAATCCAAGCTGGTCCAAGAATGTAAACACAGTCTTAACAACCTGGCGCGGTCGAATAGAGTCACACTGAAATGGGTTCCTGGACATAGCAATATACCGGGAAACGAAAAATCAGACGAGCTAGCAAGAAAGGGATCGCAACTGGAGTTCATCACGACCACAGTTGGGGTAGCACTGCAGACTCTTAAAGCGAACCTAAAACGATGGGCCGACGAATCTCATCAACAAATCTGGCTAGCTAGTGATATCGGCCACACCACGCGGTGTCTCTGGGGCATCCCGAAGGAGAAAGTAACCAAGAAATACCTGCGGCTCAACAAGAGCTCGGTATACCTGGGCACTGCGATCTTAACAGGTCACTCTATGTTGCGGGATCATGCCTACAAAATCCGGCGCTCTGAAGTGCACGTCTGTAGGGGGTGCGGTGAGGATAGAGACACTTCCTGTGTCATTGTCCCTGCCTCATGCACCTACGTTATAAATGCTTTGGTGCCTATCTCCTGAACGAACTGAGCGAAGCGGGGGTTCATGGATGGCAACAAATCTGTAAATTCGGAAAAGATAGCGGATGGCTCACAACCGCCACAGCGGGAGTGTCATGAAGGTTCTTCGCACCGAGGAGTACAATGGGCCTAGTTCTGGCCTGAGTGCTTGAGTCCTTCACGTACTCCCCTCTCTCAATCCATCCATCCATCCCATAAACTTCATTACTTTTCACTTTCTCAATCAAAACATCATCATAATTTTCCATAATTTATATTTTTTTCTTATTTAACAAACAATTTGTTATTTATTTTAACCACCAAATTTTTTTTTATTTACAACAACCAAAACAATTTCACAAAAACAAAAACAAATTGGATGTAAAATTAAATTAGATATTAACGCCTACGCTTCAAAAAAGAAGAAACTGGATCTACTTCATGCGTGCGTGCGTTAGCAAAACTACATTTTAAGTTTTTTGTATTAATTTTATAAATTTTTTATTAGTTTTTATTCTTGTTATACTTTTTATATTAGTTAAATGTGATTTGATATGCTTAAATTTTCTTTCTTTTTTATTGTATGTATTTATTTATAAACTTTTTTATAACCATGCCGATTATGTAGTTCGATTGGATTTGATTTTATCGAATCGTTTCGATAAAATCGAACGTAGTCCATTATGCAGTTCGATTGGATGAAATTTAGTCAATTGATCGAATAGTAGTTTTTTTTCATAATTTTAATCCACGGCGTACATAATAATTATTATTATTATTAATAGCTTATAACACCCTTTTTTTTACATTAATAACTGTCAATCAGTGCAGACGTATTTTGAATTCGCTCGTATTTTTAATTATTTACATATTGACTTTAATTATTTACAATTTTTTTTTTAATTGAATATAATTTTGTCTTTTTTATAATTTTCGCTGACGTATAGTTTCGCGAGTTTATTTACCTTAATGCAAAAAAATAAAACAAATTATAAAAAAAAAAACTGTAATATAATATATCAAAAATAATTTGAATAATTCTAAGTGTAATTGTTTTGTAATTATAATTACATATATTTGCCAAGAACATTGACCTAGTCTTACAAACTTTTTGCTGGCATATTTGATTTAATTTTTTGTGGTTTGTTACAATATAAGTGTTTTCATTCTAAAAAAAAAAAACTAAATATAATATGGATAAGCAATGTGGTAATACAAACTGTGCAAATATTGGTAATTGCAGTGATTGGGTTAAGTGCAATGGCATATGTGGAAAGTTTTTTCACCCCATATGTATTGGTATAGGCCGTAGATTAACACCCCACTTGACCGAGGTTTTTGAAATTTTCACTTTTTTTTGCAATGAATGCAAAGAAATATCACTTGCTCACGTGCTTATGGCCATTAAATGTAATAATGTACATATTAAAAATTTGACAGAGTCAATTAATACATTGTCAGATACCAATGCAATCCACAGCAGCAAAATAAATAAACTGGCTAGCAACGTTGAAACAGTCAATAAAGGTATTGAAGAAATCATTGTATCGACCGACAAATTCGGGGACTTCAACAAACTGAAATTTAAATATTTTGAGGAAGAATTATCTAGAATGTCATTATTATTATCCAATACTTTGAACACCAATACCAATGATAACCTTCAGGCTAACCTTATGGAAATAAAAAATGAAATTAATTTTATGAAATCTTATGTACAAAACAAAAATTCATCAGAAACCATTATTGAGCACATAAGCACTATTCATGATGACTTAAACTCTAAAATCCAAGAATTTGGATTTCAGATATTTTGATTTTGGTCGCTATTTTGAATATACCGAAAAAATTTATGATGTGCAGAATAAAATTAACTCCATAAATAGTGATATCAGCAACATAATACATAGATTTGACGAACTTCCTTCCGAAATTAATAAAACAACATCGCATCTTAATAACAGCATTGTTTCTTTACATAATGATATGTCTTTACATGCTGAACTAATGGCCAACAATTCTCATAATTGGGCAGCATAAACTAGCATCGTCGTTGATATCCCGAAAACTAATGTTCCAGCACCAAATCATCCAGTTTTGGCTGCCTTAGTACCACAAATCAATATTACTGAAACTAATATTCCAGCACCAAATCAGGTATTTTTTGCACCCATAGTCTCAGATGCCAACACACAGATTGATAAATTTGGAACATTATGGTCCAAAGCTGACTGGGAAACTAGGCTCTCAAGAATTGGTAAATATACTTTACTTGACACAGTCTCTAAGGATAAATCAAGCAGCCAGACTATATTTACTTTCCATGTGAAGGCCATCACAGAGCATGTTACAAAAAGTTTGCTGATTAATTATTTAGAAAATGAACTCCATGTTAAAGTAATCTCATGTTCCGGCATTAAACCTAGAGCTAAAAAACTAAAAAAAAAAACAATTTGTACCAGGCCGTAAAACTACGAATACACAGCAAGTACGCATGGCTTTTTCAGCATCCTGAAGGGCGTTTTATACTTGGTAATCTGCAGTTCACACCATGGGTAAAAAAATTTGTAAATAATAATAATAGAAATATTAAATATTTACCTAACACTATTTCTAAGGCAATTACTACTAATAATATTGAAAAAAGCTAAACCCCAAATTAACGCCTTCAAAAAATCATACCAACTTTAAAAACAAAAAAATTTTATCAAGTAAATGCTTGATTACCAACAGACCACATTTTAATCTTACTCCCAGTGATGATATTCCTAGTATAAAAACTATAAATTTTACACAAGGTGAAACATTAAACGACCCGGAAAAGACATCAAACGCCACACGTATTAATCCCAGCAATTCTTTTTTGGATCCTCTTTTCCCCCCTAAAATAAAACTGACGGTAAATTCTGCTAACAGTTTTGAAAATACCTGTATGACGTACGCCTATTTTTGGCTTATCTTCACAAACAACCACAAGACGTTTGTGTGGACGGTAGAATTAAGACTAGCACATTGGTCTCCATTCAAAAAGAAGGTTTACCTACTGATTTCAATGCACTAAAATCATTGTATTATAAATATCATGAACAATTGGGAATCTCGAGCGTTCAGACTGACCAGGATCTAGCTGCATTTGAGTCTCATTTCAATTCAAAGCATACTGCACAACTCCAACATGCGCAAAAATTGCGTGAAAATCAGGATAAGCTTTTTCGTGAACCTAAACACAAGTCAGCAAAAAAGTCATTCTACATCCCTTTCGGGTAAGTCCTTTATAAATTCAAGTCCTCTCAAAATTCTTTATCATAATTGTGGTGGCATTAGAGGCAAAATAAAAAACTTATTTATTGATGCCAACTCGAGCCCATGCGACGTCATAATTATTACCGAAACTTGGCTTAACGATTCTTACAATAATGAAGAAATTCTTAATAGTGATTGGACAATATATAGACATGATAGAGATTATAATTCTTCTGGTCTCTCAAGGGGTGGTGGAGTTATGATTGCTGTAAGAAATACAATGTCGCATTATAATATATCTACAGTTCAATCGCGTCACTTTGAACATAAATTCATTAATATACTGATTAATAAAACTAAGTTATATATTGGTGCAGTATATATTCCTCCAAATTCGGACGAAAGTATATATAATGAATTCCTTGAGTCATCACGAAAAATAATCAATAACATTTCGGAAAATGATAAAATTTTTATTTTTGGTGACTTTAATCGCCCTAAACTTAATTTTATAAATGACAATTCGGACAACCACTTGCTGCCAGTTAATTTTACCGATGAAATTGATTTTTCACTTATTGACCTATTTTACAGTAATGATATTCAGCAAATTAATGGTTTTCCAAACAGCAATGGCAGATGGTTAGATTTAGTTTTTACAAATACCTATGACGATGCAATTGTTACTATTGCTGACCCTAGTGTGAATTTATTTTCTAACTCTAAACACCACACAGCCATCATTGTTGAACTTCCCACATCTCAGATTATTTTTAATAAGTCGTACAACAAAAAAGTTGTATTTGATTTCAAAAACGCTGACTATGAACAAATAAACAATGCACTGGCTACCATTGACTGGACTGACATACTCTCATCAAACGACCTGGACTACAATTCAGCAGTATTCTACAAGGAAATTTTAAATATAATAGAACTGAACGTTCCAAAAATAATAAAAAAGGACAAACTTACTGAACCTTGGTTAAACAAGGACCTTAGGGCATTGCGTAACCGCAGAAACAAATTATATCTGAAAATTAAAAATAATCCTAATCCTGATGCTGAATTAATTCAGAATCATCAGAAACTAGCATCTGAATTTTCATCTAAATCCAGAGAATTTTATGATTGTTACATTAGTAATCTTAGTCAAACCATTATTACTAATCCAAAAAAAATTTTTGATTTTGTAAACTTAAAAAGGAAATGCAATGGTTATCCTTCCACTATGTTTAATGATATTAAAACTTCATCCGAACCAAATGAAATATGTAATATGTTTGCTGCTCGATTTCGTGAAGTTTATTGTTAGCCATCAAAACCAAACAATGACCTTTCACAACCTACATCTCCAATAATCAACTCTTTATCTTTAACTGATGAAGAGATCTTGAATGAGTTGCATAACTTAGACATTAATAAGGGTCCTGGACCAGATTTAATAACACCTAGTTTGCTTCACTACTGTGCACAACAATTAACAATACCATTAAACATAATTTTTAATAAATCTCTATCACTTGGTGTTTTCCCTTCTGACTGGAAGTCGTCATTTTTAACATCTATTTATAAAAGTGGTGACAAATGCAATATAGATAATTATAGGGGAATTGCTATTTTATCAGCTATACCGAAGCTTTTTGAAAAATTGGTCTGTGACAAAATTTCCACTATAATTAATCCACTTTTAAATGAACAGCAGCATGATTTCAGAAAAGGTCGCTCCATTACCACCAACCTAACATTTTCTTCCATATTATGTATCAATATATTATTTTGTTTACTTATTTTTTCATTTCGTATGATTCTGATTTCAAGCTTGTTTTGTTTTTCTTTTATTGCATCTAATTCTTCATTAAATTTCAGTAGATTAGTGTCAAGCTTTTCATCAATTTTTTTAATTTCATCTTTAACGCCCATTATCGCTTCTAAGATTCTTCTTTCAGAATCTGCCATTTTGTGCAGCTTAGCTGAAATAAATATTATTGTATGTGAATTCTTGTTCTTAGTGCCTGAAATTATGCTATATCATATAGTTTTAGTTTTTTGATTCAGATTCCACTATTCTCAATTATTAATATTGTACTATGTACTATTTTTATATAGGTTGTTGAACTAGCTAAAAGATTAATTTATTATTTTGGTGCCTTACACTATGCAATTTAATTTGATGTAATTTAATATTGATATTAAATTCTAAAGCTCTTGTATTATGTACTAAAATACTAAAATATTAATTCTTGGCTATTGGTAATAGTAGTTATGATGAAATGTTTGTTTATTTTTTTTTGACATTAATCTGATGATGTGGAATTAATTATTTTAATAATTTTAATTATTTTATTTTTCTATATTTAACTTTCTTTTGTTCCTCAGTTTATGAACATAAATTGATTTAATCTCTATCAATTTATGCTTCACTTTTGAGTTGTATACATATCTTACAACAATCTTAGTTGTTTATTCAATTTCAATTTTTGTACTGACCTTACATAGATTATGTTCTATATTCCGTCTTATATGACAGTGATGTTATTATTTTCACTAATATTTTTCACTTATATTGTTTTTTTTCTTTTTTTTGTATACAAATTTATAAAATTAAACTTTAATTCAAATGAAAATAAAATAAATTTTAATAAATTAATGAATTGCAGAGCAAAAGAAAAAACACGACTCAACAGTTCGACAGTTTCTCAGTTCGAATCCGCGTACATAATGGCTAATCTTTTTATTTTCGTAAGTAAGATTTTTGTTTACGATAGAATGAGATAGAAAATCCTTATTTTTAGGCGGAAACTATAAAAATTATTGGAACTACTTGAGATTTTGAAGACTCCGAAAAAATCCTAATCTACAAAATTATAAAATTTGTTTGGATTTTCTATTATATTATAGAAAATATTCTATTATATTATAGTAATAGAAAATTCATTTCGTATATTAAGTTCAACATGGAAAATCTTTAAAGGACCTATTGTTACTAAAGGGGAAATAATTACTCCATTATACAATCATGTATTAGTTTACACAATTGGTTAATGATGGATAATAATATATATCATATGTCTCTCCTTGTCTTGTTGATTTTTTAAAATAAGACAAACTAATTAATGGTTCATGGAGATCGAACTTTATACCTTTAGAAAAAGTAAATAAAAATTATTCAAATGCGGCAAAAGGATTAAGAAATAGATTTGCTCATTATTTTAGTGGAAGTGGAAGCGAAGCGAAGCGTAGAGTGGAAGATGGACAAAATGTAAAAAAATAGTAAAAAATTCTTTGTAATTGATATTTTAATTTATACCTTTTTTAATTTGAAAATTTTTAATAATAAAAATTAAATAAACTTCATTAAATATAATTAATTGCATCGCTCAAAAAATTTGTAAAATATACTCCTATATTAGAATTATCATCTTATGAAGCTTTTCCTTTTGTATTATTTAAATTTGGAAGCTGAACATCATTTATAACTTTTGCTTTTCTTTCTGGAAAATATTTATTTAAAAATGAATAAATAAATTACATTTAATAGTTTTTCTTATTTTTTGTCTCACCTTTTTTTATATAATTAGTATCAATATATATATTAATGTTGAATTTCTTTGACCAACAAAATTAATCTTTTTTCAAAAAAATCAATTTTTTTTTTTTTTATCTAGATCAATTTTTAAATTTCTTTGACCAAAAAAAGCAATCTTTTTTTTATCTAGATCAATATCGATTTTTAGCAAGATCTACCCCTCTATTTACCAATACCAATATACTTTTTGGTAATTTTTAAATTTCAATTGTCAGCTAGTATAGTTAAAAAAAACTAAATTTATTTTGAAATTAGTGTTTGTCCAGACAAGTATTGCATATTAAATTATAAATTAACTGAATAAAGTTATGGAAAGTGCCTTGCTGAAATATTTACTTCTGCTGCAACTTAAATTCAACTGTCAAACCACACAAATACAAACACAAAGAAAAAAAATCTCGTCTCAAATTTCTTTGAACACATAAAATCTCAAATTTTTGATCTGGTCAAAGAAATTTAACATTACATATTCCAATTCAATGTTACTTCTTCAAGACCTACAACAAGACTGACCCACGTCAGTGTTGTCCCTTCTACTACTATAGTAGTATATCTACTACTATTTGAACCTAAAATTATCTACTTCCGTCCAATCTTAAAAAACCGAAATCTACTACTTTTTTATGCCTTTCAATAAATTTCTATAAATATACTTCATTTTTACTAATCTATCGAATAATTTATTATAAATATTTCAAAATATGCAATATTTCGATTTGAAAAATCGATGTAGACCATTGATAAATAATTTTATAAATAATTAGTCACAAAAAAGTTGTACCTAAAAATAAATAAATAATAGTTCTAAACAAAAAGTCAGTACAACAAAAATAATAAATGTTGTAAAAAAAAAATAGTGTTCAATAAATAACTTTATTTTTTTCATTCATTTAAGTTTTTTGTTATCATTGCTATCATATTATCCAAATTTTCCGTCTACTACTATTCTACTACTTTTTTTGGCCAAATATACTACTATTTGGAGTTCGGGAAGTAGTAGCACTACCACGACCACGACTATACTTAAACTACAGAACTACACTTCAACGTTAAGCGTCAAAACCGTGCTCATGTATACATGACAGACAATTGCCTTAAGGCCCAACGGCCCAACCAACCATGGAAGACTTTTGCTGTCTTAAGTGAATTGAAAAAGTCATACCGCGATTACAATTGACGCTTTCTAGACGCATTCTAGACGTAGCATTTGTCACAAAAAAGTTGAAATGTATGGAGTTGTATGAGAGTAGTTACAATGCACGCAGTCTAAACGTGCCCTACGTAAAAGTTGGCCAACTTTTAATTTTTTCGCTTTCATCGCGCGTTGCAGTGTCAAAATATAGAAAAATTAAAAAAAATTTCAATTCAATTCAAAATTTCAAAAGGTATTTTATTAATTAAAATTCAAGAATTTAAGAATTTACAAAATTAAATTTAGAAATAATATTTTTCTGTCAAAAAAATGTAAATAAACAGTTGATATTTACCACATCTACATTTTCTATTGTGTCTACTCTCTTTGTAGACCGCGTTCGAACGCGTTTAGAGTGCGTAATGAAAGCGACAATGTAACTCAAGTATCAAACAAAAGCCAGCTAAAGTCCTGTCAAAATCGCAATTTACCAATACACAACTTATAGTGGATTCATAATAGAAAGTTACCGCAGCGCAACGCTACATTCAAAAGTTAAACTATATGAAAATAGTACTATCAATTCATAATGGAAATTTCTTAGCGCAGCGCAAAGCAAAGTTCAAGTTGATCAACTTTTAACTTTTTCGCAAAGCAACGCTGATAGATGTCAAAATTTGTTATGAAATTAATTATTTCATAATATAGTAATGAAATTAATTAATTTTTATACTATAGTGTATTAATTTTATTATTTACCTCTAAATAATTTTTTGAAAATTTTGTAATTTTTTAGTTTTGGCTTTTGGTAAACAAATTAAAAATGTCATTTAACGCTGTAAATAAAAATGTATTGTGAATTGAAAAAATATTAAACCGTTGCGTTAAGTTGCGCTAAATTTGCTCTGCGTTGCGCTGATAAGATTATGACTCCACTATTAAGTTGGCTTTTGCATTTATGTCTGTTTTTATCTATAGAAATTAGAAATATATAATATATGTAATATTTTAAATAATAAAAATTAAAATAATTTTTTAACATAATACAAAATAAAAAGGCATTTATTTTTAAATGCAGAATAATATTGGCATTTTATTTAATTCACAATCATGAACCATAATTTTTTTTTTAAATACAAAATAATGTTGGCATTCACAGCTATAAAAACTTTTTTTAAATACAAAATAACTTTTTTTTTTAAATACAAAATAATGTTGGCATTTTAATTCACAGCATTAAGCCTCAAATACATTCAGCAAAAAGTAACAAAAAGAGCCACTTTTTGAAAATTATGTTTTGTTGCTTTTCATTCCATTAAAATTTATATCAATCCCTTTCATTTTTCATAAAGTGAAAACGGAAAAAGCTCAAAATATTCAAGCTTTCAAAAAGTGGAAGCTCTAAAATACTAACCCATATAAACATTTGCATAGTTTTTCCGCTAGGCGGATGAAAAAATTGTCATAAAAAGGACGCGTTCAGAATAAAAGCTTCATAAAAAGGAGAGATTCAGAAAAATGTAATGTTCAGAAAACAGTTTATTTGATGGTCTGTTGACATTTCATAAAATATAAATAAACAATAAACTATTTTTTATTTTTAATAAAACTATTTTTGTGTAAAAAACAAATTATTTTTGTGCCAAATAAAAATATTATATTATTTATAAATATACTGTTATAAATATAAGAGCTTTTATTTAGTTCATAATTATTCTTCCTGGGGGAGTTGTCATATAAACATTTTAAATTTTTTCACTTTTTCACTTTTTTTCACGTTTTGTTGAATCTATTTTAGGCTTAAGTCCACTAAATTATCAAAAATAATTAGAATTTCAATAAAATTATATTCACTTTCATTTACCGCCATATTTTATTAACTTTATTATGTTTTGTTTTTCAACTGTCAAATTTCGACACGGAATGTGCACCATACACTTTACATATAATAGCACATTTCCTTAAGCCGACTTAGACTTAAGCCAGCAAAATTCTTCCATGGTTAGGCCTTTATCCCTCATTTACCTTGGAAGTACTAACAGACCTAGCTGCCACCCTTCGACTCGATTTAATCACTGCATTCTACATATAGGAAAATAAAATCCAATCGAAATCGAAGAACGATCGAAGCATCGAAGCCTTTCGTTAAAATCCAATCGAACTACCTAATTAGCATGAATATTTAATAATAAAATAATTATAATTTTTCTATTGGGTGCTTGTCCTAAGCATTTAAATATTTAACCATCTGAACCTAACCCAATGGGTGGTGGGTGAATGTTCCTTGGCATTAGGGGCATTAGTTAACGAGTTCGAAATAGTTGTTTAAATTCTATCTATCTAAATAAATAAAAACCCATAACAAAAAGTTAAAAGCACACTCGAGATATAATAGCAAATCACTAAAGTATACTAAATTATAAGCATATAGTAACTTGATATGTGGGAAGAGTCAATTCCAGGGGTTTTATTTTAATATTACAAATAAATTTTCAAACTCAATTTAATTAAAGAAAACAAAAATCATATCAAAGAACTTATTCAATTTAAAAAAATATATTTCATATCCAAATATAATTAAAGATTACATGAGTTTAAAAATTACACAATTTGTTAAAGATTTTTCATTCCTGGCAATGGAAATCCTTCACTATATTCTTCAATTTCAAGTTGTAATTTTTTCACTTCCTCAACAATATCTTTATTTGTATGTAAAATATTTTTAAAATCAATCAATTTTGGTCCACTCATAGCAGAGATTTTCTTAGCTAATTTCAAAGCTTTATCAATAAAATCAACAACTCTATCTATATCCTGTTCTTTGAGACCACGTGTTGTTAAAGCTGGAGTTCCTAATCTGATACCAGATGGATTCATTGCTGACTTATCACCAGGTACTGTATTTTTATTACAAGCAATTGCAACTTCTTCTAAAATATACTCAGCTTTTGAACCAGACAAACCAACCGATCGTAAATCAACTAACACCAAATGTACATCAGTACCACCAGTTGCAATTGCATAACCTTTTTCAATTAAACCTTCACATAATCGTTTAGCATTTCTTACAACCTGTTTTTGATATTCAACAAATTCTGACGTTTTCGCTTGTAACATAGCAGTCGCTATACCAGCAATTGTATTATTATGTGGACCACCTTGTAACCCAGGGAATACAGCTTGATTGATACGTGTCTCTAAATCATACATAATTTTATCACCATTCGTTTTTACTTTACGTACACCTTTACGGAAAAATATTACACCAGCCCTTGGACCACGTAATGTTTTATGTGTTGTTGTACTAACAACATCAGCATATTCAAAGGGACTTGGTATAATTCCAGCTGCAACTAATCCAGAAATATGTGCCATATCAGCTAATAAATATGCATCATTATCATCGCAAATTTTACGAAAACGTTTATAATCTAAACATCGTGAATAACATGAAACACCAGCAATAATTACACGTGGCTTAAATAACTTTGCATTTGTTTCTAATTGATCATAATCAATAAGACCAGTTTTTTGATCAACTTTATATGGCATACTTTCAAAGAAAATTGATGTAGCTGAAATTTTTTTTGTTGCTGTCATAAAACCATGCGTTAAATGTCCACCATCTGGTAGATCTAAACCCATAATTCGACTATGTGGTTCACAAAGTGCTGTATAAACAGCAAAATTCGCTGGAGAACCAGAATATGGCTGTACATTGACACCCCATTCTTCAGAATTTAAATTATATAAATCAAGAGCACGATTTTGTGCTAATATTTCAATTTTATCAATAAACTGATTACCTCCATAATATCTGTAAAATGAAAAGTATACAAATATTAGAAAGAAAAAAAAACAATTAATTGATGGTGATTATTATCTGTTGGAATAAATAAGGTTATCGTAATTTTTATAAATTATTAAGGAGTGTTATTTGAATTAATAATAATACAATCAGTCAAAATTCAAGAATTTTAACAAATTATATTCTTATATTAATAAATATTATTTAAATTACCTATACGTAATAAGCTTTTGATAAATAATTTTATTTATGAACAAACATTAATAAATACAAAAAGTGTAATTATTTGAACTTGAACCCTTAGGTTATTTTTATCAAAAAAGTCTTGATTGCTGATTATTACTATTAATAAAACAAAAAGATTTTTTAATGATATTTAAATCCTATAATATGAGATGAGAAGCATACAAACCTTAAAAGAAGTTATTTATTAGTAAGCATGCTTATTAAATAAAATTGAGAGCTTGAATTTTCAATATTTCATGCTTTAACTTAGTTTGTCGTGTATGTATAATATAAAGATGTATAAATTATAAATTCTGGTAAAACTTAACAAAAAAAATGATAACTCATGAACTATGAACATGACACTTAACTAAATAAACAAAAATATAATTTAGCAATAAAAGTAATAGTTTACTAATATTTTTTACGATAAGGATTTTTTTGTAAGTATATCCTTAGTTAATTAAAATAGACAAAAAATAAAAATAATCGAAATGGCAATGGAACCGTCATATAAAATTACCTTGCGCCAGGCAATCCTTCAGAATATTTGTTATGTAGACATGAACTTAAACATTCCAATACCGATACTGACGTAAAATTTTCACTTGCAATCATTTCTAAACCTCTACCCTGACGTCTTTTTTCTTTTTGTATTAATCTAGTTAATTCGGGATCACTTTCAGCTAATCCAGTATGTAATATTTTCGAGTTTCCAGACATTTTTTTATTATTTGTTAAATCAATTGAAGATGTAGAAAAAAATGATGACGATAATAAAGAAGAACGTGATGTTTTTAATTTTATTGATGAACTGAAATCGTTCGATATCTTTGAATGTTTATGAGCAACTGAATTAAAATATGAAGATTTATTTGTTATATGTTGGCGACAACAATCACTGCTTGAACTTGAATGCTGGTTAGATTTATTTATTAATCTTGTTGAACTTGTTGTTGATTCAATTAAACTATAGATGGCAGACTTACGTATTATATACATCATATTGTGATAACACAAATATTTTATTGAATAAATAAATAATAATTGGAGTAGGTATATGTATAATAAATAATTAAAAATTATAAAAATTACATAAACTTTTTATAATTTTGTAAGAAAGATCCGCTTTCGATTCTACACAACAAATGACTACGATTATTTTTTCAAATTTTTTATTAGAAAATACTTTTTAAAACAGTTGTCACATCACATGTTTATATTATATTATACACAATACAATATAAATTTTCTTATATTATACAAACAATAATATTATTAACATTAATAACACCGCAACACCAAAACACTAAATCTAATTTGTTGAATATAAACAGCAGTTCTTTAAAGGTTATCAATAAAAATTGTTTTTAATATTTTTTATATAATATAATTATTTTTCAAATATATTTAAATAATAAAAACAATATTGATAACATTATTATGAACTTTATAAATTGGATGGTGATTATTGTTTTAGAATTAACATTCTTATTAAGATGTGTAATTTTGTTGAAATTATAAGAATTTTTTTTAATTTAATACATTAATTTAAGAGTTTTTCAAAAAATGTGTAATTAGATTATCTGGTAATTTTTATGTACTTCTTTCAAATGTTTTAATTCTAGTTTTAAGTACCTAAGGATGTGAAGGATTTCACTTAAAATTAATAAGTAGATGACCTGTGTTATCAAAAGCTGACAAACGTTTTTATTTATCAAACTTATACTCTATTTAGAGATAAATTAAATCTTTAATTTTTTTGTGCTCTACATTGATTTTGTTTGAGATAGTGGATGAATTATAATAACCATTTCGAAAAAAAAGAATGTATATATAGATAATTAAAATTAATGAAACAATATTTTAAGATAAGTTAAATTAGATTTATTAGAAAATAACATCTATTCAATTTATATCGTTATAAAATATTGAAGTTACACCAATAATTGTTATTTAAACTTTTACATACATATCATTAAGATTTTACTACAAATTACACAATTAAAAATACGAAAATAAGTTTTTTTTTTTTATTTTATTGTTATACGTTAACATGTTTAGAAATAATTAAATGAATGTGTAAGTGGAATGAAGAACAATATAATATAGATTTTTTTTTAAATACATATTATATTATAAAAAAAATATTAAAAATAACTTTTTAAAAAACTTAATACTTTTGAATTCTAAATTACAAAATAACTTATATATATATATAAATGAGTAAATAAATTGAATACATATTTTTCTTCGCTCACAATACTAATAACTTTGAAATAAAATTTAATTTTATAGAATATATTTTTTTTTTTTTTGACAAAAATATTACTGGGAATTTGTCTATTGACAACAAAGTATGATAAAAATTCTTTATTAAATAATAGATTATTGGCGGACACCAATACTACATTTATGTGGTGAATATCTATAAGTAATTGAAATAATGTGTAACATTACTAATTTACACAGAATAATTTCTATATTAATTAAATTATGTACCAAAATTTGATTTTAATTTATAGTTTGAAAATGTAGTAGGTATTTATACATTAAATAACTTGATGAGATAATTTGATGTTATAATTTCACACACCAATAAAATATAAAAGTCTAAATTAATTTTGTGTATATACGCAAAAACATACAACATAGCAAAAAAATTATATAGATCTTGTTACCGCGGTCAACGACCAATCTAGCTCATGTTTACCCACCCTATATATTTTAATTAATTCATTAATTCAACATAATTAGCTGGAAATAATCCATATGTTCCATCAGGTCCAAGTCCTTGCCACCATCCTTCATCAATTTGATCAATATGTGTTATAATATCACCAGGATCAAAAGTGATTTCGGATTCGTCAGCTAAAAAAGTAATTAATAATTATAAATAAATATTGAAATACGTTTTTGTTAAACTTTTAATGACCTGCTTGATAATCATATAGAGCTCTTGCCTTTAAATTACCATCTTCAATTATGTATTGGATAACATCATCTGTATTCTCAAAATCTAAAATATTTGTAAACATTTTATATTTTCGTAAAAAAATAATTTAATGTTATCTATTTTGACTACTAACTTTTTTTATTAGTATCATTATTTAATATAAAATCCAACATTGGATCACTTTCGTTTCCTAATGGTTTTATATCATCAGGTGATGCCAAGGAATTTGTTTTACTATGTGGTGATCGTTTTATTGTTGAAAATTGATCTTCATCATCAAAAATTGCACTTTCTGATGAAACAATTTTTTCTTCTATGCTGTTAATTCGTTCTGTTTTTGTTGGCGATAATACTTTAAAATTGTCATTTACAACATTATTCGGTTCACTTAAATCTTCATTTTGTATACCACTATTTATAGCGTTAATACGTTGTGCCAACGAATTACGAACCGGTTTAATTGGAGCATTTCTATTTTAATAAATTTTCATTTTGTTTTACAATTACTTCTTATATTTATTTATGTATATATATATATATAGTTTACTTATTTTGCAGTTGCCCTTCAGTTGAATTTTGGGTAAACATTGCTTTTGCAGTACCAACGCGACCACCAATTAAATCACGAGCTTCTTGACTGCGAAGTTGTCTCATTCGTTCAGCCTCTGTCATTGTTCTTGTTGGGCTCTTTAATATTTTTTCAGGACTTAAAGGTTGTGGTGATCTTAAAAAACATATTTAAATATATTATAGTATTTTGTAACAAATTTTTACGTTTTGGTTGGTTTATGTGCTGGTTGTAATTTTGCAATATTGCCAATATTTTTTTCACGTTCTTTATGTTCCTTTTCTTCTCTAAATCTCTGCTCCTAAAATTTTAAATACTTATATTATACCAAATTCTCTTCACAAATAGTGTTTATAAAAACCACAGCGGAATCTGTGGTGTCCACTATTTATATGAATATATTATTCAAAATATTTACATCTTCAAGTCGCTTTGATTCTGATTGATTTTTTTCTTTTTCAAATTCGATTCGTATTTTCTCTTCAGCTTCCTCTTTTTGCCAAAAATTTTGCATTTCTTTTGGATTTAATTCTTTAGCTGGTATTATTCTAGAATAATTTGTACCAATTGGATTTTTATTATCTTCTTGAACCATTCGTGGCTCTTTAAAATTATACACAGATGAGCTTAATTTTTTTAATAATATTTCTTCATCAATATCATCTTCAGTTCGTGCATTTATGGTTAAATGAGCACCAGTAAATAAATTTGCTACATCACGAATATGATTGGCACAAGTACCTTTGCGTACAACTGGAGCACCTTCACCCTAAAAAAAATCAATTAAGTCATACTTTTATGTTTAGTTTAAAACCACATGTTTTTCGATAAGATAATATTGAAAGTTTTACTAAAAACGAATTGAAACTAGATCTAGATAATAAAAAATATACAAAATTAAGATATATTAACCTGCCAATTAATAAGTAGATATTTAGTAAGACTAGTTTTTGGGTCAATCAATCTTACAAAGGCATACATTATTTTACCAGAATTTAAATCATCAGTTAATTCATTTAAACCTTCACCAGTTCCAACAACTTTCAAGTCATTGGTTTGTCCCTCATATCCAAATAACGCCCTAGAAAATTAAAATTATATTGCATTGTATTATTTTTATTTATACTTAAAAAACTTTCATTTAAATAAATATATTTCATACCAATCTGTATTGTTTTTATTATCGAGAACATTATTCCATGCTTCGACTAATTTATTTCTGTGTTTTTCAAAACTTATCATTTCATGAAAGCAAATTTTAATCTTTAATAATAAAATAAATTATATATTATTATATTAATGGAAATTATTTTTGGACGAAAACATATGAATTTGTTTTGCATTTGTCTTTATCAAAGACTGGTACGTACTGGTACGTTATATTTATCATTCATAGCCCGAGCAGAATCAACGCAGAATACATACGCAGCCTACATAATGCCAAAAAAAGTTAAAATGTATGAAAATATATGAAACCGATTATAACAAACGCAGCCTCGTCGCATAATCGAAAAAAAAGTTAACCAACTTTTAACTTTTTCCATAAGTACGCTGATGGTAAATGTCACATTAATATCAGGTAGAAAAATATTGTAGTGTAAATTTTTGAAATAATTTCATAATTCAATTTTTGACCATTAATTTTTGAAATAATTTCATATAATGAAATTAGTTGTCAAATTCTTGCGTTGGCAACTTTACGCGCGTTGAAAGTTCAATTTTTCGAAATTCTGCTTTGCGTTGTAAATGTTTGCGTTGAGATTAACTAATCCCATACATTTTATATAGGTTGAATATTTTTCTGACAGTGCGCTAAAGCGCGTTGTAGTAGCGTATGTTGAGACTATATCTGGGGTAAGCCTTATGGTAGAGATAGTCTCAACATACGCAACGACAACGTACTCCATCGCAACATTCACAACGGCGTAATATAATAATCTCAAAGTTAAGTTATTGCGTAAATGACATAACACAGCTGATTTTAATCAGCTGTTTTATATTATTGAAAAAATTTAATAATTATTTTTGGCAGTTGTTGAATTGAAAAGTGAAAAATTTCAGCTTTTCTCTTAATATTTTTATAACTTCTACCTACATGATTCGTCATATAGAATTGAATTTTCTTTTACTAAATTTATTAATTTATCATCAAATGACGACATTATACTTTAAAACTTATTATTAAAATTATTATTATTAAAATTATTAAAATTTATTATTAAATAATTACTTATTATTAAAATTATTAAAATTTGTAGCACCATCAATTTTTGAAATTATTTGATAATGAAATTAATTGTCAAATTCCTGCGTTGGCAACTTTACGCGCGTAGAAAGTTAAATTTTTCGAACTTCTGCGTTTGCGTTGAGATTAACTAGTCCCATACATTTTAGCTGTGTTTTTTATCTCTGCTCAGACTAGTCTGATCAATCTGACTAATCTGAAACTGTTTTTTATCTACGCTCAGATCAATCTGAAAACTGTTTTTTATCTCCGATTCAGATTACTGAGATTGATTTTTTTGATCGGAGATTTTTTTCAGATTTTTCAGATTACTATTTGTTGTGCCTAACTTCAGATCGCATTTTTATTTTTGTTTTTGTAGCGGCCAACTTCAATTGGGCTATACATATTTGTTTTGTTTATTTATGTCAAATTAAAAGTTTAGAGTAAAAAAGTTTTAGTGATATTAATAATTATGGATGACTACAATTTTTTAATTATTTTATAAACAAAACAAACTTTTTAATTAATTGACACTTTTATAATAAATGACAAATGACAAGAACAAAATGACAAGTACAAAGTTGCCAACTTCACTTTTTGATCTGAAAAATCTGAAAGTGTTTTTTATCTCAAATTGCTCAGATCAATCTGAATTAAATCTGAAAAATCTGCTCGATCTACGGATTTAGATAAAAAAACACAGCTTATATATAGGTTGAATATTTTTCTGACAGTGCGCTGTCGTTGCGTATGTTGAGACTATCTCTGGGGTCTGGGGTTATGTATCCCTTATTCGTAAGGGATGACAGACACCTTATCCGTCCATAACAAATACATTAGTCATGTCCGCTTAGCATAAGGTATACACATAAGGGATATGTCAGGTTACAGCGGAATTTTTATGAAACTTTATCATTGCTAACAGATGGCACTTTTTAAATTATTTTATTTTAAAAGCTCCACCATTTTTATTTCGGTTTAATAAATAATAAAAAAAACTTATTATCAAAAATTTTCTTTTTAAATGTTTATTTAGTTTTTTTGTTTTTTTTTAAAAATACATATTATATAAAATAATTTTACATTTAAATTTTCTATCTGATTTCCTGTTAAGAACGTAATAATAAAATAACACTTAATTATATTGTACACAAGCCAAGCACAAAATGAAATTTAAAAATGGCCAAAATGAAATGACACGTACAACTACAAAAAATAATTTTAATATATCTATAATATACCGTCAGAAGTCATACAAAAATCTCAATCTTTAATTCACAGTGTTACCTCCAGCTATCACATTTTAAGTTTATATGGTAAAATTGCATTTCTTACGAATAAGGGATCCGTCATCCACTTCAAAAAACTCAGTGGGATACGAAGCACAACGCGCTACAAGGCACTGTCAGAAAAATATTCAACCTACATAAAATGTATGGGACTATTAAAAACTAATGAATACTGGGAAAAAACGTTAAAAAATATTAAAGTCGGTGACAAAAACATGTTCAAAAAAATTAATAAAATTTTTAAAAAGAGAAATAATGAAGAAAATGAAAACTTAAAAGTACCACCAACTGAAACTTATTTACTTAATGACTTGAATATAGATACCAATATATTACAACATGACGAAAATGATTTTAAAATAATAACAAATAACAAACAAAAACTAAATGTACTAGGTAAATACTTCGAAAAATCACATACACATAAAGAAAACGTAGCTAATGAAGATATAATTACTGAACAAGTTGTACATACTAAAATATCCCAATTTAGAAATATCTTATTAAATATTCGACAATATAATATAACATATTGTGATTTTAGTAATGAATTAAAATCTGATTTAATTAAGATCGACCAAGAAAATGAGTATCTAGTCACATTTGAAAAAGTTAAAGAAATATTTAAAAATAGAAATAATAAAAAATCAACTGGTATTGATAAAATACCAAATATATTATTAAAAAACTTGCCTGATATAATTATAAAAGAATATACCATATTATTCAATAACATTTTAAATAATTACCACTTTCCTAAGGCTTGAAAGAAAGCTAAAATATATCCAATTAAGAAGCCAAAGAAAGATGGAACAAATCCAAATAACTATAGACCAATATGTATGTTACCAAATATCAGTAAAATCTTTGAAGTTATATTACAGGAAAATCTTTTGAAAATCGTAGATGAAAAAAATATATTACCAGATAATCAATATGGATTTAGACGTAACCATTCCACAATTCATGCAATAAATAAATTCACCTCAGATACATGTTGGCAGCTAAATAATCAGCATAGTGTAGGTGCATGTCTAATAGATATAACTTCAGCCTTTAATTCAGTTTGGATTGATGGATTAATATATAAATTAATTAATTTTGGCATACCACATAACATAATAATTATGATTTATAAAATTATAACAAACAAAGAATTCATTGTTAGTAAAGGTGGTGATTTGTCAGAAAAAACATTTAAAATAAATACTGGTTTAATGCAAGGACCATATTAGCACCATTTATGTTCATATTATATATAAGCGATCTATTTAATCTAAATGTATTCAAAGATACGTGCAACGATGGAATAGTATTCGCAGATGACGTAACATTGTATACAAACGGAAAAGGCCTGTCAGATATACAACCAAACTTACAAAAATTATTTGATGATGTCAAACAATATTTTAGTAAATGGAAATTACAAATAAATAACTCGAAATGTGAAACAATACTATTAAGATTAGGTCTTGAAAAATCAAATTATGATATGAAGAAAAATTGGAGGAAATTTAAGATTTTAGCAGCAAATAATACATATATAAGTAATAAAAAAGAAATAAAATATTTAGGTGTACATATAAATAATAGAATGAATTACCATTTACACGTCAAAATTCAAATTGAAAAGGCTAGAAGAACTTTTATGGCTACGAAAAAATTATTTTATAATAAAAATATTTACAACAATGTTAAAATTTTAGCCTATAAAGCACTTATACGACCTATTCTAACGTATGGATCACATATATGGTACAACATCAGCCCAGCCATCATGGAAAAAATACGAATATTTGAAAGGAAATGTATAAGATCGTGCATAAAATCACATAGAAATCCATTATATGAATATAAAAAATGGTATTCGAACAATTATATATATACAGAATCTAAAATGAATAGAATAGACAATCATATAATATATATTAATAGAAAATATTTTAATAAACTTCAAGAGAATAGTAATAGTAATTTAGTAGTTAACTAATTTTTGCTCTCAAATAATCACCACAAACTAATTAAATTTTAAATTTCAGTAGCAAATCTAACATTTTTATCAAATATCGCCATTTGCAAATTAACAAATGTCAAAAAAAATCTACAAAATAATCTGAAAAGTTGTCTAGAGAAAAATTGTGATTTTTCTGTCGTGATAGAAGTTCTGTCTGGTTTACACTTGACATTTCGTAGACAGAAACATATGTTCTTTCTAACTTGTGGTTTACACTAGACTTTTTCTTAGACAGAACATATGTTCTGTCTACGAAATGTCAAGTGTAAACCAGACAGGATTTCTGTCCCGACAGAAAAATCACGATTTTTCTCTAGACAACTTTTCACATTTTTTTGCAGGTTTTTTTTTTCATTTGTTAATTTGCAAATGGCGATATTTGATAAAAATGTTAGATTTGCTCCTGAAATTTAAAATTTAATTAGTTTGTGGTGATTATTTGAGAGCAAAAATTAGTTAACTACTAAATAAATAAAAGATATATATTATTGATGTGTGAACAACTATATTATTCAAAATATTTTTATTTTATTATTTTTATAGCTAATTGTTTTCTTGGTGACGACATGTTTAAAATGAAATGTTAGACAGAAATGTCTGACATGAAATAGCCAGCGTGTTTTTTATATCTGTCAAAAAAAAAAAATCAGATAGAAATGTCTAACACTAATGTCTTAAACTAATCATAATTTCTGTGGTATTGTAAATTGTAAGGATAATATATGAAATATCATTATATTTAATTATAGATTTGTTGTAAAATTTGAAAAAAACCTTTTACATCTAAATAAAAGCATGCAGATCAATGTTTTCGGATGCTTCCATTATACTGGATTCATAATGTGATTGCCGCAACGTAAAGCAAAGCAAAGCGAAGTTTTCAAAACGAAATAAAAAAAATTCAATTCATAACGAATTATGTTTTAGGCTTTAAATGACATTACTTTACATATGTTTTTATTTGAAAATATAATTTTCATAATAAATATTTGACAAATTTTCCAATGGAAAATTTATTTTAATATAATTGTGACATTTCAAAACTTTAATATTCGTAAAAGTTAAAAGTTGGGCAACTTTTGCTCCGCTTTGCTTTGCGTCAATCTCATTGAGAAAGGAAACACTATTTTCATATAGTTTAACTTTTAACTTTGCTTTACGATGACATTGCATTGCTTTGCTTTTCTCATTATGAATACAGCATTAAGTTGTTAATAAAATTTGACGTACCTGCGCAGTAAAAACCAAAATAGAAACTGGGAATATGTTACCTTCTTTTTACCATGGTGTAGAGTCAGTAACTTACTTGTGGTTTACACCAGATTTGTTTTTCTTAGACAGAACATATTTTCTGTCTACGATATGTCAAGTGTAAATCAGACAGGATTTCTGTCTCAGCAGAAAAATCACGATTTTTCTCTAGACAACTTTTCAGATTTTTTTTGACATTTGTTAATTTGCAAATGGCGATATTTGATAAAAATGTAAGATTTGCTACTGAAATTTAAAATTCAATTACTTTGCGGTGATTATTTGAGCGAAAAAATTGGTTTACTATAAAATAAATAAAAGATATATATTTTTGAGATGTGAACAACTATATTATTCAAAATATTTTTATTTTAATATTTTTATAGCTAATTGTTTTCTTGGTGACATGATTAAAATGAAATGTTAGACAGAAATGTCTGACATCAAATAGCCAGCGTGTTTTTTTTCCTGTCAAAAAAATCTTTCAGACAGAATAGTCTAACATTTCTATTTGACATTTATGTCTATAGTGTAATCACAGCGTTATTTATGCGCTAACAGTTAATGCGCTACTACTAGTGTAGCAGATTTGCTTATATTTTTTTATACTATACTTTTTGCTTTTAAAAATATCTGCTAACTTCGCTAACTTATATGTAACAGAAAGAAAAAAATCTACTTCACTTTCGGTATTTGAATAGAAAAATTGTGTTCAATATTTTTTCATAATTTTGATGAATTTAATTGATCTTATTCATATGCGCATAATATGCGTTTTCCTCATAGACGTATAATATATATAGACTGAATGTCCAATATATGTTGTTTAATAAAAAGTGAAGCCAGCATTGAGCCCCTCTTGGAGGGGCACTGACAGCTATTTGACATAAAAAAATGGGATATTTGAAAATAGTGTTGGTAGCTATATAAAAAATTTCCATTCAATAATTTGTCAAATTATGATTTTAAATAAATTTATTTCTACAAAATTTTAGAAATTATGAATGAAATTTTAAATTTAGGGACAAATTTAATAAAATTAAAATCTGTAAGTAGTGATATACTATTTGAGATTTAATATGTGCAACATTGTTCAATGCAAATGCAGCATTTTTATTAATTTAATAGCAAATGCGTTGAATTTAGTTCCAAAAAGGTTGCAATTAATCTGAAAACCCTTTATTTAATCTGAAAATGGTGTAAATATCTACAACAATATATTACCTTATATTACCATGTTTTATATTTAAAAACAAATGCGGTAAATTGCCCAATAATTTCAAATTAAATGTTAAATAAATTAACTGTATTTTTTCCTTTTAAGTACTATTTTTTTTATGAATTGTGCCGTACTTCTTATACCTGCAGTTTTTCCGTAAAAACTAAAAAAGATAAGGTATTTTAGAAAATCCTAAAAAATTGTGTAAGTACAATTTATTAGTAAATATATTGTTTACTTGTTTACAATATACAATTAAAAATTCATTGTTTACTTGAACTTTTTTTTACCTTCTATATATTTACTAATTAATATGTATTTTAGGGCATTCTGCAGATGACGATTTATTTGAGGATCATAGAGCGTTCCTAATCAAAGCTATAATCACTGAAAATTTTGATTAAATTACGCGGCAAAATGTACAACTTTAAGTTTTCAAAACCAAAATGTTAGGCAAAAATTAACTAAAGTTGAGCATTTTTATGGTTTATAAGTAATTTTTTGCATTATTATTTAAGCTTACGTTTAATTTTTTATAATTATAAAATAATTTTTATGAAAAAAAAAAAATACTTTTTATTAAATATTACAATTTTTTTATTCTTTATATAAACTTGAAAAAATATCCCAGAAAAAGGGAACAACATAAGAAAATTGAGTTCGCGTTTATATTACTTTTTAGGTTGCAACATAAAAAGCATAATTCAATGCTGGCTTCACTTTTGAGATTTGAGATTCTGTCTATATATATTATATGTCTATGGTTTTCCTAAACTCGAATGCGATTTATTTGAAGTGAGCGTGCTGAATGCGTTTTTCCGAAGTTAAGGGTCAATACCACCAAAAACAGAAAGTTTTTTTTTTTTTTTTAAACTTACGATATTTTCCAATTTAAAGGGTTTTCAGCTAAAAATATTTGTAAAATAAAATAAAATAACAGGCAACAGTAGTTGTCGAATTTATTTTTAATGCTTGAAATTGTGCAATGTTAAAACTTGAACAGAAAAGTAAAAAAACAAAAAAAAGTTTCTGTTTCTGTTTTTGGTGGGATTGACACTTTAGTTTCATTCTTCTTCTTAGTATTCCTCTCCGTTCCGGAGGTTGGACAACATTTCATTTATTTTCTCCTTTCTATTGGCGAAATCAAATATCTTGTTTACAGGCAATTCAAACCATTCGACCAGATTACTTAACCATGATATTCTTCACCTCCCACAACTTCTTTTTCCAATTATTTTACCTTGTAAAGTGAGTTGAAGAATTCTATATTTGGAATTGCGCTTTATGTGACCTAGATATTTTAGTTTGCGACTTTTATAGCGTATACCAATTGACATTTGCTGTTTATTCTTCTAAGGAGCTCGATATTGGTAATTCTGTCAATCCAACTAATTCGCAGTATTTTTCTATAGCACCACATTTTGAAAGCTTCGATCTTTTTTATTAAGTCTTTTGTTAGTGTTTTTGTTGATCTAGCTTGTTCTATCATACAATTAATTTCCGATTGGATGCTGGTATCCATTGCTTTTCTAAAGCCAAACTGCGATTCGTCCTGTATTCCTTGCAATCGGAAGCATTTTTTTCGGTAACGTAACGAATGTTGAACTAAGCCAGTCCCGAGGTAACTTGTATCATATATGTTGTTAAATAATTGTGTTAGAAATTTTATACCTTCGTTGTCTAATAGTTTTATTATTTCATTTGGGATGCTATTCGGACCTGCTGCCAATCTATCCTTCGACTTTTTGATTACCATAGCCACTTCGTCAAACATTATTGGTGGACCACTCAATTCAACATCTGTTTCGATCAAATCTTCTCTGTTGTCCTCGAAGAGATCCTTGACATACTCTGTCCATCTCTCCAGCCCTTTATCCGGATCTAATATAATTTTACCATTGCTGTCTTTCAATAACCCAATCTTTTTCTTCCTATTATTGTTGGTTATTTCTTTTATTTTTTTATGTAACTTTAGGTGATCGTGTTGTTTTTCTAGAATTTCCATTTCGGCACACTGTTGTTCCCAAAATTTATTCTTAGCTATCTTTATTTCTCGTTTTATTAATAGATTATATTTTCTATAATTTTCAGGGTTGTTTTTGTGTTTACTTCGTGTATCCATTAGTTGTAGTATTTCGTTCGTCATCCATTTATTATTGTGTTTCGGAGTTACATATTTGGCTATTTCGTCTGTGACTTGATCCATTGATAATTTCAATATGTTCCACTTGCCCTTAACGCTCTGCTCGCTATTAATTGCGTCTTTCTTTTCAGTTAATATTTGCGTTTACTTTATTTCTTTTCTTTTTTGATTGAAGGTACCTTTAAGAGATTATAATTTATGTTAGCTGTTTTTATTTTTTTACTCACTCTTTTCATTTTTATTTTTAATTTCGCTGCGACAGGATTGTGATCCGACTGTATATCAGTGATCCGACTGTATATCTTTTACCTAAACCGTGCTTTCCAATAATGTTTCCAACTCTTTTGTTACCCACTTTGGCATTAAAATCGCCAAGAATTATTGTCACGTCTTTTGCTTTTGTCAACTTTAGCATTTCTTCGATTTCGCTATAAAAATTATCGATTTCCCTTTCATCGCTGGCTGTTGAATTAAGTTGACTAACCTTCTATTATTTTTGACTTGCAACATAATAATTCTATCCGATTTCTGGACTACCGTTGTAACTGCTGGCAATAATTCATTAACCACCACAAATCCTACACCTTTTCTATGGTGTTGGTCTACATTTAACATTTAACCCTGAGTAAAAGAAAGTATTATTTTCGGTGCGAATTTCGCCAGTGTGTTTCGCTCACACCAACAATATCCAGCTGTAGTCTTTCTTTTTCCACTTCTAAATTTTTTAATTTGCCAGCTTGGAGTAAACTTCTAACATTCCAAGTTGCTAATGATAATTGTTGTATTTCTGGTTTTTGTTGTTGTTTTTGATTTTTTTGTTAATATTGTTCATATTGTTAATAATATTTTTATTATGCAATGTTGAATTTCTTGGGATAATATTCATGGAGTAGTTTTCCGTTGCTTTCTCCATGTTAATCTATTTCTTTAATCGTTTAGTCAAAATCGTAAGCCTTTAGAGATATCCAGTTCGTGCCGTGTATCAATCAATAATTGTTCAATTAATTACTATATATCAGTCTTTTTTTGTGTTATTAGTAGCTACTGTAACAAGATCTTTATCTTTTTCTGAGATTGGGTTAGATCTTCTGCCAATGGAATTTTTTCTTGCTCTGTTTACACTATTCGACCTTGGTTTAGTATTGGTGTTCTTTGCTACTTTTGATGTACCTTCAATCGCTTCAGATGGTGACCTATCTCTTTTTGAATTTTCGTTATTGACTGTTATGTTTGTAACGGATTAATAATATTAAATAAATTAATAAATAAAATAAATATAAGACCTAAATAAATAAAATAAATATTTACATAATTACAATAGTACGCATTGAAATATTTCAATTATCGTAATTTATTACAGTATTAAATCTCGTGTAATTACCACCTTTTAATTTAAGAGAATTAAATTCGCGCCGAATTAGGAAATGTAAAATTTTTGTTAGGTGTTAGGGTTAGGGTAGACAAATTTTTAACTTCCTTCCAAGTGCTCTTTTCTAAAGAAAGCCGAAAGAGAAGAAACCTGCATTAAACATTTTTAAAAAGTTGGCTATAATTTTTTCTAAATCTTATAAAATCTTGATCAGCAAAATTAAAATGGGAGATTTTATAATTAAATAAAAGAGATCAATTTAATTAACATTGAAAAATTGAAAAATTATCGAAGAAAAAATTTAAATTAAAATCACATGGAATTGAAAATTAAAAATTATTAAAGAGAGATAATTTATTCTGGTGCAGCAGTATTTAAATAAATATATTCTATTATAACATAACCCGAAAAGATTTTTTTGTCTGGCCTAGATTTTTTTTGTCTAGTCTAGATTTTTTTTTGTATGGTTTAGATTTTTAAAAATGGTAACATTTTAAATGTTAATATAAAAGTTTTAGAATTTAGTAGTTTATCCAGCATCAAACTTAAGAATTCATCTTTTATAGATGATAGATGTAATATAAGATGCATAATATGTAGAAATATCAAAAAATCTAATAATTATGGATTATTAGAAATCGTACATAAAAAATTATATAGTGAATTATTGTGCTAGTTAAAATCATAAAAAAAAATTAATATCTATATAAAAAATGTGTAGAATAATATAAATTTTGTGTAGAGCAAATGTCATAAAAATATATATATAATATGAAAAATTCTGTAAAGTAAAAAAAAAATGGATTTAACGATAGTTTAAAACATACTAATATCTTTAGTATGTAAAATTATATAAAATTTTATTTTAGCACAAATAAAGCAACTACATGTACATGGAGTCTTGCGGAAAATTATTGGTGAGTGCATAAAGAAAATTGCATTTATTGTTTGATATAGTTTTGATCATTTTTAAAAAAAAGTAACAGAAAGTCGTTGATCAACATCAAATGCCCAATCAGCAGAAACCTATAATATTAGAATTTTTATTCTTACCAAATTCCAGCTTTGCATCTGCTGTACCCTTTAGATATCTGAAGATTCTCTTAACAGCTGACCAATGAGCTTTACCAGGATTTTTGTTGAATCTACTTAGAGTACTAACCGCAAAACTAATGTCAGGTGTGGAAACTTGAGATGCAAACATAATACTTCCGATGGATTCTTGATAAGGAATGTTGTTCATTTCTTCACGTTCTTTATCATTTTTCGGTGACATTTCATTTGAATATTTAACACCTGCATCAATTGGAGTTACAGCAGCTTTACATTCTTGCATGTTGAATCTTGTTAATATTTCATTAATATAATTTTCTTGATCAATATAAGTTTTTCCAACTTTCCTGTCTCTTGTTATTTGCATACCAAGGCAATCACGAGCAGCGCCTAAGTCTTTCATATGGAATATTCTAGATAAATTTGATTTTAAATTATTTTTAATTATTTTTAATTTCAGTATACTGCGATTATTAAAATTTTATTATCATTTATTTGATAGTATATGCATGGATCAGTTTCAGATCTAATAAGTCCAAAATCTACATTATCATTATCTAGTTTTATATTCCAAATTCTACTTGCCTGTTTTAGTCCATAGAACGATTTTTTCGAACGACAAACCTTATTTTCGTTTTCACAAAAACCTTCCGGTTGCAGCATATATATTTCTTCGTTCAGATTACCCTGCAAGAAAGCGGTTACAGCATCCATCTGATCAATTTCTAAGTCAAGCTTAGCTGATAATGACAGCAAAAAACGAATTGAACTAATACTACATTCACACTAGAGTAAAAAACCAGGTTTGAAACCTGGTTTCATGAACAGCCATTCAGACTACGAATACGAAACAAGGTTCATTTGACATTTTAATAAAAATATCAAAAAAAATATCATTTTGTGAATTTGGATAATTTAATAAATTTAGATTATTTAATAAAATTGTCTAAATTTACAATTTATTTACAACCAATTATTTTGTTAAACCACGACAGTCAATATTATGACAGTCACTTAACTATTGTTTATAGGGCTACCAAAATTCATTAAAATATGGTCGATTATATTGAAAAATACGGATAGTATCGAGGTTTATACTAATCATAACCCTCAACCTGGTTTTATGCTCTAGTGTGAAGGCCGTATAAAACGAACGACAGGCGAGTATGTTTCTTAGTAGTCTATACCTTTTGTTTGAGCATAACCTTTGATTACCAAACTAGCTTTATGACGATATATTTTTCCCTCAGAATTCTTTTTCGTTTTGAAAACCCATTTACAATTGATTGGTTTTTTATTAACAGGTAGATCAATTAAAAACCATGTATTATTGCTTATCAATGATCTATATTACTCCCTCATCGCATTTTTCCAGCATTCAGCATCAGCTCTATTTAATGCTTCGTTAACACTCAGCGTATCATTAAGTTGATTTGTTTGTGTTAAATAAATGTATTCATTTCTCAGATCAAAGAATTAAAGGATAAAGTGTGCATAAAATTATTTGAAGTATTTAACGCACACTCATACAACAAATTATCTATTTATTAGGTAATCCATTGTACGAGGACAATTTTTTTGGTCTGGGCAAGACGCTCTAGCCTTTTGATCATTAGTACAAAAAATAAGAGATAAATAAAAAAAAAACAAATTAGTTGTAATATTTTTGTTTTTATTTATATTATTTATAAAGTTTTAATTTTAATTTCCCATGAATAATATTAATTTAGTAAATTTACTGCGAGCAGATTCGTTTGAGACACCTATTTGAATTAACCAAATATCTCTTCTTTTTTTATCACTGGTTAGTATCCTAAAAAAACTTAAAACAAAATATTCTTTAATTGAATAATAATTTTGTTGTCTAAGAAATACAATATTATCAAAACAGTCAAAGCACCCTTTCAAGTAAAACCCAAGAGTAAAACACACGGCGACACTGTATTAAATTCAACTACATTTCAAATTGTACCCCAATGTCAATGTATGTGTGAACAAAAATTATCTAAGCGTTAATTGTTTTGCAAAAAAAAAAAATTTATGAATGAAAAATGTATTATTGTAGTTTTTAAAACACTTAAAAAATACAAAATAAATGTGTTTTTATTATATGTTTGTACGATTTATACTAAGGAAATGTAAAAAACCATTTTTTTTCATTGTACCCCAAATTTGTTTGGGGTACAATGAACAAACACATTCCATACACACACATTGACATCTCATTCACTGAACTTATTTCATCGCGATATTTTAACTTTTCTGAATTAAAAGTGTTATATTTTGATAACCAAAACTAACAAAATTACACAAGGAACCTTTAAACAATTCATAAAACATTTTTAAGCCGTCGCTTACCTGTGAAAACAGACACCATGAATTTTTACTCTATCACAATTTCCACAATCTTTAACTACACACTTCATTATATTAAATGTTTTTTTTAGTTTTTATTAATTAATTATTAATTTTGTTTAATAAATATAGTTTTTAATTAATTCACCAATAGTTTTTATTTAATAATTTTAACTTTTAAATATTCACTTCGAACTTGATAAAACAGACAGCACACACATAAACAAAAATATAACTAGCAGTGATACCATCGCAGCGAACAAAAATCTATATTTTTTTAAATTATGCCAAACTTATTGAAAATTGTATGAAAACTAGCACCCTATTTTTATACGCTGGTCACACTATACATATTTATTATATATTTATGTTCAAACAGAGACGACACTATTTAGTTTTTATATAAGGTGTGAAAGAGTCATATATAAAAAGAAATTACTTCAATTCAATTTCTACTTTATAGTGTAAAATTATGTACGCACTTTATCCTTTAATTCTTTGATCTGAGATTCATTTCTTATTAACGGCTTACATTGCCTATCTTCTTACGTCATTTAATACTTCGGAAATAGCTATTGATGGTTGATACTCGGAAGTTTCATCATTTATTACATCAGAGGAATAAGTAATCATCATTATCGATACTAGAATTTTCATTTAAATTTTGATTTACTATTAGATCAGTCATATTTTGATTATTTAATGTTTTATTAATATGATTAACGTCATATATCGTATTTGTTATTTGGTTACCAGCAATTGATATAACATCATAAATTTCTAATTCTTCATCAACGTCATTTTGATTTTTACCAACTTTATCCCCCACTGAATTTATTTCGTCTGCTAATAAGTAAAAATAATTAGTATTGTTTTTATTTTTTATAGCCTGTTTGCTTAAGTCATCTTCTAAAAATATAACATCTCTGCTCTTGTAAATTTTTCCTGTGGTTCTATCATATAATCTGTATGCTTTAGAATTATCATGATAACCAAGAAAAATACATTCGATTGACTTCGGATCAAATTTTTTACGTAATTGTTTTGGTACGTGAATCGCATATGTTTTCTTCTAGACCAACATTCTTCTGGCGTAATATTTTCTAAACCATATGTAGGTGAACGATTGATTATAAAAACAGCAGTCGGTACAGCTTCTGCCCAAAATTTTTTATTTAAATTTGCATCAAATAACATACATCTCGATTTTTCTACAATAGTTCTGTTGTAGCGTTCAGCTAAACCATTCTGCTCTGGTGTATATGGTGCAGATGTTTGATGTTGTATATGTACGTATACCATATTTTTTTAATATATGTGATAATGATTTGTTGCAATATTCGGTGCCATTATCGCTGCGTAATATTTTGATTCTTTTATTCGAATGATTTTCAATAAAATCTTTGAATTCTTGGAATTTTTCAATAACTTCACTTTTATATTTAAGAAAGTAAACAAATATTTTTCTACTGAAATCGTCTATAAATGTTACGAAATATTTTTTACCACCAATAGAATCAACTTTCATAGGACCACATAGATCTCTATGGATAATTTGTAACATTTCAGCAGCACGATTACCAACATTTTTGAACGGAAATCTCATTTGTTTTCCTTTTAGACAATTTGTACATGGTTCGATTATTTTATTTGAAAAAATTACATTATCTACAAGACCATTTTTTAATTTATTTAAATTTTCGGAATTTATATGGCCTAAACGACGATGCCAAATATTATGATCTGGTTTTTTAATTGTCATAAAGTTAAAATGTTTTGGTCTATTTAATTTATACACATTTCCACATAACGTTCCTGTGGCTATAATTTAATTTTTACAGTTGAAAATTGTGCAACCATTTTTGGAAAATTTAACAGTATTACCTTTATCAATAATTTGGATTACTGAAAGCAAATTAGCACATATATTAGGTACATATAAAACTTTACTTACATTTATTTCTTGAATTTTTTCATGGACATATACATTTAATCTAATATCACCAATACCATTTACGGTCAATCTCTCATTGTTTGCCACTACAAACATTCAACACTATCTGAAATATGCTTAAACCAATCATTCCTCATCGTCATGTGTGCAGAAGCACCGGAATCAATGTACCATTCATTTTTATCAATTGTATGTGCTGGAAATGATGTATATAATAAATTAATTTTGTCTTTTTGTTTGCAATTTTTTTTAAGTATTTGGACAATTTTTGGAAATGTGTCCAATTTTATTACAATTGTAACATCTAGGCCCATTATTTTTAAATTTATTCGTTGATTTTTGTTTAGCATATTTATTGTTGAAGGTGTATAGAGCTGAGTTTTCATTGTTATGTATATCTTTTATTTTCACGTCTTGTAATATTTTTGATTTCATTGTATCGGATGTTATTCATATGCCTGAGCTTTCAATGCCCATTATCATTGGCGCATATTCATCTGGTAGGCCAGCTAGTAATAGGACGCCAGTCCATTCATCTGATATTTGCATACCAATGCCATTCAATTTGTGTGCCGTTCAATGTCACAAAGTCTTCTAAAGATATACAATTTTTTAAATTTGTGTTGATTAATGTTCTTAGCAAACCAATTTTTCTCGTTAATCCATGATCATCAAATGCCTTTTTTAAACTGTCCCAATCTTCTTTGGCAGTTTTTGCATTTTGGACATGAACAAAATTAATTGTATAATCATAAAATTTAGCAATGATTGTTAATGTTGTTCGGTATGGTGACGGAATATTAATCTTGAAAAATCTCGGCAATCCTTATATATTCACGATTAATTTTACTTATTTATTAATCGTTGTAGTTTTTTATCTATAAACTCGCGTAAAATAGGCCCATAACCTATTAAATATAATAGTCCGTGGATAAAATATTAAACTACTATGCAATATATCACCAATACCATTTACGGTCAATCTCTCATTGTTTGCCACTACAAACATTCAACACTATCTGAAATATGCTTAAACCAATCATTCCTCATCGTCATGTGTGCAGAAGCACCGGAATCAATGTACCATTCATTTTTATCAATTGTATGTGCTGGAAATGATGTATATAATAAATAAATTTTGTCTTTTTGTTTGCAATTTTTTTTTAAGTATTTGGACAATTTTTGGAAATGTGTCCAATTTTATTACAATTGTAACATCTAGGCCCATTATTTTTAAATTTATTCGTTGATTTTTGTTTAGCATATTTATTGTTGAAGGTGTATAGAGCTGAGTTTTCATTGTTATGTATATCTTTTATTTTCACGTCTTGTAATATTTTTGATTTCATTGCATCGGATGTTATTCATATGCCTGAGCTTTCAATGCCCATTATCATTGGCGCATATTCATCTGGTAGGCCAGCTAGTAATAGGACGCCAGTCCATTCATCTGATATTTGCATACCAATGCCATTCAATTTGTGTGCCGTTCAATGTCACAAAGTCTTCTAAAGATATACAATTTTTTAAATTTGTGTTGATTAATGTTCTTAGCAAACCAATTTTTCTCGTTAATCCATGATCATCAAATGCCTTTTTTAAACTGTCCCAATCTTCTTTGGCAGTTTTTGCATTTTGGACATGAACAAAATTAATTGTATAATCATAAAATTTTGCAATGATTGTTAATGTTGTTCGGTATGGTGACGGAATATTAATCTTGAAAAATCTCGGCAATCCTTATATATTCACGATTAATTTTACTTATTTATTAATCGTTGTAGTTTTTTATCTATAAACTAGCGTAAAATAGGACCATAACCTATTAAATATAATAGTCCGTGGATAAAATATTAAACTACTATGCAATATATCGGAGATTGAATAAAACACAAGTGTTCGCTTTGACGTTATAAAACATAAGAGAGTTGTTTATTAAAAAGTATTGCCAATATATAAAGTTAATTAAAGATACAAATATGAAATTGAAAGGCTAGATGAAGTTGTGTTCTTTTACAATTCTTACAATTAGCAACCTGGAATGTTAGAAGTTTACTCCAAGCTGGCAAATTAAAAAATTTAGAAGTGGAAAAAGAAAGACTACAGCTGGATATTGTTGGTGTGAGCGAAACACACTGGAAAGATAGTGGCGAAATTCGCACCGAAAATAATACTTTCTTTTACTCAGGGTTAAATGTTAAATGTAGACCAACACCATAGAAAAGGTGTAGGATTTGTGGTGGTTAATGAATTATTGCCAGCAGTTACAACGGTAGTCCAGAAATCGGATATAATTATTATGTTGCAAGTCAAAAATAATAGAAGGTTAGTCAACTTAATTCAAGTCTATGCACCTACAACAGCCAGCGATGAAAGGGAAATCGATAATTTTTATAGCGAAATCGAAGAAATGCTAAAGTTGACAAAAGCAAAAGACGTGACAATAATTCTTGGCGATTTTAATGCCAAAGTGGGTAACGAAAGAGTTGGAAACATTATTGGAAAGCACGGTTTAGGTAAAAGAAATGACAGAGGCTCGAAACTAATCAACTTTTGTATAGACCATAATTTCGGAGTTGCAAATACATGGTTAGAACTACTTCTTAGAAGATTTTATATATGGGAAGCACCGCGCAGTATTGATGGACCAAAAATAAGAAACCAAATAGACTATATATTAGTAAACATGCGTTTCAGAAACTCAATAAAATCAGTTTAAAAAACAAAATCGTATCCTGGTGCTGATATACAGTCGGATCACAATCCTGCCGCAGCGAAATTAAAAATAAAAATGAAAAGGGTGAGTAAAAAAATAAAAACCGCTAACATAAATTATAATCTCTTAAAGGTGCCTTCAATCAAAAAAGAAATAGAAATAAAGTAAACGCAAATATTAACTGAAAAGAAAGACGCAATTAATAGCGAGCAGAGCGTTGAGGGCAAGTGGAACATATTGAAATTATCAATGGATCAAGTCACAGACGAAATAGCCAAATATGTAACTCCGAAACACAATAACAACCCTGAAAATTATAGAAAATATAATCTATTAATAAAACGAGAAATAAAGATAGCTAAACAAACACAAAAGCAACCCTGAAAATTATAGAAAATATAATCTATTAGTAAAACGAGAAATAAAGATAGCTAAGAATAAATTTTGGGAACAGCAGTGTGCCGAAATGGAAATCCTAGAAAAACAACACGATCACCTAAAGTTACATAAAAAAATAAAAGAAATAACCAACAATAATAGGAAGAAAAAGATTGGGTTATTGAAAGACAGCAATGGTAAAATTATATTAGATCCGGATAAAGGGCTGGAGAGATGGACAGAGTATGTCAAGGATCTCTTCGAGGACAACAGAGAAGATCTGATCGAAACAGATGTTGAAGTGAGTGGTCCACCAATAATGTTTGACGAAGTGGCTATGGTAATCAAAAAGTCGAAGGATAGATTGGCAGCAGGTCCGAATAGCATCCCAAATGAAATAATAAAACTATTAGACAACGAAGGTATAAAATTTCTAACACAATTATTTAACAACATATATGATACAAGTTACCTCGGGACTGGCTTAGTTCAACATTCGTTACGTTACCGAAAAAAATGCTTCCGATTGCAAGGACTACAGGACCATGAGCTTGATGAGTCATTCACTGAAAATATTTCTGAAGGTAATACAAGATATTGATGAATCGCAGTTTGGCTTTAGAAAAGCAATGGATACCAGCATCCAATCGGAAATTAATTGTATGATAGAACAAGCTAGATCAACTTTTATAAAAATGTCTAACGTACTATGCAAACATGATATCAACATCAGACTTAAAATAAAATTTTTAAAATGTTATGTTTGGCCAGTTGCATTGTATGGCGTGGAAACGTGGACACTAACAAAAGCATTAATAAAAAAGATCGAAGCTTTCAAAATGTGGTGCTATAGGAAAATACTGCGAATTAGTTGGATTGACAGAATTACCAATATCGAGCTCCTTAGAAGAATAAACAGCAAATGTCAATTGGTATACGCTATAAAAAATCGCAAACTAAAATATCTAGGTCACATAATGCGCAATTCCAAATATTGAATTCTTCAACTCACTTTACAAGGTAAAATAATTGGAAAAAGAAGTTGTGGGAGGTGAAGAATATCATGGTTAAGTAATCTGGTCGAATGGTTTGAATTGCCTGTAAACAAGATATTCGATTTCGCCAATAGAAAGGAGAAAATAAATGAAATGTTGTCCAACCTCCGGAACGGAGAGGAACACTAAGAAGAAGAATGAAACTGTGGCGGTTGCGGCTATTAACATCGCTGAGAACAGGCCGCCGTCAATTGCCACAATCCTCCCAAAAATTATATTACAAATTTTGCAGTCTGTCATAATGCGTTTTCGACGATCCAATAGGAACGCTGGTAATTTTCCATCACCAGACTTCCTAACGGTACCGCTATTTTGAACAATCGGCACGATGAGAAAAATATCTCTCGAAAATAACATTGGTAATTAGTCAGTCAATTGAATAAGTCGTGTCGTGTTTAAAGTAATGATATATGGCGTAATATCACAAGTTGTAATAAATAAAAAATTAATAATAATAATTAATTTTTTGAACATTTAAAATATTAAGCTTAATTAGTATATTAAGTTAATAATGTAAAATAATAAATATAATAAGAAATATAAAAGTTTATGATCTTAATAAAATACATAAACTAAATAAATAATAAATATAATAATAATAAAAGTTTATGATCTTAAAAGAACAATTAAACTAAATACATTAACTTAAAATTAAGTTAACTTAAAAATTAAATGAAAATAGAATTCAATAAAATGTGGATAAGTTAAAAGCAAAAGTGTTTTATTAAATAATTATAATAAAACGAAAAAAACTTAAAACCAAACCCACAAAACTAACTTCGGAAAAACGCATTCAGCACGCTCACTTCAAATAAATCGCATTCGAGTTTAGGAAAACGCATATTATGCGCATATCAATAAGATCAATTAAATTCATCAAAATTATGAAAAAATATTGAACACAATTTTTTTATTCAAATACCGAAAGTGAAGTAAAGTAGATTTTTTTCTTTCTGTTACATATAAATTAGCGAAGTTATCAGATATTTTTAAAAGCAAAAAGTATAGTATAAAAAAATATAAGCAGATCTGCTACACTAGTAGTAGCGCATTAACTGTTAGCGCATAAATAACGCTGTGATTACACTATAGACATAAATGTCAAATAGAAATGTTAGACTATTCTGTCTGAAAGATTTGTTTGACAGGAAAAAAAACACGCTGGCTATTTGATGTCAGACATTTCTCTCTAACATTTCATTTTAATCATGTCGTCACCAAGAAAACAATTAGCTATAAAAATATTAAAATAAAAATATTTTGAATAATATAGTCATAGCTATTTAGTTATTCAAACCGATAGGACGTGTTTTTTCTGAGTCCGTTGAAATTGTTAAATAATAAACTGTGAAATTTGAAATAATATCAAACTATTAAATATAAAAATATACTTGTTTTACTTATTTTTCTGCGCCCGCCCACATTCTGGAATTAAAAATAAACAAGTCAGATTACCAACATCGCCATTTGACTAACTGCAGTATACAGTGTCAGCAAGACGACATCTAGCAGGAAAAAAGGAAAACAAAAAAATACAACCTCAAATTGTTGTGGTTAAGACACAATAACGTTAAGTCGGCGTTGTGAATTCTAACAGACATTAAGGTAAGCTTTCAACATTTTAAGATCACCGGTGTTAAATGATGTGCTTAAAGACAAAGCTGTCAACAATAATAATATGCAAATAAATAGTACATCACCGAATTTACCCAATATGAAAAAAAGTGATGATAAACCACTAAAAAGTGCAACAAATATAAAAAGAGCAAAAATAGATAACACTATATTAAAACAAATATTTGATGAATCCGGCGCTTTACCCAAGCAAACAGGCCTGGACAGATATATTACCGTTATAAAACGAAAAAGAATTCAAATGTCGGCTAAAACTTCAAGCGAGACGAAAAAAACGAATACTATTACTTGTAATAATAAAAGTGAAAATAGATTCAGCATATTGAGTACTGAAGAAGAAAAAGACGACCAAAAGTTACCGCAATGGTCAGTCAAACTACCGCCGATCTATGTAAGGGAAAAAAATACCTCCACGCTTATTAATATTTTGTCAAATCAAATAGGAACAAAGAACTTTTACGTAGTTAATATAAAGAAAGGGAACATCAATGAAACAAAAATTCAATAAATAACATTGAAAACTATAGAAACATCATCACAAAACTGGAGGGACTGAAGAAAAATTTCTACACGTACCAACTTAAATCCAGCAAAGGCATAATAGTAATTATCAAAGGAATTGAAAAAAATTGTCCTACAAGTGAAATTAAGGATGCACTAGAAGAGGAATGATTTGAAGTTAAAGGTGAACCTAAAATACTAAAAAAAGATAGTATACATCCAATCTACAACCTTTCATATCTATTGCATAGAAAAATATACGTGGAAGAACCACACAAACGAAACGGACCAGTTCAGTGCAGTAACTGTCAAGAGTTTGGGCACACGAAGGCATATTGTAAACTACCAGCGGTCTGCGTCATATGCGGTGATCTCCACCAAACGGCCATATACAACAAACCCAAAAATGATGCCGAAATGAAAAAAATGTAGCAACTGCGGCGAAAAACACACCGCTAACTACAGAGGTTGTGTAGTATATCTTGAACTTAAGGGACAAACCAATCAAAAAGTCAAAAAAGTACCAGTGTACAACAATTTAATTCCAATAACCAATCCTTCCGTATCCTACTCGAATGTTGTTAAAGGAGAGAACACAAATCAATATGACGTGAAATATAAAGAAAGTAATCTTGAAGGAGCAATGAACACATTTATGCAAACAATGATGCAGTTCATGACATCAATGCAACAAATGATGCAAGAACTAATAAGAAATCAGAATATGCTAATACAAAAGATCTCACATGTAGTATGAACTATTTGAAAATATGCTATTGGAATGCAAACGGTATACACCACCATAAACTAGAACTCGAACAATTTCTTACCTCACACAACATAGATTTTATGCTCATTGCTGAAACACATCTGACAGAGAAATACAACTTTAAAATTCATGGCTATCATTTCTACGACACCAAACACCCTGAAGGCAGAGGACATGGAGGAACAGGAATTCTTGTAAAACAAAAAATTCGTCACTATGTATTTCATAATCATCGTTCACGTAGCCTACAAGCAACATCTGTATGTATTAAAGATGGCAATATAGTAGTTTCATCAGCTTATTGCCCTCCAAATCATCATTTATCAGAAGGTGAATTAAGAAGTTTTCTAACCAACCTTGGACACAAGTTTATAGCTGCTGGCGATTACAATGCGAAACATCCTTTTTGGGGATCCAGTATCCAGATTAACAACTCCACGTGGTAGAAAACTAATGAAAGTAATTTTAGATAATGGTTACGACGTTGCGTCCTGCGGTCAAGCTACATATTGGCCAAGCGACAGACGCAAAGTTCCTGACCTGATTGATTTCGCAATAACTAAAAACATTAATAGAAGTAAAATAACATCATATGCATTGGACGATCTTTCATCTGATCACTCACCTGTAGTAATGGAATGCATGTCGAGTATAGTCACTGATAATAGGTGTAACAGACTAACAAATAAAGCTACTAACTGGACTAAATACAAGAAATTCATCAGCTCCCACATAAAGCTAAACATTCCATTAAATACGGAAATCGACATAAATGATGCAGTCACGAACTTTAATGGGTCAATGGGAGCAAAACCAGTCATCTCTGCAAGGATCAAAGAGCAAATAGTCATAACTGCGTCAGATATTGAAGAAGCTATATTAGAGAAGCGACGACTAAGAAGAAAGTGGCAAAAATCCACTAGCACAAGCAGAATTCAAATTAAAAACTCTACTGAAAAATTCAGCTAAAACAAAATTCGAAAATTATCTATCTACCTTAACTGCTACATCACAAACAAACTATTCGTTGTGGAAAGCCACAAAATCATTCAAAAGACCGTAAATTCAAGAACCGCCGATCAGGAAGAATAATGGTGAATGGGCTAGAAGCGATAAAGAAAAAGCAGAACATAAACACTGACAGCGAATTATCTGAAATTTCATATCAACACCAACAAAACCAGCCAATTCAAATCAACAAGCAACTTGTGCAAGCAATAATAAAGGAGAAAATACAATGTAACAAATCTCCTGGTCATGATAACATTACTGGCAAAATGTTGAAAGAACTTCCTGAAATAGCCTTGGTACATATCACTCAGATTTTCAATGCGATTTTTAGACCCGGTTACTTTCCTGCAACATGGAAGTTATCAATCATCACAATGATACAAAAACCTGGTAAAGACCCTACAAAAGTTTGCTCTTATAGACCGATCAGCCTGTTACCAATATTATCTAAAGTATTCGAGAAAGTTCTGCTACATAAAATCATGCCAAAAATAAAAGAAAATAATTTAATACCTCTAACAAAGTTAAATACAAATCTTTTACAACCAGCGAATACAATATTAATGCAGGTGTGCCTCAAGGTAGTGTACTTGGACCGATGCTGTATTTACTATATACAGCCGATTTACCAGAACACAATTTGCTCCATACATCTACCTTCGCAGACGATACTGCCATCCTCAGTTCGCATTCGAATCCAACCGTTGCAACTACACAACTTCAAAACCATCTGGATGAAGTGCAAAAATGAAAGAACAAAGTAAATGAAGATAAATGTGTACATGTCACATTTACACTAAACAAAAAAACATGTCCACCGGTTTCACTCAATAACATCACCATTCCACAAGCGGATAATGTCAAATACCTGGGAGTGCACATTGACCGAAGACTGACATGGAGAAAACATATTGAATCGAAAAGAAACCAACTTAAACTAAAATTGATCAACATGCATTGGCTTATTGGTACAAAATCCTCGCTCGATCTCGAACGCAAGGTACTCGTGTATAATTCCATTTTAAAACCAATCTGGGCATACGGTTGTCAACTCTGGAGAACAGCATCGAATAGCAGTATCGGTATAATACAAAGAGTTCAATCAAAGATTCTAAGATGTATTACCAATGCACCATCGTTTATCAAAAATCATCAAATTCACAAAGATCTAAACGTGCCTATGGTAATAGATGTCCTTAACAAATATACAAGAAGATATGCTAATAGATTAACAAATCACCCTAACTCACTAGCAAAAAATTTACTAAACATACCGAGTACCAGTAGATTAAAAAAGAAAAATCTTGCTATCTAGATCATTTGTTAACATTTAGTATCTTATCATTGGATTAGAACTTTACTTTTTAATTAGCTTGTAAGAATTGAAATAAACATATATTTTGTAATTTATTTGCCAACTTATTGTTATTTTCTTTAATAGAAAGATCCAATAAACTAATTAATTTACTATAAAAATAATAATAATATAGTTGTTCACACCTTTTGTGTAGAGCAAATGTCATAAAAATATATATATAAAAGGAAAAATTCTGCAAAGTAAAAAAAAAATGGATTTAACCATAGTTTAAAACATACTAATATGTTTAGTATGTAAAATTATATAAAATTTTATTTTTGCACAAATAAAGCAACTACATGTACATGGAGTCTTGCGGAAAATTATTGGTGAGTGCATAAAGAAAATTGCATTTATTGTTTGATATAGTTTTGATCATTTTTAATTAAAATTTAAAATAAAAAGTATTAAAATTTCCTAAATTAAATAAAATAAAAAAAAGTACATTCCTAAAATGATTAAAAAAAATAATATAGTATAAAAAAGTTAATTTTGTACCATAATTAAATTTATGTTACAAATATAAGTATTTGTCGTGTAAAATTCATTAATAAAGTTTAAAAATAATTATGGTATAATTTAAATCCATAAATTAAAATAGTATTTGTGCTAAATTGTAAAAATAAATAATTCGATAAAAATAAAAATGAATTTGGAATTGGTACAATAATTTAATTTTTGTTATAAAAATGTTTAAAACAATAAATAAATGTTTATAATTAATGTTTGTAAAATAAATGATATTATATGTATGATGATATACATATATATATACAGAAAATTTAATCAGTATTTATTTTGTTTGATCCATAAAATATACATATATAGTTATGCATATTATAATTAAATGATAGTTTTCTTAATTTAAATAAATTTATTTATGGTAAAAATGGAAATTATTTGTTATTACATATTTTATTTACGAGAGTCACAATGTTAACTTCTTGGAAGTAAACAAATCATGGCGGATCGCTGATATAATAATTTACCGTGTGCCTAAGGCTATGCAAGAAATAATTATGTATAAGTAGTTCATAAACTAATATGGAAACAATTAAGGGACCAAGCTTATATTTAATTTGGTCAAAAGCTGGTCATGGAGATATGGTAAAGATTACCATACAGGGTGGGTAATTAGACCAGGTAAATTCCAACACCTAAAGTTTTTTTTTGTTATTTTTTTTGTGGTACTTTTGTTGGTAAAATTAAAATTGTCTTAATTAAAGTAGTTTCAATAGTTTTTTTTTTGCTTTCTATTAATTCCCGTTTGCATAAATTCGCGTAATGTCCGATGGTCACATGTTAATAGTTTTTTTTGTATAAATAAAGTCCGTAACAATGTCGTGGGTGTGGGTACCTGTAAATGGTTCCTCAAGCCCACTTGTTACCAAAATGGTACGCGTATTTATAGCTTCTTCGAGGTTGTTATAAAGTACACAAGAACCACCCCAGCCGTTGAGTTAGTTGTGCAAATGTAAGCGTACCAGTTGCCTTATAATAACCGATGACCTGTCTGTTGAGTGGGATGTATGCGGCTTACATATTCAGAACACTGGTGAAGTAAGAAGAATGTTATATGTTGAAATTTTCAATTTCTTCAATATTAACTTCTTTACCATCTACAAGTAAAATATTATTTTTAATTTCAGCTTTTTTACCTGCAGTTTCTAATAGCTTCTTTGCTGCTATTTGCCTTGCTTGTAATATTCTTTGTGCACACAAAGAACAGCACACATTGGCAGAGAATTGTTGAACACTAAATTGTGGCCGCCTGGTACCTTAGTTAGAGAATTTTCTCCCAGAATGAGCCAAACGAAGAAAGCGCCAAAAAACTTAATGAGTCTTCGTTCTTCTACCAAAACGTCAGAGGTCTAAGAACGAAGAATAATGAATTTATGTTAAACATGTATTGCTGTTCTGCTGATATTGTAATTTTAACCGAAACAGGTCTTGATGAATCGTTTAATAATAATAATTTGTTTCCTGGGAACTTTTTTGTTAATAGATGTGACAGATCAACTGAAAATAGTGTATATCAACGTTTTGGTGGAGTACTAATCGCTATTAACAATATTTTTAATGTCAAAGAAGTGGATCTGAGCAGTTTTTCTGACATCGAAATTTGTTGCAGCAAAATTATTTTGAATTCCTCAACTTCAATTTATATTATTGCTGTCTACATTTCACCAAACAGTAACTTTGTTAAAGTTACTCGTTTCCTTGACGCATTTCGTTTCATCAATGGGTTAATGAAATCATCTGATATCATCTATATTTTTGGTGATTTTAACCAACCTGGATTGAATTGGATACCCGGTGATACGGATTGCACATTTCTTAATCCTACTAATGCTGTCTCTGAAATTGAATCAAGCATAGTTGATACACTTCAATCACTTGGTTTATTACAATTGAATTCTATTAAGAACTTCCAAAACAAAACATTGGATCTTATTTTCTCTAATGTCACTGACGAAAATTTGATCACTAGAAGTGCTCACGCACTTGTCAAAGAAGATTCATACCATCCATCTATCAATGTTTTTTGTAATTTAAATATTTTAAATGATTTTGATTCTGTTTCCTGTTTTAAATATGATTTTAAAAATGCTAATTACAATGATATTTCTAATGTATTAGGTAGTTATGACTGGGGTAATTTCCTATTATCTAATAATATTAATGATTTATGCTCAGAATTTTATCGTGTAGTGAATAATGTTATTTTAAATTTTGTTCCGGTAGTTTTGGTTAGAGGCACTGAATGTGACATTTGTCCCTGGAACAATGAGATAACTAATAATTTAAAAACTCTAAAAAATAGGGCATACAGAAAATGGCGTCTTAGTATGGCGGAAATTGATTTTATTAATTATCGCAGAGTTAAGTCTGAATTTAAAACTGCATTAACTAATGCATATTATATGTACATTAATAATATTCAAAACTCCATTAAAACATGCCCTGAAAAATTTTGGCATTTTATCAATTCTAAAAATAAGACTGATGGTTTCCCTGCAACTTTCTTTTTAGATGATGAACGTGCTGATACTGCTCATGCTGCTTGTGATCTGTTTGCTACTTATTTTAAATCTGTGTATTGTACTGATGACATTGAAATTGACAACTCATTTTTTAATTATATGGGTGATTGTTCAGATCAACTTTTTAATACAATAGAAATTTCAGCTGATGAAACTCTTAATTTCATTAAAGATATTGAGTTAAATTATAATCCTGGACCTGATGGCATACCGTCAGGTTTCATTCGTAATTGTGCTGCCCCATTGCATCTTGTATTATGTCATATGTTCAATGTATCGTTAAGGACGGGCTGTTTTCCGGCTTTGTGGAAAAGCTCTTTTATAGTACCTGTATTTAAATCTGGTCGAAAAAATAAAATCGAAAATTATAGAGGTATATGTAAACAATCAGTAATTCCTAAAATTTTCGATGCACTTGTTACAAATTACTTATTCTTTTATTGTAAATCAGTAATTTGTGATAATCAACATGGTTTTATGAGGAAGCGATCGACTGTCACGAATCTTCTTTTATTTACAAATTTTATTACTTCGGAATTATCTAATGGTAATCAAGTGGATGCTATTTATACTGATTTTAGCAAAGCGTTTGATAGGGTTAATCATAATTTGTTAATTTTTAAATTGCGTAAAATTGGTTTTCCTGAACTGTTTGTTAAATGGCTTTCATCATATCTATGTGAAAGGTGTCAATATGTCTATTTTCGAAATTGTATTTCATGTGTAATATCGGCACCTTCGGGTGTTCCGCAAGGTAGCCATATTGGCCCATTATTATTTATCCTCTTTGTAAATGACATTGTTAAATTCTTGCCTGATTGTAACTTATTAATGTTTGCTGATGACTTTAAAATATTCATGTCTGGTAAAGACGCTGTTAGTTTTTATAAACTTAATGCTGCACTTGATAAATTTTTTCTTTGGTGTACTAAAAACAAACTGTCACTAAATGTCAGTAAATGTTCGGTCATTTCATTTTCTCGTCGTATTAATACGTACATAGGCGTGTACAGTATGGGGAACCATATTATAAACCGAGTGTTTTGTGTTAAAGATCTGGGTATTATTCTTGACCCAAAACTTTCATACAATTTGCATATTAATTTTGTCGTCAACAAGGCAAATAGAATGTGGGGCATGATAAGGAGATATGCTGTGGATTTTTCTGACCCTTATGTTATTAAATCTTTGTATGTTTCTTTTGTTCGTTCTGTCCTGGAATATGCGTCCGTAGTATGGTGCCCGTATTATTGTGTACATATAAATCGTCTAGAATTAATTCAGAGAAGATTTCTAAGGTTTGCCCTTAGAGGTCTCCCCTGGTCTGACTTTAATAATTTACCGTCTTACCTGTCGAGATTAAGTCTGTTAAACCTAAATTCCCTAACTGATAGGAGATCTATTGCAAAAGTAATTTTTGCCTTTAGATTGTTGCAATCTGATATTGATTCGCCATATCTGCTTTATTTATTAAATATTAATGTTCCGCCAGTTAGAGTTCGTCAATACCGGTTTTTTAATGTTAATTTTGCGCGTTGTAATTATAACATGATGACTGGTATAAATAGTATTATGACGGAATTTAATAAATTTTATTTAAATGTTGATTTCAACCTAACGTCGAAATCGTTGCAATATAAATTACTTAATTTACCCCAGTCATAATTTCTTTAAAATAAAATTAAATTACTTTTTTATTCTTTGTTTGTTACTTTTTTTTTTTTTTTTATTTTTTTTTTTTTAGTATTATTGTTATTTAGTTTTTATATTAGAGTAACGTTTATTGAAAAAGATTTAATTATAAATAGTTGTTTGTACCTTTATCTAAGGAAGCAATGAAATGCTTTGTTGAAATGAAATAAATAAATAAATAAATAAATGAAAGTAAAATCACCTTTCATCGAAAAATCGCTGCCTTCTAATAATTTTATATTGTTGAAAATTTCGGATTTTTTCCAGTTAGTAACCAATCCAACTAAAATAGGTCTCGGCGAATTTTTGTTGGTTTTTTTCCAATTCTTCTAGCAAAGTTTATTTCATGGATTGAAATCTTGCTCAAATAAAATGATTAACTAAATCCAAAAAATTACATATGTTTATGTTTCTCAATTTTTTTTTTAATGTGCATCCAAAAGCACTATAATTAAAAGCCTCTGATAGTAGAAATTCAACATAACCTACAAATAAAAATAGTAGGGTTGCTCTTTTCACTATGTTATAAAGAAATAAAAACATTTTATTAAATATGTTTTTATTATTTATGTTAATATTGAAAACACATGTTTTTATTATTTATGTTAATATTCGAAAGAAAATATACGAAATACAATACATACAACATATGAAAGTAAAGATAGAAACGCAAAATCATTCCACAATGCCAGAGTAAAAGATGCCAGAGATTTGGACACACACAAAAATTTAGTCAAAAGTGTCCATTATGCGTAAAATGTGCAGGCAATTACTATCAATTGAATACACAAAAGACAGAAGCTCCAAAGAAAAGTGTGCAAATTGCCAAGAAGAGCACCAGAGAATGTGTGGTAGCAAAGGAACTGTAAAAAAGAAGAGGTATAACGGGTGAAACAAAAAAGAACCAGAGAAGACAACGAAACAGATCGCTACAACACCAGTTAAAAAAGGATTATCCTATGTACAAATAGCACGTATGAACATGGAAGATATAAATCAATCGGAATTGGTAAGACAAAGCAAGGAAACTGACACAACTATAATACAAATGATTCAAAATATGCGGAACAGAATGGACGAGATTTCAGTAAGACTAGACAAGTAACCCAGCAAAAAGATATTTTACGTAAAATATTTGACGTGATTTTGATGCGCTATACTAGTAACGTGTTAGACAGAGATCGATATAAAAAAAAGTTATTCAAATTCGCAAATCGAAGTCAAATCAATCTAAAAATTTTGGCTGGGTAATTTTTTATGTAATTTGGATGTCAAGCCCACTACGTTATATTTTTGTTTGGTTTGGGTAAATGTCAAAAACGTGTTTTGTTTGTTTTTATTGCATAAAATGCAATGTTAATTATTTATATAATTAAGTAAATATAAGAAAATCAAAAGTGCGATATAAAATTTATACTTTTTATTATTACAAATCAAATTTTAATATGTATATTACCATTACAAATGTTAATAAAAAAAATTAAAATACGTATAAAAATGTATTTTGTTATTTCTAAATCTTATTTCATTATTTTGCATTTATTGTTTAATGTTAGTAATTATGAAAGTGGACAAAGTAAAAAAAATATGAATATTAAGTTTTATTTATTTTTTATAACAATAATTATACAATAAAACTTAAAATTCATATTTTTTTACTTTGTCCATTTTCATAATTACCGGCACAATTATCAAAGATTATTATTACATGTAACCCTCAATCTCAATTTCACGTTCCAATATTGACGTTAATTCAACGTGCACACTAGCACGTCAAATGTACGTTCCAATATTGACGTCATTTCAATGTCAAACTCGTACGTTGATAGCCTTAAGAAAATCGTAGGACATCGTCAAAAATTCTTATATGGAAATTTGACGAAGTTTTTACTTGCCGCATATCAAGGTATATAGAATTAATAAGGTAATATATTGAGCATGTATATTTTATCTCTTTCACACATTATGACGTCAGCCGGCGACAACTTTATATTTATAGTAATAATAATTGTAAGGAAATATATGAAATATCATATTATTTAACTATAGATTTCTTGTAAAATCTAAAAAAAACATTTTAAATATTTGAAGAATAAAAAAACATAAATTTACAGATTAGTTTAATTGATGGTTTTATTTAATTTTCTGTTATTACTAAAAATTTTTTTTTGTAAATCTGAATTTAAAATTCTTATTTTAAAAAACATTTTACATGGAAAAATTTTATTAACATTTTATATCTGCATGCAGATCAATATTTTCCGATGCTTCCATTAATTTTTAATATAATTTTGACCTACTTTTAATTTATTTTCAGTATTATAATTATTAAAAATATCTTCTAAATATTTTAATTTTTCGAGAAAAATATTATTTGGTTTTTGTAGTCCCCCTTCATTGATGTGGTCCGTCCAAGTAAATCCAGATGGTTGCATTTCCGAATATTCAGCAAATAGTTCTGGATATTTTAATTTAAATCTTTTTAAAATATAACCAGCTAAATATTCTAAAGCATCGTATTCCATATCTGACAATTCTTGAAAATTATCGACGTGATGTGATGTGTTTGAAGATGGTTTCTCATCCACAGGTTGGAGTAACTCTGATGTAATTGCCGATTCTTCAAGATGGCTAAAACTATTTTCTCTATCATCCAAAATCACAACCATTTTAATATTATTTTCTTTTTCAGCTTCCACATTAGCTGACTCTGATAATATACCTAAGTAAGAATATTATGTTAATATTTAATTTAAGTTATTTTATTGTTGTGCAAAATAAATACCATCATTCTAAATCTTCGGTGTCTGTCATTTTGTCAGATTTACTTAAAACCAAACAAGGTTCAACAACTTCACAATTAAAACTTCTTCAGGTTCTTTTAATAAATCACTAATCATTGATTTAATGTTCTTTTTATTAATTCTATCACATCGTTGGCTAGTAGATGTAGATGGAAGATTTTTACTACAGAACTACATCTGGTTTTAATTTTTTAGAACTTTTGGGCGAATATTTAAGTAACTCATGCCGCAAATTACGTATATAATGTTCTGGTTTAAAATGTTTAGAGCAGATAGATGATGTTTTTAGATTAATTTTATCCTTTCCTTGGCATTTATTTGCCCAAATTTTCGCCATCGTTTCGTCTTTTGGAAAACGAAAAAATTTCACATCACAATTACTTATATATGTTTTCAGTTTTTTATTGTTGTGATTATCACAACCAAACACAGCACAAACCACCATAATTTAATTTAGGTTATTACTTTAATTATTTGTAACATAAGCGTAGGTTTAGCTTAGCTTAGTACTTTTTACTGGGATTAGATTTAGGTATGACAGGTTAGGAGGGACTTTAATATAGTTGTCAGTTGTTCAACAGCCATCTTAAAATAATAGAAGTTTAATAAATAATATTTATAATATAAAATAAAGTATTTTAATTTAATAAGAATAATAATTCTTACATGGTGTCAGAAGTAAAAAAAAAATTATAAATATACAGACAAGAATTTTGTTTGATAATAGTGTAATCACATAATAGTGTGAAAATTAATTCTGAGTTGTGAAATTCAAAATGGCAAGTGACAGATTACCATTAGAGCTCGATTGTGGCAATCTAGCACGTGAATGGCCAACATGGAAAAGAAATTTTATAATGTATATGATTGCAAATAACAAAATGAATGATCCGGAACCACAAAAAATTGCAACTTTTTTGTGGTTAGTAGGATCTAGGGCAGCGGAAATATATAATACATTATTTCCAAACGATGGAACAGAAAATTCAATTTTTGGAATAATAGAAAACAACAATGTAAACAACGAAGCAGCAGCAATAATCAATAATAATATCAACGAAGCAGCAGCAATAATCAATAATAATGTCAACGAAGCACCAGCAATAATCAATAATAATATCAACGAAGCACCAGAGATAGAGGAAGTAGAAAATGCAGAAGCACGCTCTTTAAATATTGTTTTGAAAGCATTTGACGAATATTGTTTACCACAAAAAAACATTGCAATGGAAACATTTAAATTCAATACCATAATACAAAAGGAAAAGCAATTATTTGCTGAATTTGAAACGGAATTGCGAACTCAATTGCGTTATTGTGAATTTAAATGTACATGTGGTGAATTATATGAAAATCGTATGCTTCGTGATCGAATAATTTTGGGAATTCACGATAAAAAGTTACAATTGAAATTGTTGGATGGTCGTGATGAACCGTTGAAAAGAGTCATCAATACATGCAAAGTGTATGAAGCAGCTAATGCAAATAAAAATATTTTAGATCGTCGTGCACCAATGATGGTAAATGCTATTAAAAATGAACAACAAACTGAAGCTAATGCAATACAATTTATTAATCGTGCATGCTTTAATTGTGGATCAGCATTTAATCGAGGCCATATTGAAATATGTAAAGCAAAGGACATCATCTGTAAATCTTGTATGAAGAAAGGACATTTTCAAAAGTATTGCCGTTCACGTGGAAAAATTCAACAATCAACAATAAAATCGGATGATCAACAAAAAACTAAATGGGTTAATAAAGGAAGAAATATTTCAAATATTGATTGGAATATTGATAATTCAGGTACTGTCATACATAACAGTTATAGGAATACTTTAGGTTTAGAAAATAATAATAAATTTTACAGAATAAATACGAATATTAATGGATCAAATATAAAATGGATGAAAAAATACAGGATGAATGGAGTGGTTGTCGAATTTAAGATTGATACGGGAGCGGATGTAAATTGTATTCCAATAATATATATGAAAAAAATGAATTTAAAAATAAAAAAAAATAATAAATTCGATAATTTTCCTGTATTTGATTACAATAAAAATAAAATAAAAATATTTGGTTCAATGGATTTAATGTGTTGTAATTTGGATAATAATTCGGAACAGTCCGCAGAATTTTTAATAGTGGAAAATAATCATGAACCAATTCTTGGACTAGAAACGTGTATTAAATTTGGGTTGATTAAGCGACTTGATATTAATTCTTTAACTAAATTACCTACATCGGAAAAAGAATTTATTAATGAATTTAATGATCTGTTTGATGGATTAGGTAAGTTTCCTGGCAAAAGTATGATACAATTAAAAGAGAATTCTGTACCAGCATTGCATTACAAAAAACGGATACCATTTAGCTTAACAGAAAAACTAAAATTAAAATTGGAAAAAATGGTAAAAGATGGAATAATTTCTTCTGTTGATTACCCAACAGATTGGGTAAATAATTTACAAATTGTCGAAAAGCCGGATGGAGATTTAAGAATTTGTTTAGACCCAAAACCATTAAATGCATGTATTAAAAGAGAACATTATTTAATTCCAACAATGGATGATGTCATAAGCAAATTAGCTAATAAAAAATTATTCACGGTGTTAGATTTAAGTAATGGATTTTGGCATATGGAGTTAGATAAAAAAAGTTCCGATTTAACAACATTTATGACTCCATTTGGTAGATTTAAATTTAATCGTGTACCTTTTGGAATAAACAGCGCACCTGAAATGTTTCAGAGGAAAATGATTCAGACATTTGGTGATATTCCTGGGATAATAATTTATTTTGATGACATATCTATTACTGCGGAAAATGAAAAAGAGCATGATGAACTATTATCATTAGTCATTAAACGAGCCAGACAAAATAATATCAAATTCAATTCAAAGAAAATGCAATATAAAAAGGAAGAAATTAAATTTATGGGTCATATGATATCGGAAGGGAAAATTAAATCTGATAATAAACATATTGAAGCACTTTTAAAAATGAAAAAACCGAAAAATAAAAAAGATGTTATGCGATTACTGGGATTATTAAAATTTTTAGCCAAATTTATTCCACAATTATCTAAATTAACAGCGGAATTACGTAATTTAACAAGAAATGATGTTGAATGGAATTGGAATGAAAAACATGACAGCGAAATTAAAAAAATAGTGGATATTGTAACATCATCACCAGTTTTAGCTATTTTTGACCCACAACAACAAATAATAGTTCAAACTGATGCATCAAAGGACGGATTAGGTTGTGTGTTATTGCAGAATGATCATCCTATTGCTTATGCATCCAGAACACTAACAAAAACGGAACAAAAATATGCACAAATAGAGAAGGAGCTATTAGCTATAGTATTTGCATGTCAGAGATTTCATATTTATTTATATGGACGTGAGTTTGTCGTTCAAAGCGATCACAAACCATTAGAAACGTTAATTAAAAGAAATATTGATGATGTAACTTCGCGATTACAACGTATGTTTATGAGTTTATTAAAATATCCAAAAATTGAGATAGTATATACACCAGGGAGAAACATGTTAGTTGCTGATTTTTTATCTCGGGCACAGTTAACGGACACGGAAGAATTATCTGATTTATCGGGAATAATACATTCAATATCTAGAAAAGTATGTATATCAAAGGCGAACTATGACAATTATCGGGAAATAATTAGAAAAGATAAAATATATTGGAAAATTTGTGAATATGTTATAAATGGATGGCCTAAATATCATCATCTTGATGATTTAAGTAAAAAATTTCACAGATATAAATCGGAACTACATTTTGAAAATGGATTATTGTTCAAAAATCATAAATTGGTAATACCATCAAAAATACAAACCAGAACTTGTAAAGGTTTACATGAACCACATATGGGAATTGAAAAAACATTAGCTAGAGCGAGAATGTACTATTTTTGGCCAAATATGAGTAAACAAATTTCTGAAATGATTGCTTCTTGTTCTGTCTGTGAAAAATTTAAAAGAAACAATCAAAAAGAACCATTAAAACAAGAAATCACACCGAAGTATCCATTTCAAAGCATCTCAATGGATTTATTAGAATATGCTGGTCGAGTTTACATCGCAATAATTGACGCATATTCAGGATTTGTTATATCGGAACAATTAAGCGGGAAAACAACAAGAGAAATAATAATGGTTATAACTAAAATTTTTAATAGAATCGGATATCCATCAATAATTAAATGTGATAATAGTCCATTTGGATCAAGAGAATTTGAACAATTTACAAGTGACTCAAATATTCAGTTAAAATTTTCCAGTCCACGATATCCTCAAAGTAATGGCTTGGCAGAAAAAGGAGTAGCTATTGCTAAAAACTTACTTAAACGTTGTTATGAAGTTGATGAAGTTCATAAATATCAATACAGAATACTGGAATATAATACTACACCAGTGTCAAACATGCAAGTAACACCATCAGATTTATTTTTTGGTCGGCTAGTTAAGACGAAATTACCAATATCGGAATATCTTTTAATGCGTAATAGTTTGGATGAACAAATTGTTCAAGAAAGAATCGAAAAAAAAAAGGAAAAGCAAAAATATTATTATGACAGATTAGCTCGAAAATTAACAACATTAAAAACTGGAGACTTGGTAATATTTAAGAAAAATGGAAAAGATTGGAATTACGGAACTATAGTTGGAAATGTAAATGATCGTTCATATATAATTAGAGATAATTTTGATAATTATTTTAGACGTAACAGACGATTTATTGCAAAAACACATAACAATGAATTAAATCCAAGTGAGATATTGTATGAAGAACATATCACTAAACATGTACCTAGCAATAATTTGGATCAGTATAAGGAAATTCAAATTGTAAAACCTAGTAATGGGAACCAAGTCGGTATTAATATTGGAAATAATGGTAATGAAAACATTGAAATTGACATAGAAAATAATGAGGAGAATGGAAATAAAATAAGTTATGAAGCTGAGCAAATTAATACTGAGACTTTGGGTTTAAGTGAATTCTTTGAACTAATGGAAGATGATCCAGGATCAGAAAATGTTGTTGAACCAAATGCATCACCAACTCCATGTAGAACGCGCAGCGGTCGTATTAGTGCTCCACCTCAACGGTATGGAGATTGGACAATTTAAAAAAAAAAAAAAAAAAAAAAAAAAAAAAAAAAAAAAAAAAAAAAAAAAAAGCATGTAACATAAGCGTAGGTTTAGCTTAGCTTAGTACTTTTTACTGGGATTAGATTTAGGTATGACAGGTTAGGAGGGACTTTAATATAGTTGTCAGTTGTTCAACAGCCATCTTAAAATAATAGAAGTTTAATAAATAATATTTATAATATAAAATAAAGTATTTTAATTTAATAAGAATAATAATTCTTACATTATTAATATTATATATATTTTAATACTGTTACTGTTTTCTAAATTTTATAATTTCAAGTATTTTAAACTCAATCCACTGAATACAATCGAACAATTGAACACAATTTTGTTTATTAATATTATATATATTTTAATTAGTAATATTATAAATATTTTAATACTGTTAATGTTTTCTAAATTTTATAATTCTAAGTATTTTAACCTGACTCCGAACACAATTTTGTTTATCTTTATATTAAATTTCAGTTAACTTTAAAAATTCAAAATTTTAGTTACCTCACTGAACACAATTGAACACAATTTCAGGTTAAAATTCAAAATATTTTAACCTGACTCCAAACACAATTTTGTTTATCTTTATATATTATATTAACACAATATTAACACAATTTTTATTATTAATATGATATATATTTTAATTATTAATATTATATATATTTTAATACTGTTAATATTTTCTAAATTTTATTATTCTAATTCTAAGTATTTTAACTTGAATCCGAACATAATTTTCTTTATATTTATATTAACTTTCAGTTATATTTCAAAATATTTGTCGCCGGATGACGTACATGCGCAGTAAAAACCAAAATAGAAACTCGGAATATATTACCTTATAAATTCTGTTTATCATGGCCGCATATATTCAATTGACGTAAATATTTTACGTGATTTTGACGTCAATTGCACGTTATATTTTTTGCTGGGAAGAAACTGAAAAACCCAAATTATACACGCCTAGAACATGATATGTCAAGAACAACTTATAAAAAAGAATTAAGAATTGCTACTTGGAATGCCAATGGTATAATTAACAAGAAAATGCACCTAGAACTTTTCCTAAAAGTACAGAAGATAGATATGTACTTTCTTTAAGTTAAGACAGAATCACATTTATCTACATAGAGTAGGACAACAATCAGATACCACAAAATTTACAGAACCAACCTCAAATACAGCTAGCGGTGGTAGCGTAAAACTAGTCAAGGACATATATAAACATCACAAAGTTGACTACCTAGGGGACGGATTCATAATTAGTGGAGACTATAACGCTAAACATACGGACTGGAGCCTCGTTTAAATTATGGACATAACCCTATGCACTTACGGGTATTTTGTGTGTTCAAACGAGAAAATTTGTGAAATTATGTACATAGGGATATGTTGAAAAAGTTAAGGGCATAACTCGATTTATTTACATAATTTTGACAATTAAATTATTAACGTCAAATCAAAACAAAATTGAAAAAGTTAAAAAAATATGGATGCACAAATAAACAATACAATTTTAAAAGAACGGCCATTTACTGATGAAGAATCAGATGAAATAATTAATATTATGATGGATCCAGATTGCAAAATATTATTTGATTCAAATAAACGCAATCATGTTGCTGGTTGGAAGTTTGTGCAGCAGAAATTGTCAGAGAAAGGAATTGTAAAAACAGCCTATAAAATAAAAAATAGGTAAAATTTGGCATTTCTTGAAATAAATAAATAAATTGTAATGAAAACTAATTTTAGGTTCAGCAATTTAAAAAATAAATATTTGGCCATAAAAAGAGAGCTCTCTTCTGGTTCTGCTACTCCAACTTGGAGATATTACATAAAATTCCAACAATATATGGGCGAGAGTCCACAGGCAAGTCCAATCATTATTGGAGATTCCTTAGCTGAAGATAGTGAGGCTGCCAACTACATGGAATTTATGAACAATCTTCGTGATGGTGATCCTCCTGATATATTTATTGATGAAAATAACGTCTGTAACGTGAATGATGAAGAAAATTCAACGGACCAATCCGTCAACATGTGAGAATAAGAAAACATTTTTCAATCTAATTTTTTTTTTTTTTTTTGTTTTTTAAGTGGTCCAGAATCTTCTTCATCGCGTTCTGATACTCGTAGCCGTAGGTCCAGAAAAATTAATAAACAGGATAATAATGAAATAGTGGAGTTGCTGAAAGAAAAATTTAGTTATGATAAGGCTAGGCAAGAAAAATTAGATAAGGAAAATAAAGAAAGAAATGATGCATTGCTAAATGTTATGAAAAATTTTACTGTAACTTTTACTAGTGTTTTCAGGAACCAAAATCAGTAAAACAAGCTACAATTATTTCTTAAATGAATTTTATATTATTTTAAATTAAAATTAAACATTGCAGTTCCTGTAATCCATAAAAAATAGAAAATTATTTGTTATTGGTTAGTGTACAATGAATTTCATATTATTTTTGAAAAAAAGTTAAACTTATGCAATTGCTTATTTCTTTCTTTATTTCCTTATCAATTTTTTCTTTTTTTTCACATAAAATTAAAAAAGTTTTTTATTTTTAATATAAATATTGTTGTTTATTTGAAGTTATTATTTTTATAATGAAATTTGAATTAAAAATATAAATAATTATAATTTTTTTTATTAAAACCGAACGTTTTTTTTTAAACAAAACTTATTGTAACTAAAAGTTTTTTATATATTCTAGTATGGAGTCCCTTTTCAAAATTCCGTCTGATGTATCAAATGCATATGCTATCATATCCGGTTGTGCGAAATTTCGTTCAAATTCCTGTACAGCTTCTGACCATCGAATATCATAAAATTCATTATTGTCTTCGCAAATATTGTGTAATATACAACACGTAGTAATGATTTTTATAGTTTTTTTAAAATCGCGTATGCGGGATTCGGTTAAAAGTATTCTCCATCTACCTTTTAATCTTCCAAAAGCGTTCTCTACTGCTACTCTTGCGGAGGACATAGATTTATTAAATAATTTTTGGTCTTCACTCAAATTTATCCCTGGATACGGTTTTAAAAGAGGATCTGACAATGGGAAGGCACCATCTCCTAAAATATGGTATTCTGTAGGAATTAGTCCCTCATTTATTCGTCGTTTCAGGGCACTACTATGGAAAACTCCTGCATCATGGATTTTTCCAGGAGAACCAACATGAATATATGTGAACCTGTATAATACAAAACAAAAAAATATATTTTTTGTGAGGAATTAATTGCACTCTAAATAAATGATGTGAGAACTTACCTATATTTGAAGTCAGCCACTGCCAGCAGAATTGTAGAATACCACCCTTTGTAATTGTAATAATCACAGTGACCAAATTCTGGGGCTATTATTGGAATGTGTGATCCTAAATAAAGAAATAATATATAGTATTGTATGTATGTACTCGTATATACTTATATGTATATGTATATTGTATATATTTATATTGTTTCATGTGTACCATCAATAGCTCCAAGGCAACCTGGAAAATGAGTTTTCATCAAAAATCCATCCGCTACTTCTCTTCTTTCCACTTCAGTTTTAGGAAATTTAATTTTGCTCCTATAAAATGTTTCAATTATGCCATCGCAAACATCTGACACAATATTAAACACACTGGATTTAGAAACTCCAAAGCTATTTCCTACAACAGAATAATCAGCACCAGATTTTAAAAAGTAGATGCAGATTGCAACTCTCTTCGCAATTGGAATTGTAGTTTTGCAAAAATTATTTTGCTTTTCTACATGTATAGCTATATTTTCACAAATTTCATTGAATGTTCTGGTTGAAATTCTAAATTGTTGCCGAAAAGTATCTTCTGGCCAGCGAGGTACATCGATTTCCCAAAAAAATTGATGCGAAACCATTTTATATTTTTTTTTAAATTTTCGTTTTTTAATTTTTGGTTCATCACCAGATCCAAATACCAATAAGATTTCCATTAAATCCATAGGTGCAGGAACAGGTTCCTCCAAAATTAATTTTATAAATAAAAATAAAATATAAGTTGCTAAAAATATTTCTTCCATTTTAAAACGTCAAACTTCAAATTTATGTACATAAACAAAGTGTACGTTTGAACGCTATTCTAAATTATTTACATAATATGTACATAACCAAATTTTGCATATACTCATAATTTAAACGTAGCTTGGGACTTGAAAATTACACTTACCACGGGCATAGAACTTCATGGACATAGGATGTCAGTTTATATCAACAGGTGAACCAACATACTGGCCTTCAGATAAAAATAAAAAACCGGATCTACTAGATTTCTTTATCTATAAAAAAGTATCTGAAAACTACATGATGATAAAAAATATATATGATATGGACGCTGACCACTCAGCAGTAATTTTAAAATTAAATGAAATTATAGTTAAAAACACAATAAACTAACATTAGTCAACAACACTACGGACTGGGTATCATTTGATAGGGAAATTCAATTATATACGAAGGACCAGCTAGAGGAAGAAACAGAAAAATTCAATAGGATCATCCAGGAAGCAGCATGGAATAATACAGTACTACAAGAGAAAAACAATAAAGGGATGAATTATCCGGTAGAAATAGTAGAAATGATGAAACAAACAAAAAAGGAACGCAGAAGATGGCAGTACACAAGAGATCCGACGTACAAAACAACGCTGAACAATAGATTACAACAAATAAAAAGAGAAATACAAAAATTTAAAGAAGAATCGATTAATAGCTATGTGAGCAATTTGACGGCTACCAAGGAAACAAACTACTCACTATGGAAGGCAACCAAAAAAATAAGAAGACCGATTTCGCACTCCGGACCAATAAAAAAGCAAAGCGGAGCTTAGGCCAGAAATAACAAAGCAAAAGCGGAAACATTTGCTGAGCACTTAGAGCAGATATTTAAGCCAAACGAAATGGAATCACAAGCGAACTTACAAGATGGATATAGTAAGCTCACTCAAATTATGAATGCAGTATTTAAACTAGGATGGATGCCTAGTATATGGAAAGTCGCAGAGATAATAATGCTGAAAAACCAGGAAAAGATACAATGGAATCAAAGTCGTACAGACCTTTTTCCCTACTGCCAACAATGTTTGAGAAAATGCTGTTAAAAAATTAAAACCAATAATAGAAAGAAAAGGAATTGTGCCAATTTTTAATTTGGATTTAGAGAAAAACACTCAACAATTGAACAAGTTCATCGTATTACAAGCATCATCGATTAAGCCTGGCACGAGCGATTGATTAACAAAATTGGGCGTATGCTAGCTACCGAATAAATATGTTGAAATTATTTTTTCCGAGTCAAGCAAGAGGATGAGTACGCAACACTCAGAAAAATTAAAGCGGGAAGTTTCAATTAAATTATAATTTAATTGAACAAGGAAGTTTCAATTAAATTATATTTTTCTTCCAATCAGAATAATTTTCATCCGAAGGGCTGATTAACTTCGGATTCAATTTTGGATACAAAAGGGGAAATTGATCTAAAGTAATCGATACCGAATCTATATTTACTAGATATAGTGCCGCGACATCTATATATAAATAGTATACATGGTTTTACCGCAAGGAGTTTAAAATAAAAAAATAATAAATATGTCATCGGCCGTCACCCAAGTGCATGTGCAGCCATCATGGATGAATAAAACGTAAACAAACAACATTTATTTGGTAATCTATTTTCAATAAATTTTTTAATTAGAGTTTAATTTTGTTTGCTTCATTCTAGTCAAATTTCCGGTGTTACAAAACAGTTTTTCTAGCAGCGATTCTTGAGCTAAAGGAAAACTGACAAAAAGGAAATTTGCTAATAGCTTTATTTATATTTACTGTTCTGTATTAAAATTAATTTATTTTCCAGATTTCACGCAGCACTCTTAAGTTTTCACATGTCGTAACAAGTTCGACCCACGACCCTAATATCTACATTATATAAATTTAAGAACTACATATTTTTTTATTTTATTATGAATGATACCATTGTACTATCAAAAATTAATATGACGAAGAGACAAAATTCGTCCAGGTAAATATATGACCTATTTTTAATATCTTAGATTATATTATAAGTAAATACAGGCACTCAGGACACGAAAACAAATATATATTTATATATATTTATAAATACCTAAATATATTATCCAGGGCCAAATTTTTCCATTCAAGAATAATAATTACATTGGGTATAACATCACCTAGAAAAGGAAAGGATGGGAAAAGGAATAATGTGGGTTAAATATCCAGGACGTTTAATCACCTTGTTAACTTATTATTCCATCATAATGTTTTTTCTTTTAAATAAAAAAAATAAATTTGGTTGGCAAAGAATTATTATAATATATTTATTATTTATACTACTCTACTAAAAATTAATAAAAAAAAAATCAATACAAAAAAGATATAATTAAAAACTACTTTACTTTTATTATTTATTTAAAGATACAAAAAAAAAATTAATTATGTTTAATTACCTGGAATCAGCTACTGAAGCTTCAGCGGACGACGATTACCCACTATTTTATTTAATTATTTTAATTTTATCCACAAATTTTCATTTCCTTTCCGATAGAAATTCTATACTTTATTTTTTTGTCTAGTCTAACATATAAATCTAAATTTACAAATATTTTTGGTGGATATTTATAAAAGCTTATTTTCTCACGCAATACTTTTTTTTATTAAAAAACTTAAATTTAATTTTTTCCGAATAACATTTTATAGCTAAATATTTTAATTAGATCCATAGATAATATATACTTAAATAGATAGCCAACTCTCGAATCTCTGCAGCAGCGCCACCTAATTTTTTTTTGCAAGGCAAACTAAATTCATATTTCTCTCACCTCTCTTCCATAGGTGCAGGGCGATAATGCCGTTTATACAAATAATGTTAGGGCGATAATTCCCACTTGGGTGAGGATTATCGCCCAAAATCCATTCGGGCGGTAATTCTCACCCAAGTGGGAATTATCGCCCACAAAAACATACTATGGGTTCCCACTAATTTTAACTGGCGACCCAATTTTCCATTCGAAAATTTCTGACGACCCAACAAAGAAACAAAATTAATTTATATTCAAAAACATATAATATTTTATATTTATATTTGTTTTCCATTTTTATTATTTATTTATATAAATAATCCAATTGAAAAAAGGACGTTTTGTTTCTAAGGAACATATTAATTAATATATTGAGTCATTTTTAAAAATTAAAAAAAAAAACACTTTTAGGAACATATGTAAATAATTAAGGCAATGAAATATTTTATTAACTTTTAATTTGTACGTTCGCGTACGTATATTATCGCAAAGCTTATCAAATCTAGGTTCTATTTCTGTGAGCGCTTCTGTTCATTTTAATTTCTATGTTGTCAATCCGGTTTCGATATTTGTTTTTTATATATGTAAGGGTTAAAAGTCCTGATTCACATAAGTAGGTAGGTGGACACAAATGGCAACAAAAAATTAACAGCGAATGTAGAGAAAGCAGTATATATCGAAATGTCGGATATCTTCTGCATTTACAGAATATGGTTGTCTGATCCATTCATATAGCACTATATCGAAATCGTTAGGAAAATATTTTTCAAAGTTTCTTTCCAGCATTACTATTATAGATGTTTGGATACATCATTTTGTATCAATGGTAATGGTAATTCATTTTCTTCTATAAAATCTTTTGTTAATTGGAACATGTCGATATTATTTTATGCTATTAGATTTGCTATTCCGCTTTACTTTTATTGTAGCAATTAATTGTAATGATTTACTTACTTTTATATAAAATAAAATATTTTTTTTTTTTAAAAAATGTAAGTATTCGCGAACCAAAAAAAAAACTGAGTGACCCAATTTTGGGTCGAGACCCACTGTTTGGGAACCCATGCTTTATACAAATTAATAATGTACGAGCTTTATAACCAACATAAGTGAGAAATAAAGCCCCTTGCTATTTGTCTTTTCCGGAAAAAGAATTACAAAGTAGAAAATGACCAACAGAATTAGTAAATAAAATAAAAGATGATGTTTGTTATCATGTTTTACACAAGTTAAAACTACTTTATATATATATATATATATATATATGTATATATATATATATATATATATATATATATATATATATATATATATATATATATATATATATATGTATATATCTTTCACTATTGACAACAATTTGCCTACAAAAAGGACATAACATTGGAGATTTCCTTGTAATTGCGTTGTTACATATTGTGGTGTAATGGATTTCGGGCGATAATGCTCACCTTTTTGTGGGCAATAATTCCCACTTGAGTGTGCATTATCGCCCGAATGGATTTCGGGCAATAATGCTCACCCAAGTGGGCATTATCGCCCTCTCCCATAACCCAATTTTTTTTTTTTTAATTATGAATAAAAATAAATAAAATAAAGTAATTTATATTAAATTTTTTATTTTATTAATTTTTCTTGTAACTTTTTTTTGCATGGGTACAGCATCCTGAATGATTATTAAAGTTCTAAAACATAAAGAGAATAATTAGTAATATTATTATTATTATTATTAATTTCTTTATTTCAATAATTATACTTATAGCTAACATAAGAAAAACTAAAATTAGAGATTAGGACTATATTCCTTTACAACTTATAATATTTATGATACAGATCAACAGCTGGATATATTATATACATTACAATTCATTATTGATAAGGAAAATTTGTATAAAACCTTATTGATAATATAAATCTAACCTAAACTAAACTAAACTTATAACTAAATAACAAAATTTCATTTCAATAACCAGTTCCAAAACTACTAATGAAGAGCCTTTAAAGATAAAAGTGCCATACAGGATACAGAAATGGAAACGGTTTAAGAAATGAAAGAACTTAAGGTAGCAGCTACATGTTGATTGGTTGATTGTTAAGCATAACCACCGAATTTTGAAAAGAGTGATTCAACAACTGAATTTTCTCGTCGACTTTTTTTACACCTGTTGTTTCGTGCAGGGTAGATGTGCGGAAAAACCAAGGTAAATCAACCAACATCTTCAAGATCTTGTTTTGTTTCACCTGTAGTTTTTTCATATGAGTCATAGCGCAGTTGCTCCAAATAGGTGAACCATAAGTCATAACAGTTTGAAATACCACCTTGTAAATTAAAATTTTGTTTTCCAATGATAATTTGGATTTTCTATTAATAATTGGGTAGAGTAGTCTAATGATACTGTCACATTTCTTAATGGTTAAGTCAATATGAGTTTTAAAAGTTAATTTTTTATCAAAATGTAGACCTAGATATTTAATTGAGTCATTCCATGGAATTAATTGGCCATTAAGATTAAGCTCGCTGCTGGGAAGATATTCCGGTTTTCTTTTCCTAGTGAAGAAAATGGCCTGAGTTTTAGAAATATTTATAGAAATTTTCTATTTAGTAAAATAACTAGTAATAGTAATAAATGCATTTTGTAAATTATTGGCTATTGTGGAAGCTAAATTATCATGTGAAAGAATAGATGTGTCGTCAGCATACAAACCAAGATCCGTGCTAACTGGAGTGGGAATATCAGATGTAAATATATTGTAGAGACTAGGGCTAAGGGTGGACGCTTGGGGAACCGACAATCCTAATAACTGAGATTTTGAGTCTTTAACAGTGACTCTAAATTTCCTGTTTTGTAAAAAGCTTCTAATTATTTTTACGATATAGATGGGGAAACCTAGTATCATTAATTTATGAATTAAGCCGTCGTGCCAAACTGAGTTGAATGCATTCTGAACATCAAGGATTATCATACCAGTAGACTTTTTTTCTTGAAGATTGTTTAGTATTATATTCTTAATTCTGAAAAGGTGATGACACGTAGAGTAGCCAGAGCGAAAACCATATTGTACATCAGGAAGTGTACCTTCAGAATTAATGTGATCATTTATCCTTGAATAAATACATTTCTCAAATATTTTGCCAAGGCAATCAAGAAGGCTAATAGGTCTGTAACTATCCAATTGTGATGCGTTTTTGTTAGGCTTTGGTACGCAAACCATTGTAGCTATTTTCCAAAAATCTGGAAAGTAACTAATTTTCAGGCAAGCATTAAATAAATAATTAATGTATATTATAGCTTCCTTGCGTAATTTTTTTAATAATAAATTGCTAATTCCACTCGGCCCCGGAGCTATATTATTTTTGCAATGACGTAACAACATTTTGATTTCAGCGGGTTTAATTAATTTAAAAGTTGTCAAATTAGTTGAATTTAAAATATTAATATTATTTACCACAAGATTATTCACCGATTGATCTCCGAGTAAAGTATTTTGATGTTGTGAGGCAAAAAATGACGCAAACTCGTCCGCTTTTTCCTGATTAGTCATTAAAACACCATTTGTTGTATTTATAGGTGGAATGTTCTTATTCCTTTTTTTTAATATTTTGGATAGGTTCCACAATGGCTTCGAACCTTTCTCAAGCGATTGTAATTTCACTGACCAATTTTCATTAGCTATATTGTTTATATGTTCAGAAATAACTTTATTGATATAATTAAAGTTACGTCTTAAGGCTGGATTATGCGAGCGTTGCCAGCGTCGTCTCATAGAGTTTCTACTTTGCATCAAATTAATAATAAAAGGTGGTAAGATATTAACATTACGTGGACGATTATTAAATTTTTTTTTAGGTATTGAGAATTCTTTAGCTTGATTAATACAATCCATGATGTTTATAATACCCTCATCAATATCTTGTGGCGTATTAAAGTTATTAATGGATTCAGAGCTTAAATAAATTAATTCATTTATTTTCTTACAATATTTGTGCCAATCAGCTTTATAATACTGAAATCGAGTTGGTAAAGGGTTATTTAAACTACATTTTCTGATCTCGAAAGTTACTGGAAGATGGTCATAATTAAATTGCTGCTGAACATTCAATGGAGTGATGTAAAACGAGACATTAGTCAGAACTAAATCAATGGTAGATGGTGCACGGCCCGTGGCTCTAGGAAAATGAGTTGGTGACGGAGGTTGTATTAGCTCAAAATTACTAGTGGCAAGCTTTTCAAATAATAGTTTACCCCAAGCATTTTGTCTACTGCAATTCCAAAAAGGATGTCTGCAGTTAAAATCACCTGCAACTATATAGTTATGGAAACCTGTTAAATAAATTCATATCATGTAAAAACTCATCTTTTAATGCTTGATTAAGGTTTCCCCCAGGGAAATATGTACCTATTATTACAATTTCCGAATCATTTAACATAATTTTAATTGCAAGTGTTTCAAAAGTTTTAGTTTTGAGAGCAGGCATTACTACGTGTTTAATATTGTTTTTAACAACTAGCGCTATTCCACCATGCAATCTATCTACACGATCAGCACGGTGACAAACATAATTACTGTCATATAATTTATTCCTATCTTTAAGCCAGGTTTCGGTAATAATGCCAACATCAATACAATCAACATTCAGGAAATTAAAAAATTCAATCGATTTACTCTTAGGGCAGATGCTTTGGCTTTGAGCATTCCAAAATAAAACTTTAATATTATTTGTATTAGTCATAAATATACTTAATAGTTAACTGAGCTAATACAGATATTTGATCTTCTTTAGACCTACAATTTCTTAAACTAATTAACATTTCATTAAATATGGTCATTAGCTCACTGGCAGAAAAAAGAATTGATGCATTTACGTTAGCCTCATTTTTATTATCAACATTATTTTTTGCAACATCAGCAAAGCTAATGGGAAAATTACTATTATTTAAATTTGCATGACTTTGGATATTTTTAAAATGAGAGTTATTATTATTTTTTATTAACTTAGAATTAGTTCTATTCATATTTAAATTTGGAAAATTACTTAGATGAGATATCAGGTTCTTTTGTTGAAGACTCACATTGTTACGAGCTCCTGTAATTTTCTTGCGGAGAGTGGCTTGTAGCTGCAGGTAAATTGTTCTAGCTGGACAATTGACCTCGCTTCACGGGTGGTTACCTTGGCAATTTGCACATTTTACAGGTGTATCTTTGTCGAATTTGTTAAATTTTTCTAAGTCTGGACAGTCATTAGATTTATGTTCACCTGCACAGATATACATTTGGTTTTAAGATAGCACCATTTAGATCCATGACCAAAAGTCTGGCAGTTAAAGCAACGAGTGAGGCCTTTCGAAGACGGCCGGTAAAAGTCCCATTTTACCATAGTGTAAAATAGCGATTAGCAATTGTTCTTAAGTGCGCTTAATTGCATTGAACCACGATTAAAATATAAGAGGTAAGTTGCTTGATCATCATATCTTTGATTTTTAATGTTCATTTTCTTTATTTCAGTGCAATTCGTTATATTTTTGGATTTTAACTCATTACTTAATTCATCAATTCCTACGGAATGTAATCCATATAACACAAATTTCATTGGTTTCGTCGTGGCGTTATCATGACTAAAAATTTTTATATTGTTTGTTTTGAGTAATTCAAAAAGCTTGTCATAATCATTCATGTTAACACAAAAAACTTGTGTACCAATACTAGTGTGTTTAATATTGTATTCAACAATATTAGCTGTTTTGAGGAATTGATGAATAAATTTACCATTTTGCTCCACAATATTAATTGGAGGAGGTTTTTTTATTTTAGGTTTATTAACAATATCTTTAACTAATGGCTCATCATCGTCATTCGAGAGTTGACTTAATGGCATAAATCTATTATTACTAGCCTCTGAAGATATATTCTTACGAGGGATTATGTTATTTTTATTATTATTTAAATTAAACACTCTTTTCGGGTAATTTCTTAACAGAAACCCTTCATCATCAGATGAATACTCTCTTAGTCTTTTGTTAAACACAATTGAATTTTATCGAAATATTGATTTATTATTAAAATTTTAAGAATTATTTAAACTTATAATTTATAAACTAGTTTATATAAGAAAGAGCTGAGATTAGAACACACGACTTTGTTTGATAAAAACCAGACAACGACTGATAATTAGTAATAAATATTTTTTTTATGTATAAATTATAATTATAATTACCTTTTCATAGAATGATTAATGATCTAAATATTTTCATAGACTGATCTAATTTTTGTACAATTACTTCAAAATGTTTACTCAATTCTTTGTGCAGCCTTAAGTTTAATTTCGTCTTTTGCTCCCGTCATTCATAACTACGAAAAGTATGCACTTGGCTCACATCGAGCTGAGGTGAAGCTGTTCGAGTACCGACGAGGTACCGACCCGACCATCTTTAAATTTTACTAAAAATGTCAACATTTCAACATTCACTATATATGCACAGCGGTTGCAGCGGTATGAACATCGGTTGCGGCGCCTACCGCTTACAGATGTTCGATGTCGTGCTGTAACTAGATGTTCGATATAGTGCCGTCTTTTTTATTTCATGTATTCTATTCTTTATATATATAAGTAAAATAAAGTAAAGGCATTGACCTTTATATAAGTTAATTTTATGTGTTTAAATAAAATGAACAAACTTGTAATTTTTAAATTGTGGAGTGATCCACTTTTATTCAATGCAACTTAAAGACTAAAAATTTAGAAAACTTAAAGCTAATTATAAAATTTATTTTGATTATTTTAATTATTATTCTACATGCACGCGCAATTTCCTAGACGCTTTGTCAGAATAAAAAGTATGAGAATATTTTAACAGGAAATATTTCATGGGAGAATTATTAGAATATGATAGTTAGGAATTTTAATAAAAATAAAAATTGAAATTTAAGTGTGTTAACTCTTCCCGTCTTAAATACCAATGTCCACATTTGGTAAAATTAAAAAAAATCTGATTCGTAGAATTTTTTTCGCGGTGCTGTAAGTGGTATAGTTTTTGTGAGAAAATTTAAGTTAGTTTTATTTGATTCTGTTACTTTTACTTCTTTTTGAATTTTAGTATCTGGATCTGTTACAGGAAATATTTCTATAGAGTTTTTTTTGATAGGTTTGGATTTTCTGTAGTTTTTTCTACATCATCTGTTTTAAAGACTACTGTGGTTTTATTCCTGTTTATTATTTTAAAAATTAACATAATAATAATTATAAACATTAATATTGCTACTAATGAATAACTTATAATTTGATGAGTAGTTTTTTCGGTTTGTAATAGATCCAAACGTAGGGTATTGTTAATTTGAAATTCATTCATCATTTCTAATGATAATAATTGTAAGATTGCTGGAAGAGCTTGATATAATGATACCTCGCGTGAAATAAATGATCTGTCTTGAACGGTAATTGTAGTATTTTGAAAATTAATTAAAAATACTCCATTAATATGGTGAGAAGTATTATCGAATGTTATAGTGCCATTAAATTGATTAAGTAATAAAATTCCTTCCGAAATTTCATTAAAGTCGGTATGTGCTGATTATTAACAACTGTGCATGTAGAATTTAAACTTTTTAAAAGATTTGGAATACAGGTAGTATTACTTATATCTATAATATTTTTTTGATTACAAATTGATATCAAATTAAGAGTTTTACATTTTTCTTTTATAGCAAATATTTTAGTATTACTTTTTAAAATTTTATCATAAATAATTTCATTGATTACATTGTTTTTTTTTACAGGTTTAATCATTAATTTTTCAAAAATTTCTTCTGTTGTTATTGGAATGTTAACAATATAGAATAATACAGAATTATTTGTAAAAACTTTAACACTAGCGAAGTCTAAAGCTTCTTCAGGCGTGCTATAGGGAAGTTTTTCTTTATCTAAAATGTCGGTTGCAAGTTTTATTTCGGAATTAGATAATATCATGCTAATTATTATTCCTAATCTAGCCCAATGAATTGCATATTTTATATTAGTTATTTCTTCTTTAATTAATTTTAATTTGTATTGAATTGTTAAAGCTAATTGATCACCATCATTGCCTTCTTTTTTTATTAGATTCAAAATTTGATTATTTATTTTAGTGATATTATTAATTCTATCATTATATAATTGATTTATTATTACTTGTCTATTATTATTCTGTAAAATATTATTCATGTTATCCGTTATTATTTTATAGTCTTCATGGTCTGAGTCTGGATTACCAGCGATCCATTTCCATGCAGTGCCTATAAAAATTAATGATCTTTTAATTCTGTGTTGTTTCAAATTGTTTAAGAAATCTTTAATTTCGATTAGTTCATGGTTAAGGTAAGGAAATAAAGTGTGTTTTTGAGTGATTTCATTTGTTAATATTGGGTTAATTTCATTTATAATATTTCGATATTTTTCTAATTCTATTATATGAATTAATTTAATGTTTCCATCTTGTATTCTTGCATTACCGGTATTTATAGCGATTATTTTGGAATTAGAATAATCCAAAATTTGAACATCTGCAGAAACAATACGAATTGTACCCCTGAAAAAAAAATAAAAAAAAAATGAATTTCAGTTCCTAATATTGCTTTTATGAATAGTTTTGCCGGATTCTGTTATAACAACAGTGTGTTTATTTTCTTTAACAGTTTCTTTTTTGTATCTAACTGTTAATTTGGAACCTATTCGTTTAATGTGTCGAACATAGATTATTTGACCGCGTTCATAATTTTTAATCGGTTTTCTTTTTTATTATGATATTTAATATGTGTTTTTTGTTTTTCCCTAATTTTTTGTATGTTATCTAAGCGAACTTTTTCAAAATCTTCAGGTTGTATGTTTGGATTTCTACCATAAAATAATTCTACAGTTTTTTTTCCTGTGGTAGTATGAATAGTGAAATTATATTCATTTACAGATCTTTCGAGAAGTTCTTCGAAAGTGCGGGTTTATTCTTCCTTTTTTAGGCATCTCATTATTTCGGATAGAGTGGAATGGAATCGTTCGATTTGCCCATTAACCTCACTTTTATATGGAGGTGTTTTGAAAACTTTTATATTTAAGTCGTCTTCCATCATAGATCGAATTGAAGCCGAATTAAGTGATTTTTCATTATCAATAACTACAAATTCGGGTACACAGAAGTAAAATAATAAATCTCTTAAAGGTCGTTTTATATCTTCTATTGATCTAGATGTTATTAACTGGGCTTTAGCGAATTTTGTAAATTTATCAATTGCAGTTAAAACTAGCTTGCTCTCTGTTGAATAAATATCGATATGGACTATGTGACCTGGATAATTTGGTACAGGAGTTGTATTAAGGATTGGATTATTGGGGTGTCTATCATCTTTATTTTCTTTGCAATTATCGCAGCGTTTTACTAAATATTTAATTTTTTTTTGATTTTTGGGAAATAATACTTTTATAAAATTTGCAATCTATTTTCTTCTGAATTACGATGAGCTCTACGATGAGCTGTTAATATTATTTCATCTTGTTCACTTTCATTTGTTATATCTTTCAAAAGTTTTCGCGTAAATCTAATTTTATAATTTCGAAAGTGTTGTAAGGTATAGACTATAGACTTTTTGTATTTTTCCCATTACTGATTCTTCTGTAATTACACCATTAATAGTAAGTGAATTAAGACATTTTTTAAAAATATTAATTATGCTATTTTCTGAATATTGAGTTTGAATTATTGTATGTCTGATAGTAGTGTATTTATATACGTTCTGTGGCAAAGGAAATGTGCAAATAAAATGTGCAAATAAAATGTGCAAAAATTCTTAAAATGAAATTCTATGGTGCATATAAATTAATGAGCATTTTAAGAATTTTTGCTCATTAATTATTAAGTAATTTTCACCTTAATGAAATTCGACACCGCTTTAATTTGATTAAAAATATTTATACTTAATTATAATTGCAATTTTTTTTGCTACTTCCGGTCAAGAATAATAATGTAATATGATCTAAATTGATTTACTTTTCCAAATTTTTTGGGAATTGATCTAAATTAATTTACTTTTCTAAAACTTTTGATAATTTCAAGGGTCGATGAATTGATTCGGATGCACGTGCATTAATAATGTTTTTTCACGTTTAAAATTTAGCATAACCAGATAATTAATTAAAAAGGTCAAAATATTAGAAATAAAATCCATACCACATACAAAATAATGCACATTTTGCTCATTTTTGCACATTTTAATTGTTTATATGAAATAAGTAATTCTTCATAAATGTGCAAAATATTAAAAATAAATCCCATACCCCATACAAAATAATGTACATTTTGTTTATTTTTACACATTTTAATAGTTTATATGAATTAAGTAATTCTTCACAAATGGGTAAAATATTGACAATAAATCTCATACCCCATACAAGTTAATGAGCATTTTCGCTCATTTTAATAGTTTATATGAATTAAGTAATTCTTCGCAAATGGGCAAAATATTGAAAATAAATTCCTACCCCATACAAAATAACGCACATTTTGCTCATTTTTGAACATTTTAATAGTTTATATGAATTAAGTATTTCTTTGCAAATGGGCAAAATATTGAAAATAAATACCTACCCCATACAAAATAACGCGCATTTTGCTTATTTTTGAACATTTTAATAGTTTATATGAATGAAATGAGTAATTCTTCGAAAATGGGCAAAAATAAATCTCCAACTCCATACAAAATTATAAACATTTCGTTCATTTTTGAACGCATTAAGGTTCAATTAAAAATATTTATACTTAAGCGTAATTTTAAATGTTTTTTTACTTCCGGCTAAGGCTAATATATAGCATGATCAAAATGGATTTTCTTTTACTTTTCCAAAAGTTTTGGGAATTTTAAGGGTCAATTAATTAGGATTCAGTTGAAATGGTCAAATGAAATGGGTGAAATGTTGAAAATAAATTCCATACTCCATATAAAATAATGAACATTTTATTAATTTTTGAACATTTTAATAGATTATATGAATGAAATGAGTAATTCTTCGAAAATGGGCAAAAATAAATCCCATATTCCATACAAAATTATAAACATTTCTTTCATTTGTGAACGCATTAAGTTTCAATTAAAAATATTTATACTTAAGCGTAATTTTAAATGTTTTTTTACTTCCGGCTAAGGCTAATGCTAATATATAGCATGATCAAAATGGATTTTTTTTTTACTTTTCCAAAAGTTTTGGGAATTTTAAGGGTCAATTAATTCGGATTCAGTTGAAATGGTCAAATGAAATGGGTGAAATATTGAAAATAAATTCCATATTCCATATAAAATAATGAACATTTTATTCATTTTTGCACATTTCATATAAATTATTGAAATTAATTCGTATAAAATATTGAAAATAAAAAAATTGACATCGCATTAACTTTCGATTAAAAATATTTCTCTGGCTGAGGGGCAAAAGCACTTAAGTCAGGATTTATAGTTTGTCAGAAAAGCATTTTTATCGAATATGTTCTGCTACTTTTACATTTGACAATTGTATTTATTAAGATTTTTTATCCATTCAGAATTTCAAGTAGTTTTACAATTAATTCTAAACTTCCTGGCAACCCTTTTTTTGGCCCGAAATTAATTTTAGTAATTTGGTTTGGTTGATCAATGTAGAATTGTATAAAATATTACATTCAGATCGAGTTATTGATGTTTTAGCTAAAATATTCGATTGTCATATAACTTGGCTTAGGCGAAGTAATTTTTTTTTTGAAATTCTGAATTAAATTGTTTTGCCCCGTAGTCTGAAATTTATACTTAAGCGTAATATTCATTTTCTTTTTACTTCAGGCTAAGAATAATATATTATAACATGATCTAAATTGTTCTATTTTTTTTACTTTTCCGGAAGTTTTATGAATTTTATGAGTCCATAAATTGAATTGGTGCATTATATATTGTTTTTTTCTCACTTTTAAATTTCGCATAAGTCATTACTTAAATTTTTAAACTATCAATTTTAGCGATTTAATTATAATTTCTTATTACTTAATTAATAAAATTAACAAAAAATCAGGATTTTAATAAAATATATTTATAATTAAATTCTTTGCCGCATCATATTATTGTGCCGATAATAATTGATTTGACAATTCATTATTACTGAAAAATCAAATATTTATGCTTAAGTTCAAGTTTAATTTTTTTTACTTCCTAAATTCAATCCAATAATTATTATTAATTATTAAGCATAATACATTATTTCATTAATGACGATTTTGATGGCCTGCATATATGAATCCAAAATTAAAATATAAATCCGAATCCTCAAAGTATAATATTTTTATTTAGGAAACTTCAGCGGGATCATTCTGAAATTTCATAAGAAAATGTTATAAGTTCAAAAAATCATTTAAAGTAAGTTTTACCCGTTTTCAAATAAATTTGATACTAAGATTAGTTACGCGATATATCTGTTGATCTTAAATTAGCACTTTCAGCAGATTCATGACCCTGTATAAAGTACATTCATATATTTTTTTTAAACTTATTGATACTTCTTTATAAAATTGATTGTTTTTCAATAAAACAAATTATATAATATTTTATAAGCAAATTCTAATTTTTTTTTTTATTTTCTATCCATCACACTTCAAATTATGTTATTATTGCATTTATAATCCGCGTTTCATTATATTTAATGAATTTTATTTTATTTTCAATGAATTTTCTTGCGATGAATTTTCTGCGAGGAATTTTTTATGAGTATGAAGTTTTCTTGCGAAATATTTTCTTGTGATGAGTTTTCCTACCGATTAATTTTCAGCGATGAAGTTTTGCTGCGATGAATTTTCCTAACGATTAATTTTCCGTGATGAAATTTACTTGTACGAATTTTGCTAACGATTAATTTTCAGCTATGATTTTTTCTTGGCTACAAATTTTTCTTGCGATGGATTTTCTGCAATGAATTTTCCTAGTGATTAATTTTCTACAATGAATTTTTCTTGGCGATGAATCTTCTTAGTGATTAATTTTTTGTGATGAATTTTTTATGGGTATGAAGTTTTCTTGCGAAGGATTTTCTTGTGATGAATTTTCCTAGCGATTAATTTTCAGCGATGAAGTTTTCTTGCGTTGAATTTTCCTAACGATTAATTTTCTGCGATGAATTTTTTATGGGTATAAAGTTTGCTTGCGATGAATTTTCCTAGCGATCAATTTTCAGCGCTGAAATTCACTTGTACGAATTTTGCTAACGATTAATTTTCTGCTATGATTTTTTCTTGCAATGGAATTTCTTGCGATGAATTTTCCTAGCGTTTAATTTTCTGCAATAAAATTCCTTGCGATGAATTTTTTCAGCGATTAATTTTGTGCGACGAATTTTCCTAGTGATTAATTTTCTGCAATGAATTTTTCTTGGTTATAAATTTTCTCAGTGATTAATTTTCAGCGATGAATTTTCACAGCGATCAATTTTGTGCGATGAATTTTTCTTGACTATGAATTTTCTTGCTTTAGATTTTCTGCGATCAATTTTCCAAAAACCTTAAAAAAGACCTGAGTTAAAAACATTTCAGCCAATTAACGGTAATAAAAATGTTTAATGATGAAAAATCTTTTGCAGATCATAAAATCGTTTTACTTCTCGCGCTTAAAATTTTGCATAAACGATTATTTTGTATTACTTTTGACTTTTCATGCGATTACTTTTAAACGTCGGCCCCATAAAAATCATGCCATTACTTTTAGTGAATTTAGCGGCGCTACTTTTGACTTTTAATGCTTCAATGTTTATTATTTCAATTTAATTATATACAAAAAAATTACATTTCATTAACTTATATATATTAGAGATTAGGTTTAACCTTTACAACTTAATACTAAAATTATTATCAACAGAAGATATTTATTTAAATTTAATCTATATTAGTTAAGTTTAAGGAAAATATTTAAAAATAAAAAACCTTAATTGTGAAAAACAGCTTACCCTAATATAAAACTTATCCTAATAAGACAACACAAAGACATATATAGGATCACCGATCAATTTAATATAGGTAATATAGTGAAATCATTATCCAGATTATTAAAGCTATTTTCAAATTTTAACTTATAGCTTGAAATTTTATCTATTATCGCATGCGTATCTGAAAGTTTATGTAGACTTTTTGTGGAGAAGAAAAACGGCAATTTAAGTAACATTTTAAGAATTTTATTTTGTTTCCTTTGAAGAGTATTTATATGAGTCTTGGCGCAGCTGCCCCATATGGGAGAGCCATATAGCATTATACTTTGAAAAATCGTTTTAAATATAAGTATTTTATTTACAATTGATAACTTCGAATTGCGGTTAATAATTGGGTATAGCATTTTGATTAATAAGTCACATTTTTTTATTACGTGATCTATATGTAGCTTAAATTTGAGTTTCCTATCAAGATTAATTCCAAGATATTTTATTGATTCTTCCCATTTAATTTCCTGGTCAATAAGCGACAAGTTTGTAGATGGTAAATTACTCGGTTTTGTTTTACGAGAGAAAAATATTGCTTTTGTTTTACTGTCATTAATTTTTATCTTCCAGCGATGGAAATAGCTTTTAATTTCTGTATATGCTGATATAAGGTTATTCGATATATCTGAGACTGATTCGGACACAGACAAAATAGCAGTATCATCCGCGTATAATCCTAAATAAGTTTGATTTGGTATGGGTATATCATAAGTAAAAATGTTATACAAGGATGGGCTTAACGCTGATCCTTGCGGAACACCCGCAGGAATGCCATATAAGTCCGAGCTCATATCATTGATAGAAACAAAAAAGTATCTGTCAGATAAGAAACTTTGTATGATTTTAACCAGATAGGTGGGAACATTTAGAGTATACAATTTGTGGACCAGGCCGTCATGCCACACCGAGTCGAAAGCTTTCTCAACATCTAAAACTAACATACCTACAGATTTTCTTAAATCTAAGTTAGAGTTTATTATGGTTTTGATTCTATATAGTTGGTGATTGGTACTATAACCTTTTTGAAATCCCATTTGTTCTTTCGGTATAATATTATTTTTTTCGATATAAGTATTTAATCTGTGCTTTATACATTTTTCTAGAGTTTTTCCTAAGATATTTAAAAGGCTTATAGGTCTGTAACCTTCTAGTTTAGAAGCATTATTGTTCTGTTTCGGAATAACAATGACTTTAGCTTTTTTCCAGTCTGAAGGAAAATAACTTAATTTGAAACAACTATTGAAAATATATGTTAAGTATATTAGCGCTTTTTTTGGCAGATTTTTGATTAAAATATTTTTAATACAGTCAGGCCCAGGTGCTTTTTTGTTTTTACTTGATTTTAAAAAAATTTTAATTTCTAGTGGTGTTATTTTTTCAAAGCTATCAACATTAGTGTATGTTAAAGAATTTATGCTACCAGCAACTGAGTTATTCGTGTGAGAATCACCGTATGATGAAGTAATTTGGTGTTGTTTTAGAAAAAATTTGGCAAACTCACCAGCTTTTTCCTTATTTGTGAACAAAATTTTTGTATCATTTATTTTAATAGGTGGTAGGTTTTTATTTCTTTTTTTTAATAACTTAGTTACATTCCAAAAAGGTTTACTACATTATTCAAATGTTTGTAGTTTGGATGACCAGTTATTGTTAATTATAATGTTAATTTCAGTAGCAATAAATTTGTTAAGATGGTTTAGTTGTTGCTTAATTGCAGGTAGTCTTTGACGTTGCCAATTTCGTCTTAGGTTGTTTCTGTAGGAAATCAGATCTTTTAAAGCTGAAGGAATAGATATATAAGGTTTAGGGGAATTCTTTAGTTCGAACTTAGGTATGGCGCATTCTTTAGCAGCATTAATTACTTGTATGAAGTGGGAAATACCCGAATCAATTAGTTCAGCACTTGAAAAGTTTTCTATGCTCATCTCTTTGAGGTTAATGTTATCGCAAATATTTCTATAATAGAGCGGCCATTTTGCTCGCTTATAATTATATACATAAGAAATGGGTTTGTCAATTGGTTTGGAATTAATTTCAAACTTGACTGGTAAGTGTTGCGAGTTAAGTTTAACGTCAACTAAGGGATTGGATAACAGATGAGGACAATTACTTAGCATTATATCTAAAACAGATGGACATCCTCTTAAGCTGTTTGGGTAGAAAGTTGGATCTGGCGGAGCTAATATTTGGTAATCATGTAGTGCTAATTTGTCATAAAGTATTTTGCCCCATATGTTATTACGCACGCAATTCCAAAAAGCATGTCGGCAATTAAGGTCCCCCGCAACCACATAATTGTAAGGTAATCTGTTAATGAGATTTAGATCATAAACAAAATTTAGCTTTTTAGTCCGAGTAGAGTTGCCACCAGGAAAGTAAGCACCAATTACTATTATATCCCCATTACCAGTAGATATTTTAGCTGAAATTGTTTCTATACATCTAGTTTTAAGTGGTGGCAGTATAGAATGATTAATTTTTTTGTTTATAGCTAACGCAACACCACCAGCTCTGTCGACACGATCCATGCGATAGCAGATAAAATTTCGATCATTAATATTATTATTGGGTTTAAGCCATGTCTCGGTGATTATTCCTATATGAAAATTATTGTCGTTTAAATAATTAAAATATTCAACAGATTTACTTTTTATACAGATGCTTTGAGCATTCCAAAAGTTTATTTTAATTTTATTAGGATCTACCATTGTATAAATATTTTATAGTTAATTCTGCTAAAGCAGTAAACTGTTCTTCACGATTATTACATTTTTTTAAATTAAGTAACATTTCATTAAATACAATTAAAAGTTCATTAGCAGAAAATAAATCTGAATTTTGATTATTAGAGCAATCTTTGAACATGCTAGCATAAGTTGGGGTGCTGAAATTAATGTTGTTATTGTTACCATTAGTATATTTAAAAGTGTTAGTATTGTTATTACTACTAATATTATTATTTGCAGAATTATAGGCGCTACTACAATTTCTATTTCTATTGCCAATATTTGGATAGTTATTAAAATTTTTTGATGGTGGTGGATGAGACAATACCTGTTCATTCCTTTGTCCTCTACTGCGAGCCCAGCTGGATCTTTGTCGTAAAGATGTGTTGAGTTCCAAATATTTTTTTCTCATAGGGCAGTCTATGGAACTTGCTGGATGAGGATTCTTGGGATCCTTACAGTTTGCGCAGCACAAAGAATCAATTTTCTCGTTGCCAATTTGAAATTTATTGAAATCAGGGCAATCCGTGGTTTTATGATTTCCAGCACAAATATTACATTTACTGTCAAGATGACACCAGCTTGAACCATGACCAAAAGTTTGGCAATTGTAGCAGCGGGTTGGCCCTTTTCTAGATGATCTATAGAAATCCCAATGTATGATTGTATGAAATAGTGATCGACAATTCTGCTTCAAATCTTTTAGTTTTATTACACCTCTTTCAAAGTAAAGCAGATAGGTAGCTTGCTCTGAATATCTTTCTTTGGTAATATTCATAATTTTAATATCAATAGGAGTAATATTTTTGTTTTTTAGCTCGGTGGATATTTCCGTGGTTTGCATTTTATGTAAGCCATAAAGCACAATTTTTAATGGTTTTTTTTGGTCGATGTTATGACCAAAAAATTTAATTTGTTGATTTTTGAGTTCTTCAAATAATTTATCATAATCACCAATATCATCACAGAAAATTTTTGTACCAATACTGGTATTTTTTAAGTTGTAATTTACGATATTAATAGAATTTAACAGTTTATGAATATTATCATTTGTTAAATTAATTACATTTAATGGTGGAATTTTTTTAATTTTAATACTTGTTACTACACTTGCATTTGTATCAATTTCAATGTTTTCATCTGCTTCGGTTAATTGGCTAAGCGGAGCAAATGGATTAACATATTTAACTTTTTTTTGTTGATTTACTTGATTTCTGTTGCCATGCAAATCAGAGACACTATTGTTATTTTTTTTCTTTTTTGAAGCCATTGTAATAAATTCAGTATTGTCAATTGTTATTGACTGATTTGATCTTTTTTGCGAAATTTTAATATTTTCACAATTAACATCATCAGATGAAATATCTAAATGTTTTTTATTATCAATAACTAATTAAAATTTATAAAATATAGGTAAAAACACTATACTCTTTTATTTTTAATAAAGAAGTAAATTAAACAACAGAACTTGAGAATAATAGAAGATATAATTAAATCGTTCTTAATCAGATGAGTGTTACTCAGAGACTGTGACTTTTAATGCGATTACTTGTAAACGACTAAAGATCATGGCATTACTTTTAGCGAATTACTTTAAGCGGCGCTACTTCCGACTTTTAATGCGATTACTTGTAAACGTCTAAAAATCATGCCTTTACTTTTAGCGAATTAAGCGGCGCTACTTTTGACTTTGTATGCGATTACTTGCAAACATCTAAAAATCATGGG
>OY987255.1:113395151-113397452 GCA_963920725.1 Rhamphomyia laevipes
CCCAAGGTATTTGTAGAGATCCATTTCATCCATCGCATGTATCTCGATGTCCTCTGCACTGTATCCTGGATGTCTCGCATGTAACCCTCTTTTGATGGCTTTGGTGCGACATTTCTCTTCTCCCAATTGCATGCCGATATCTCTACTGAATAAGATGGTGATATCCAACATTGACTTCAACTGCTGTTCATCTTTGGCATATGTCTTGATGTCATCAACATACATTAGATGGCTCAATATATGTTGTGATATGATGCCATGCTTAATAGCAAATCCGTACTTGCTTAGTTTGTACAGTTGGGATAACGGATTCAAAGCCAAACAAAACCACAATGCGCTAAGTGAATCACCTTGAAATATACCTCTCCTGATGCAGATTTCATTTGATGTTCTGAGATCTGAGACCCTGTTCTGTTTGTATGCGTAGACGGGTCCGCCAATGCACCATCATGTGTTGTAGTAGATTTATGATGCTGGGGTGGACCTTATACAATCTCAGAACCTAGAGGAGCCACTTATGCGATACGGAGTTAAACGCTGATCTGTAGTCAATATAAGCGGTGTGGAGATTTCTCTTCTGTTTAACCGCTTGTTTAATTGCTACAGTATCGATGACCAGTTGCTCTTTACAACCTTTGGAGCCTTACGCACATCCTTTCTGTTCTTCTGCCATGATGTTGTTGAGATCCAGGTGATGTTGAATCTTTTTGGGAGTAATAGACGTTAACAGCTTGTACATCGTCACTAAGCATGTGATCGGTCTTTGCTTAGCCAGATCAGAACAACCTCTTTCCTTAGAAATTAAATAAGTTGTTCCGATTGTAAAGAAATTTTTTCAATTCAATTTCAAATAGTATTTTATTTAATAAATTATTATTTTTTTCACAATTTTTTTTTTTTTTTACAATTAAATTGTACATAATATATACTACAAAAAAAAAAAAACATTGGCATGCCGCCGTCTGCTTTTAATGTTTTGTTATTATTGGTTGATTTTATTTAATTTTTTTATATATATGTATAGATTATTTTTATTTGTGTTATTCATATTATTTATATAGTTTTTATATTAATTTTTTATATTATTATTTAAGTTATGCTTTTTAAATCAGTGTTTCTATTAATTATATTGGCTTTGATATTAAATGAATTCTTCAATTATATTTTTTCTATATTTATACGCTTGCACAACATATCCAGCTAATAATTTCCAATTTTCCCCATTCAGAATATCGATACGTACTTTCTTCCATCGTTAATATAGATTTTTTGAAATATTGCTTTCTGATTTCTTTGAAGATGGGACATTCAGCTAGAAAGTGAAACGCATTTTCTTCCTTGTCTAAATTGCACAGAGTACAAGTTGATGTGTGTGTATCCATATGAGGTGTATAATTTAACGATAGTAGCTCTCCTCTAATTTTGAATATTGCAGATATATTGCTGGTTGAGTATTTATCATCAAAATAGCTTCGTTCTCCTAATTCATGATTTAAATTTATATAAATATTTCTTTAATTGGAAGTACGTGCTTTATGCAAAAAATGTTTTCGGTATCCTTCATCAACTACTTCAATTAGTTTATACAGCTGATTTTTCCACACTAAACTTTCGTTTTCATCAAGGCATAATTCCAGATCATGGTCTTCAGCCAGCTCCATTCATTTTTTAATATATAGTTCTTTTTTTCTATAAATTACCTGCGCCATTTGATGCGTTAATCTCTCGCTATTTTGTGTCATCGTTTTAATTATGTAATCAGCATGCAGTTTCAAAGTGTGTACATAGAGTGGTGCAATACCAGTTTCAACATATAACATATAATCTGGAGTGTTTGATGGTAGCTTAAATACTCTTTTTATGAAATATTTTTGTATCCTTTCTACTTGATCAAACTGCAGATAACCCCAAGTTTGTGCCGCATAGCACATTACGGATCTCATTACCGATAAGAAAATCTTGTACATTATTGAGTTTGGTATGTTATTGTTTCCAAGAAAGTTTTTCCATGTACTGTTTAATGCTGCTATTGCCTGTCTATATCTTTCTTCTAAATGTTTGGCCATACTTAGTTTTGATGTTAATATTACACCTAAATACTTATATTCGTTTACTACTTCTATTTTTGTTTCATCGATGTACCATTGTTCACATCGAGCCAGTTTACCACCAGACTTAAACACTATAATTTTTGATTTATCAATATTTACCATTAAATTCCATTTTTTTAAATATTGGCTTAATTTTGTGATCATTAATTGTAAAGATTCCGCTGTTTCAGCCAATATGAACATATCGTCT
>OY987255.1:113397652-113571652 GCA_963920725.1 Rhamphomyia laevipes
TATCCATAAGCTATTCCTTTTTAATCATGAAATGTAGATTGCGAAAATCTACTTTATTTTTTTTAAATTTATAAAAAGTGTGAAAGTTCTTCATAAAATATGCATAAGTATTCATAAATTTTTATTCATAATCAATGAAGAATAATTATAACTTATGTATATAACTCAAGATTCATAGTTATTGTTCATAACATGAAAAATAATGCAAATTCATAAATTATGCATCTGTTATTCATAAATTATGAATGGAAATTTCTCTCCGTGTACCTACAAATAAATCAACTAAAGCATGGTGAGTTATTTGAATATAACCTCCTACAGAATTGGCATAAAAAGATTTTTTATTTAAAATAGGGTTTTTAATAAATCTTGGTTTAATATAATTTTTGTTTGAGCCATGCTCAAAGTATGGTAGCGAAGAGCTGTTTAGTCTAAAAAATAAATATCATCTATTGCTTCTTCTGTTTTATTTTCAGATAAATTGTTCTGGGACTCGATATAATCAATTAATGATTTTGACCAAACATTAATTGATTATATCGAGTCCCAGAACAATTTATCTGAAAATAAAACAGAAGAAGCAATAGATGATATTTATTTTTTAGACTAAACAGCTCTTCGCTACCATACTTTGAGCATGGCTCAAACAAAAATTATATTAAACCAAGATTTATTAAAAACCCTATTTCGATTTGTTTTTGATATTTTATTGATTCATTTTTAGGGTCCTCACGTTTTTTTGCGATTTCTTGCGTATAATAGATTCTTTGAGTTTTCTGAGGCTGATGTAATTGTAAATATTTTATTTGTAAATATTTGTTATCGATTTTGATAGTTAATAGCGCGAGAATTTATGGAAGGATCAACATCCATAGGTTCTGGTTTTGAAATAGTTTGTGGTGCATTAGAATTAGAGAAATTACGGCTTCGTTGCGGATGATAAAATTGTCTTGTAGGAGGAATTGATCTACTAGGATTGGTTACAAGCTAGGGATTAAAAGCAGGTGTTGTTGCTGGAAAAGGACGTTGTGGGTGGTAATCTATTCGAAATCTATTAATTATGGGTGGGATAGGGTGGTATTTTTCAGACGTTCTACGGATACCACCATGACTATGTAAAATTCGATAATCAACGTTTTGCAGTTTGAGACAAAGATGAAGAGCCTGAGGTAAATCTGTAGGTTCTTTCATACTAAGCAATTTTGGGAATCACCTTTGAGTCCTCTTATGAACGTATCTAATGCTCTATCACGATAAGATTGTATCATTACATTTAAGGTTTCATTGCTAAGCTCCATTGCCGAAAGTTTATTTATAACTAATGAAAGGTGATGGTAAACTAATTTGTAGAAATCTTGTACTGATTTATTTCCTTGAATCAACGCGGTCATTTGATATTCTAATGTACCTAAGTTTCTTTTATCTGCATAATGTAAAGTGAGACATTTCGCGATTTTTTCCCAGTTTAATGGGGTATTATACGATTCTAATGCAGTATCTGCACGACCGGTAATTTTATTTCGGATAACACTAAGAATTCCATAGTATTTTGTACTTCCCTTTAAGTTTTCATAAATTTTTAAAATTCTATCTACGTTTTTTTTCCAAGAGCTAAATTCTCCTGGTTGTCCCGAAAATTCCCTTAAACTTTTTACCACGTCTGGTATTTTATCCATATCAGACAAGTTTTGGCCGAGATTGACAGTTTGATCTGATTCACTAATATTATCATTTTGTGGATTATTCATTGAAGTAAATATTCTATTAGTCTCTGTACGCACTACTTGTGAAATAATCGCTGTTAAATCAGCTAAATTAATGTTTTGATTTTGAATATTTTCATTTCCGAGAGCCAATATAGCTGGTCTTATTATGTTATTTTCTGGCTGAGACATTTTTTGTATTGTTTTTTTTTTTTAAAAAAATTGTTATAATAATTAGAGAGTCTTTTTCGGGAATTCCCGGGAAATTTAAAGAAAAAATATTTCCCGTTTCCCGAGAAATATACGAAATTTCCCGGGAAAAAAAATAATTGTTTGAAATAGCCAATTTTCCTGGAAAAATCTTGTGTTTTTTTTTTATTTTTGACTTTTTAGTTACACATGAAAGAATAATCTTTTAATGGAAAATAACTAAAAAAATGAATAGCTAAAAAACCTTCTAAGCACCTTAAGATATATGCAGAAAAAAGTTGCCACCAACGTATTGTTATTAGATGATTAATAATCTACTATAAAATAGTAGATTATTCTACTAGAAACTACTATAAAATTAAAATTTATAATTTAAAAATTTATTTTTTATTTAAAAAATAAGTTTTTAAAAATTAAAAGCAATTCATAGACGATTCGCTCAAATTTGTTCGTTTTTTTTTAACACAAATTGTTTAATATTTTTTGTTAAATAAATTTTAAAATTTAATTTTATAGTAGTTTCTAATGAAATATTTTTTTATAATGAAGTTATTCTTTTTGTTATGTTTATTTATTTCTTATTATTATTATATTACTTTATAAAATGAATTAAATTGTTTTTCATTTATGTTTCAACATTTTTAACTTTTAATTCCTATTTTTTTATTTTCCCGGGTTTCCCGGGAATCCCGGGAAAAATAAATAAAAGTTCCCGTTTCCCGGGAACAAAAATAATCCGGGAAATGTGACTCTCTAAAATAATAAAATTCAAATAAAATGTTAATCTAAAAAGGCAATATGTATTGATCGATTACTTCATTTTAGTAAAAATATTTTTTCCAATGTTAAAATATTTTGTTATTTTTATAATATTTACTACTTTTCAATTAAAAAGAAAATACAATCTATTATTATTAGCTACTTTTTATTTATATTTTTTGTTTAAAAAAAAAAAAAATATTTAAATATTTTAATGCAATTCGATGGTTGTAGGATATTTTGGCAAATTATTTTAGTTTGTCTACGATAACTTCGACTTTTTTCAAAAAAAAACTATATTCCCAGAATTTTAATTATAGTTTTATACTTTTATTGTTACACTAGGTTACACTAGAAAAAAAAAACAAAAGAAAAAAAAATATTTTGATTAACAAAAAAAAAGATTTTTAAACGAAATAATTTTCCGATTTATCAGTTAGTCTTATTTTTAGCTCGGTTTTAAATAAAATGAACAAATTTGTAATTTTTAAATTGTGGAGTGATCCACTTTTATTCAGTGCAACTTAAAGACTAAAAATTTAGAAAACTTAAAGCTAATTATAAATTTTATTTTGATTATTTTAATTATTATTCTACATGCACGCGCAATTTCTTAGATATAAATGTTATTGGTCTTTTATTTTGAGAAAGGACTGCACCAAGAGCATAATTAGATGCATCAGTAGTGAGTTGAAATTCAGAATCGAAATTAGGGTGAGAAAGGATTACTTCTTCAGAGATCAAAGAGATTTGAATTTTTTTTAAGCTTGAATAGCTGCTTCATTTAAATGAATAGGTTTATTTTTAGAAATTGTTTTTGGTACATGACCGTCTTCCTCTCTTAAGAGACTTGTCAAGGGCTTTGCTAGCTTGGCATAGTCTTGAATAAAACGGCGATAATAGCCAGACATACCAAGGAAAGATCGAAGTTCTATTAATTATTTAGGAATAGCTAAATTACATATATCTTGAACTTTTTTAGGGTTGGTTTTAATTCCATCCTCTGAAATAATGAAACCAAGAAATTCAACTTCATTTTTTAAAAACTCGCATTTGTCGAGTTGTATTTTCAAATTTGCAGCCTCTAAGGTTTTGAAAACCATTTCGAGATTTTTAAAATGTTCGATCTCATTTTTACCAAAAATAATTATATCGTCTATGTAGACATAGCATATTCTACCAATGTAGTCTCTAAGAATATCGTCGAGAGTACGTTGGAATATTGACGGAAGTCGTGTGAACTCATATTTTTTGTTATTAATTGAAGATGCTGTTTTTTCGATATCAGATACCTTTAATAGTATTTGATGAAAGCCACTTTAAGGTCTATTATTGAGAAAAATTTATTCTGTTCCAAATTAGCTAAAACTTCATTAATTTCGAGTATAGGATACCTATCTGATATAGTAACTGTATTTAGTTTTCTAAAATCTATGACTAGTCTATATTTTTTGTCGCCTGAAGCATCGCCCTGTTTCGGTACGATCCATACAGGTGAGTTATAGGGTGATCTTGATGGTCTAATAATTCCATGATTAAGTAATTTATTTATTTCTTTTTCAACCTCGTTTTTTAAACACATTGGATATGGGTATGATTTAGAATAAACTGGTTTATTATTAATTTCACCTTTAACTGTGGAAGTGTATGTTAGTTTTTCATCAGGATCACCAAAACAATTTAGGATATTTTTTTATAATATTATTTAGACTTTCTTTTTGCTTTATGTTCATGTGGGACGTTCTAACGTTTATAGTGTTAACTGATCCCGAACTATGTTGTTTTAATGGAATGATAATATCTGGTTCAAATGTTATATAATTTTCTTTCGTATAAATTATAGCTCCTTAATCTTTTAAACAATCATTACCGACAATACCATCGAAAGAAATTAAACTAGGTAGAATAAAAAATTTAAGTTTTGGAAGTTTACCTTCAAATAAATCAACTAAAGCATGGTGAGTTATTTGAATATAACCTCCTACAGAATTGGCATAAAAAGATTTTTTATTTAAAATAGGGTTTTTAATAAATCTTGGTTTAATATAATTTTTGTTTGAGCCATGCTCAAAGTATGGTAGCGAAGAGCTGTTTAGTCTAAAAAATAAATATCATCTATTGCTTCTTCTGTTTTATTTTCAGATAAATTGTTCTGGGACTCGATATAATCAATTAATGTTTGGTCAAAATTTGTATTTTCCTTTTCGATTTGTTTTTGATATTTTATTGATTCATTTTTAGGGTCATCACGTTTTTTTGCGATTTCTTGCGTATAATAGATTCTTTGAGTTTTCTGAGGCTGATGTAATTGTAAATATTTTATTTGTAAATATTTGTTATCGATTTTGATAGTTAATAGCGCGAGAATTTATGGAAGGATCAACATCCATAGGTTCTGGTTTTGAAATAGTTTGTGGTGCATTAGAATTAGAGAAATTACGGCTTCGTTGCGGATGATAAAATTGTCTTGTAGGAGGAATTGATCTACTAGGATTGGTTACAAGCTCGGGATTAAAAGCAGGTGTTGTTGCTGGAAAAGGACGTTGTGGGTGGTAATCTATTCGAAATCTATTAATTATGGGTGGGATAGGGTGGTATTTTTCAGACGTTCTACGGATACCACCATGACTATGTAAAATTCGATAATCAACGTTTTGCAGTTTGAGACAAAGATGAAGAGCCTGAGGTAAATCTGTAGGTTCTTTCATACTAAGCAATTTTGGGAATCACCTTTGAGTCCTCTTATGAACGTATCTAATGCTCTATCACGATAAGATTGTATCATTACATTTAAGGTTTCATTGCTAAGCTCCATTGCCGAAAGTTTATTTATAACTAATGAAAGGTGATGGTAAACTAATTTGTAGAAATCTTGTACTGATTTATTTCCTTGAATCAACGCGGTCATTTGATATTCTAATGTACCTAAGTTTCTTTTATCTGCATAATGTAAAGTGAGACATTTCGCGATTTTTTCCCAGTTTAATGGGGTATTATACGATTCTAATGCAGTATCTGCACGACCGGTAATTTTATTTCGGATAACACTAAGAATTCCATAGTATTTTGTACTTCCCTTTAAGTGTTCATAAATTTTTAAAATTCTATCTACGTTTTTTTTCCAAGAGCTAAATTCTCCTGGTTGTCCCGAAAATTCCCTTAAACTTTTTACCACGTCTGGTATTTTATCCATATCAGACAAGTTTTGGCCGAGATTGACAGTTTGATCTGATTCACTAATATTATCATTTTGTGGATTATTCATTGAAGTAAATATTCTATTAGTCTCTGTACGCACTACTTGTGAAATAATCGCTGTTAAATCAGCTAAATTAATGTTTTGATTTTGAATATTTTCATTTCCGAGAGCCAATATAGCTGGTCTTATTATGTTATTTTCTGGCTGAGACATTTTTTGTATTGTTTTTTTTTTTAAAAAAAATTGTTATAATAATAAAATTCAAATAAAATGTTAATATAAAAAGGCAATATGTATTGATCGATTACTTCATTTTAGTAAAAATATTTTTTCCAATGTTAAAATATTTTGTTATTTTTATAATATTTACTACTTTTCAATTAAAAAGAAAATACAATTTATTATTATTAGCTACTTTTTATTTATATTTTTTGTTTAAAAAAAAAAAAAAATCTTTAAATATTTTAATGCAATTCGATGGTTGTAGGATATTTTGGCAAATTATTTTAGTTTGTCTACGATAACTTCGACTTTTTTCAAAAAAAACTATATTCCTAGAATTTTAATTATAGTTTTATACTTTTATTGTTTAGCAGGAATAAAAATAAATTTTCTTAAAAATAAGTATTATAATCCTACTTTTTTTTTTATAAAATTTATAAAAATTTTAGCATTTATAAAAATTCCTTAGAATTGTAAAAACCAATGTATTTATTTATTTAATATGTTATTTATTATTCAATGAATAATATTCTTTATAAAAATTATCACAAATTTTTTATAGAATTTTTCAGATATTATTTTATAAAAAATTTTTTCTTTTAGATATTTTTTTTACTTGTTGCTTTATGATAAACGAAAAATCACAAAAATTTATGGTAATAGTGGTTGGTTACACTAGGTTACACTAGAAAAAAAAACACAAGAAAAAAAAATATTTTGATTAACAAAAAAAAAGATTTTTAAACGAAATAATTTTCCGATTTATCAGTTAGTCTTATTTTTAGCTCGGTTTTAAATAAAATGAACAAATTTGTAATTTTTGAATTGTGGAGTGATCCACTTTTATTCAGGGCAACTTAAAGACTAAAAATTTAGAAAACTTAAAGCTAATTATAAATTTTATTTTGATTATTTTAATTATTATTCTACATGCACGCGCAATTTCTTAGCATAAAAAGTATGAGAATATTTAACAGGAAATATTTCATGGGAGAATTATTAGAATATGAGAGTTAGGAATTTTAATAAAAATAAAAATTGAAATTTAAGTGTGTTAACTTATATAAGTATACATAATAATTATAAGTATATAATAGGTAAATTACATTTTAGTTAGTCATGTTAATATTATTCTAATTTTGAATTCAGTTTTAGCAGTTGCGATTTTTATTAAAGTATTATATTATTAAGATTTTTTTCGTCTTTTTTTAAATAAATATTATAACGAGTTTAAATAGTAGTTGATTTTTATTTTACAAAATCTGAATTATCGAAGATATCCACAGCTATTAGTGCTAATTAATATTGCCGTGAACATTTGGTCCTTCGCTAAAAAAAAGTTAATCGGTTTTAATAAATAAAAGTTATTAAAGTATTAAGTACAATTAAAGGAACAGTGTGTTCAAAATTTTTTTTAATAAAAGACATATACAATTTTTAATTAAACAGATACAATTTTAATAAAATAATTACAATTCTAGTACAAAAGATACAATTGTTAATAAAACAGAAACATTAAACTAAATTTTAACTAAAACATATTGAAAGTGAATAGTGGTGTGTGTCATCAAGATAAGGAAGATTCATCAGGAAGATTCTGATGGTTTGATTACCAGGGGGAAATGAACGAAGTTCTTGAAGCTGAAAACGCCAATAGTACAGCCAACTCAACGATCACGGCCGAAAATTCTTGTGACATTAGGTTAAAACCAATACAATTACCAGCGTTTTCAGGTCGTTACGAAAGTTGGAAACCATTTCACGATCTTTTTCTGTCGCTAGTTCATTCCAATAAATTGATTCCTCCTATTCAAAAGTTACATTATTTAAAATCCTCAATTCATGGTGAAGCAGCAAGATTGCAGTGGCGGTTCGTGCTGTAAAATTCTGGGTGGGCTAATTTTTTCTTTGAAACCATGAGGTACTACACTCAAAGCGTTAACTGGAATTTAGTGTCCAGGTTCCTCGATTGGCTGATGTGGTCCTAATTCTTTAATTTTAACCTTAACCTCTAATGATGAAGATTTAAATGGATGCTCCAATAAGTAATCTATTTCATTAATATTAGAGCATATATTTAAAAATTCATATATTTAGCAAAAAATAATATGAGAATTATATACAATATACATATAGCATTTTCCGATCAAATTAGGATTTTTACACATCAAGATAGTCTTTTAAAAAATCAGTTCGAATTAGTCTTTTTAAATTTCAAGTTAGTCTTTTTAAATTTCAAGTTAGTCTTTTTAAATTTCAAATTAGTCTTTTAAAAATAAAATTTCTATGTGTTTCAAACCTATTATTTAAGTACAAACAAATAATATTATTTTTTTTTAATTTTGTTCAAATTAAAATTTTATTAAGCGATAATATAATATTAATGTAATTCTTCGCCAGCAATAGCATCTGGTATTTTTAGCGTCATATTTAAAAAATAATTTCGACAATCCTGATCGGTCAATGTTGAAACACCTTGTGCAATTGCATTTACCAAGTTATGGTCTCTTGGTAGGTACACTTAACAGCTGCCGAACAAAACATTTATCTTTTGGAAAAAAAATTAAAAAATATCGTTAAGATTTTTGGGTGAATTTAAATGCTTCTTATTCATAAAATTTTAATTTGAACAAAATTAAAAAAAATAATATTATTTGTTTCTACTTAAATAATAGGTTTAAAACACAGAAATTTTAATTTTAAAAGACTAATGCGAAGTGTAAAAAGACTAATTTTAAATGTAAAAAGACTAATTTGAAATTTTAAAAGACTAACTTGAAATTTATAAAGACTAATTTGATTTTTTAAAAGACTATCTTTATATTTTTAAAGACTATCTTTATGTGTAAAAAGACTAATTTGACGGGAAAATGCTATATATAATATGAAAACTATATTTATATGTAATATGAAAATTATAAATAAATATAATACATATATATACGTGTATAATATAAAAATATATATAATTTTAAAATTTAACTACAAAAATACAAAATACTAAATGCCTGGAAACTTCTGGTCACCGTAAAAACAGCAAAACAGCGGATCAAACTATAGAAATAACACTTAAAATGAATTTTTTTTATAAATTATTTTATTACTAAACTCTATATCAAAAACTTCCTTTTTAATTTTCCGACAACCGCACCATTAAATTCAAATTAGAATTATGAAAAGCATTCAAATCTTTAAAACTATGCTATACGATAATACATACATAATATTTTTTTTATACTTATGTATAGCAATAGTAAAATAAATATTCGCATACACGATATACGCACTTTACTATATTCTTCTATTGCTTTTTCCATTAATTTTTTTTTAACAGACAATGTATAAAAAAATAAGCATTATGCTGTTAATTTTTTTCAGGAAAATATTATGTACTACGGGCTACTGTTAAATAGTCCCTAACATTAAAGTAACAGAAGCAAAACAGTATAGAAACATATTTATAAAATTTTTGCTGTAAAAAAATCCAATAAATCATTTCTCTCAGAGAATTTTTTTTTTTTTATTTTTGCTTTACTATATAAATTTATTCTCGCCTATATACATACAAAGAAGAAAATTCTCAATCCAAAACAAATAAAAAAATAAATCGTCGTTCATGCATTTCTTTCAGATATTTTTTTTTTATTTTTGATTTACCATATAAATTATTCTCGCCTACTATATGCATAGAAGAAAATTCTCAATACAAAAAAAATATATAAAATCGTCGTTCATGCATATGGAAAATAAATGTTTGTATACATAAATACATTTAATAAATGTTTATATTCAAATTTTTATTCTATAGAGGAAACATATATGCAGTGGGCTACTATTTTTTAGCCCAACCGCGGTATATTAGAAAACAATACATATAAAAAAAGTTGCAAAGCAAATTTAATGTATTTTTCGGACTAAGTCCGCAAGAATTTTTTCGTTTTCTTTTCCTTCATTTCTATTACATAATTACTATATGAAAATACGTATATTTTATGGGGTAGGCAGACCAAATATCGTACATAATATGAAAATATTTTTTTTATTTTATATGATTTTTTTTTTTTTTTTTTTATTTTGGAAGATATTTTGTGGAGTTTAAATTAAGATTTCTTAGGGTGGGCTTAGCCCACCTAGCCCATTAGAACGAGTCGCTGCTACAAGATTGTTACAACATGTTGCACTTGAAGAAATAAATTATGAGTCGGCGTGGTCCATTTTAACAGAGCGCTACGAAAATAAAAGAGTTTTAGTAAATATGCAATTAAGAATATTGTTTAATTAAAAAAACTTACAATAGAGACAGCTGCGGCTATTAAAGAACTGTTAGATACAACAACTGAGTGTATGCATGCTTTACGAAATTAAGAAATTCCAGTTGATACCTGGGACGTCATTTTAATCTATATAATTTGCTCAAAGTTACCTTCAAGTACCCAAAAATTATGGGAAGAACATTTAGGCGGTGTAAAAAATTGTGCAGACATGTCAACCTTTACAAAATTTTTGGAAACTCGTTTCCGCACTCTTGAGTCAGTAGAACAATCTAAACCATTTGTCAAAAGGTTTGTCCCCCCATCTGCATTAAGTCACAAGAAATTTAGCAGATCTTTTCACGTGGGTCAAACCATAATTAATTTCAATCATAATTCTGGATCACAGCAATCCTGTCGTATCTGTAAAGGTAATCACATAATTAGAAAATGTGATAAATTTTTAAAAATTAATATAAAAGGACGTTTTGAAATTATTAAGAAAATTTTAGCATGCACAAATTGCTTTGCATACAATCATTTGAAAACACACTGTCCCAGTACAAAAAATTGCATGCATTGCAATAAACAACACAATTCATTATTACATTTTAGTACAACACAACAACATACAAATTCACAAGACACAAGAACAGATTATAATATTAGAATTTCGCAACGTAATTTAATAAATCCAACTGCTCAAACTACACAGTTGTTTGATTCATTGAATCACAATCAAAATTATACACAGAATACTACAAATTGGCAACAAAATCAATCTAATTTACAATTTCAAAACGTACCTATTTCAAAATAATATGAGAATTATATACAATATACATATAGCATTTTCCGATCAAATTAGGATTTTTACACATCAAGATAGTCTTTTAAAAAATCAGTTCGAATTAGTCTTTTTAAATTTCAAGTTAGTCTTTTTAAATTTCAAGTTAGTCTTTTTAAATTTCAAATTAGTCTTTTAAAAATAAAATTTCTATGTGTTTCAAACCTATTATTTAAGTACAAACAAATAATATTATTTTTTTTTAATTTTGTTCAAATTAAAATTTGTGCAGACATGTCAACCTTTACAAAATTTTTGGAAACTCGTTTCCGCACTCTTGAGTCAGTAGAACAATCTAAACCATTTGTCAAAAGGTTTGTCCCCCCATCTGTATTAAGTCACAAGAAATTTAGCAGATCTTTTCACGTGGGTCAAACCATAATTAATTTCAATCATAATTCTGGATCACAGCAATCCTGTCGTATCTGTAAAGGTAATCACATAATTAGAAAATGTGATAAATTTTTAAAAATTAATATAAAAGGACGTTGTGAAATTATTAAGAAAATTTTAGCATGCACAAATTGCTTTGCATACAATCATTTGAAAACACACTGTCCCAGTACAAAAAATTGCATGCATTGCAATAAACAACACAATTCATTATTACATTTTAGTACAACACAACAACATACAAATTCACAAGACACAAGAACAGATTATAATATTAGAATTTCGCAACGTAATTTAATAAATCCAACTGCTCAAACTACACAGTTGTTTGATTCATTGAATCACAATCAAAATTATACACAGAATACTACAAATTGGCAACAAAATCAATCTAATTTACAATTTCAAAACGTACCTATTTCACAACCAGTACAAACAACAAATAACGTACAAACATATTTCACTCAGAAAATTGAAAATTTCAAGGTATTATTAGCTATTGCTCTCGTTATTATTAGCTCATCCAACGGTGACAATCATATATTCAGAGCATTAATTGATCCTGGCTCTGAAGCAACTTTTGTTACGGAAGAGGTTGTCCAGAAGTTACGGCTAAAAAGAGAAAAAACATTAACAAACATAACCGGTTTAGGGCAATCTAGTTCGGGAGTAGATAAACATAAAGTAGTACTTACAATTTCATCAATTCATAATTCTAAATTCAAATTCGACGTTGATGCTTTAGTGTTCACTAACACAACTTGTATTTTGCCATCTAAAAAAAATTGAAATAGTCAATTGGGATCATTTAAAAAATATAAAATTAGCAGATCCATACCTTAACATTCCTGGTAAAATTGATGTTTTACTTGGAGCCAACGTTTATTCAACAATAATCATGTCTGGTTTGATTAAAGGAATTCTAGGAGCACCAATAGCTCAATTATCAGACCTAGGTTGTATAGTTTCCGAAAAATATACTTAATACAACAAACAACAGAAAAAACTATCGTTGCACATCATCATGTGATCGATTTGGACCAACAGCTAAAACGTTTTTGGGAGATTGAAGAAGTGTCAGCACCCAGAAGTTTTACTGATGAAGAAAATAATTGTCAACGTCACTATGAACTGAGATATAAATGAAATCCTGATGGTAGATATCAAGTATTATTACCATTCAGAGATAACATCAGACCAGTATTCAATAATTCGAGCCAAGCTGCTATTATTAGATTTCTACAATTAGAGAAACGCTTTCAGAATAATATCAAATTAGAAAAAATGTATAAAGAAAATATTACAGATTATTTAATATTAAAACATATGACCGAAATTAATACATGCGAGAATGGAGCTGTATTTTACTTACCACATCATGCCGTTTTTAAAGAATCAACTACTACCAAACTTCGTGTTTTATTCGACGCATCATGTAAAGCAGCCAAGGGTAAATCATTAAATTACTTACTTACTGGTCCAAAACTACAAAACGAAATTACCAGTATAATGATAAAATGGCGTATGTTTAAAATCGCGTGCACTGCTGACATCACCAAAATGTATCGTCAGATTTGGATTAACCCAGATGATGCAAAGTATCAATTAATCTGTTGGAGAGACAATTTTGATACAAGTATTAAAACATATACTTTAAATACGGTTACATTTGTCACTGCATCTGCACCTTATTTAGCGATTCGAACATTGCATCAGCTTGCAGATGATGAAATCGAAAAATATCCAATCGCATGCAATATATTGAAAAATAACTTTTACGTTGATGACGTGTTGTATGGAGCTGATACGGTTGAAGAAGCTGTCCATACACAATATCAACTAATTAACATCACCAATTCTGCTGGTTTTCCATTACGAAAATGGACCAGTAATGCTGATGAAATCCTACGTCAAATTCCTAAAGAGCAAAGAGAGGTGAATCTACCATTAACGTTTGACAAAAACGAATCAATCAAAGCGCTTGGTATTCATGGCATCTTGCAAAAGATATTTTTAAATTTAAAATAAAATTTCCAGAAATTACAAAATTTTCAAAACGAACCATATTATCCGATGTAGCCAGATTATTTGATCACTAGGCTGGATTTCACCATGCATTGTGTATGCAAAAATCATAATGCAGGATTTATGGCTACAGCAATGTGGCTGGGATGAGCCAGTTTCAGAAGCATTGATCTCAAAATGGTTAATATTTCGCAATGAACTCAAGATACTTGAAACAATAGAATTTCCTCGATGGATTCATTTTACAAAAAAATCTAAAAATATAGAATTATATGGTATTAGTGATGCTTCAGAAAAAGCTTATTCAGCAGTAACATACTTGGGTTTTATCAATGAAAATAATCAAATCCAAATACAATTAATAGCATCAAAAACTAAAGTTGCTCCGTTAAAACGTATTTCATTACCACGTTTGGAATTTTGTGGTGCTGTATTATTATCCAAATTGATTCAATTTGTACTGAATTCTTTAAATTTATCAGACATTTCAGTATTTGCATGGACAGATTCGATGATTACATTAGCCTGGATACAAGCTCCACCATCTAAGTGGAAATCATTTGTAGCTAATAGAGTTACAGAAATTCAATCTCGTGTAGCAATTACAAAATGGCATCATGTTCCTACAAAGGATAATCCAGCCGACGTGGGCTCTCGTGGATTACTTCCTTCAGAAATGGTAAACTCTTCGATTTAGTGACAGGGTCCAACATTTCTAAAAGATTTTTTATCAAAAAACCTTACACAAAATGTTTGTATTGAAACAAACTGTGAAATAAAAAGAATACAATCATTAGTTTTGAATATAACAACAGAAAATATAAATTTAATAGAATCAATAATTAAGAAACACTCGTCACTCACCAAATTAGTACGTGTAATTGCATATTGCTTTCGTGTAATGTACAATTTTCGACATTATAAGGATCGAATTGTAAATCCATTAACTGTTGATGAACTGGAAAAAACTTTAAATTTCATCATTGTACATGTACAACACTCATCTTTTAATGATGAAATACAGAAACTAACAATGAATTCGACAATTTCAAAGCAAAGTAGTATATTAACATTAAATCCATTCCTTGATGAAAATGGAATACTTCGTGTCGGCGGTCGATTGCAGAACTCTATTCTTAAATAGGACAGACGTCATCCGATTATAATTCCGAAAAAATCACATTTTACAGAATTATTAATTCTTGACACACCATATGGCAGCTTCTAATGGTGGTCAAACAATAACGTCAGAGTATCTACAAAATAAATTTTGGATTATCAATTTAAAAAATAATATAAAAATTAATATAAAAAAATGTGTGATTTGTTTTCGCTTTTCAGCAACAGAATCCAACCAATTAATGGGAAACTTACCAGCTATTCGAGTACAAATGGCTCGTCCATTTTATAATGTTGGTGTTGATTATGCTGGTCCCATGGAAATGAAAGCATGGAAAGGTAGATGCAACAAAATTTTAAAATGCTACATAGCTATTTTTATTTGTTTAAGCACCAACGCTATTCATATCGAGTTGTTCAGCGATCTTAGCACAGTAGCATTCATAGCCGCTTTTCATTGCTTAATAGCTAGACGAGGAATCTGCAAAAATATCTACAGCGATTGCGGTACGAATTTTGTAGGCGCAGATAATACTTTCAGAAAAGAATATAAATTAATTCAAAAGCAATGGTCAGATATAATAGCCAACAAATTAAGTACGTTGGGCACGCAGTGGCACTTTAATCCGCCATCCGCTCCTAATATGGGTGGTCTATGGGAATCTCCAGTGAAATCGATTAAATTCCATTTAAAAGAACGGTAATGCAAGACTTACCTTTGAAGAATATGCTACACTTTTATCACAAATTGAAACGTGTTTGAATTCTAGACCTTTATGTCCAACATCGCCTGATCCTGATGACTTGTCAGTATTAACTCCAGATCATTTCTTAATAATGGATACCTTAAATGAACTCACTTTAAATATGAACTAAATTTTAATATATATACAATAATAATATAATATTTATAATAAAAAAAATAACCATACATAAAAAAACATAAATCTTAATCATAATATTTACATTTTGTTATTAAATCACATTTGCACTAACTTGCGTGTGACAGCTAATACAGAATACACACATACACATTCATTCGTATTACACTTAATTTTATACAAAATTGAACTATATACATTTTACTATACAAAAAAAAATATACATAAAATATTACTATATATCATATATAATATACTATATATAATTTATTTTAAAAACATAAAATTTATCATTTCATGTAACACTTACTTGAGTAATCTATGCGCAAGATCCAGATGAACAAAAGTCATACTATATTTATATTATGATGATCAACAAATTCACCATACACACATTGTAAACATTGCAGAACACATCTCAACAACAATGTAAACAGTGACGAATATGATCATTTGTTATTGTTTTATCACTTTATATCACAAGTCGGAATTCTTACATTATACAAACTATACTATTATAATTATTATAAATTATTTTATCACTTAACACTAAAAACATTTATTTATAAATTTATTTCATGTTGATGATCAATCGAATAACAACACTACATTACAAAATCCGCAACATGGTAAATGGAAGAAATTTATCCATTACACACAACATTATACACTTAAGTCAACTTTGAAATTTTTTAAACATATTATATTCACATTAAACAAATTAATTATTGTTACATTATTTACTATTTGTTCCTATCTTATGTACATGTTTTGGATTTATCAATCCAAAGGGGGGAGAATGTTCGAGTACCGACCCGACCATCTTTAAATTTTACTAAAAATGTCAACATTTCAACATTCACTATATATGCACAGCGGTTGCAGGGGTATGAGCAGAAGCCAATGCAACTACTGGAATATATCCCGCAGACATGTCCTATTTATATATTGCATTTCTCTAAATAGAAAAAATATATATATATTAAATAATATTAGTTTGATGTTAAATGTAATGTTATTGTAATGAATAGAGAATAGACAAAAAATCGCAATTAGAAAATTAAGGTTAGAATTTTAACTACAACAAATAAATATATAATAGAAGTATAAAAATATAATTTTTATTATTCATTATTTTTATAGAACTTACCAATAACTTAAATATATCAAAAATGTTTTAAAATTAAATATTATTATTTTATTATTCTTATTTCTAAAGCATCACAAACGACAAACGTTTTCAAAACAACAAATATTTTTTTCAAAATGTCAAATATCAAATGTTGTCAACATAACTTCGAAATATAAAACGACACTAGCGCTGCAGGAATTGGAAGAAGAACTTTATTAATTTTCTAAAGCATTTTCTTCTAAGATTGCAGGCCGTGATTAAATCACGTTGCATTACAATACAACGTGACAAAACAATTAATTCTAGGTTTAATAATTAAAACATAATTATTTGAAGCTCAGTCGAAATCAGTTGTCCAAAAATAATGTTCGTTTAAATAAATTATATAAATATTTTTTGAAATCAATGTTAACCGAGGATAACGCATAACAGAGTATATTTATAGAATTCTACTGTCCAGAATACAAGGTGATGCAGCAGCCGCAATTCGTTAACTCGAAGATACATCATGGACCAAAGTAAAACAACAACTTATTAAAACATTGGGTGGTAGTGAGAATTACCTCAACCGATCAACTAGTATATAGAAATGTAAGTCAATTATATTCTAGTTTAACAATAATTTAAACAAATTAAATTTAAAATATTTACTCGACGATAAAAAACCTAGTGAATTTAAACCTATTAATAATGAAATATAAATTTTAAATAAATTTTTAATTAAAATAAATCGTGTTGATGCTATGTTCATTCGAACAAGCCAAATTAAAACGCTTGGAGAAGCTTATCAAGCCTTAGTTAGTACTGGTATTACTTTAAAAAACGACAAAAACTAATTTAAAAATTATAACTCTATTAAACAAAAACAATTTGTTCACCAAAAAGAAACATTTAATCAAAATAATTATAACAATAGACCATTTCATCAAAATCGTGTGCAAAATTATAATAATAATTTTAATCGTAATCAAAACCAAAATTTTACTTCATATTCTGGAAACTTTAGTGGCCATAACAACAGATCTAATAATTATAATTCTGGCATGTTTTCCAATAGATATTCTAATAATAGATATACTAATCAACCTACTCCAGAACCAATGGAACTGGAACACAATAACGTAGTTAAGTTTGAAAATTTTCTACCGTCACCTCGAATTCGACAATACCCATAGCGACTCTCACAATTGAAAATAAAAAGTTAAATTTCTCATAGATACTGGGGCAGCCACTTCTATAATAAGTCATAATATCTTTCCTATAAATACCCGTAAAAAACTCAACAATCCCATTGAAATAAAAACTCTAACTTGTACTAAATTGATTACTTAGGAAATCATAACTAAAGTACCTAATGAATTCAACCAAAATTCTAAAATGTCCTGGAAAGTGATAAAACTTTGTAATAAAACTTTTCAAGCTATAATTAGACTAAATATACTAGCCCCATTGGGAGCTGAAATTAATTTGCTTAATAATGAAATTAAAGTTAATAATGTAGTCACAAATTTTAATAACATTTTTTGTCCTTATACAGAAATATATCAATTAGAATATATAGATATAAATAATATGGAGTTATTCGAAAAATTAAATAATGATAACCTGAATTCGGAAGAATCTAATAATTTAAAAAAAAATTGTAGCACAGAATCGGTTCATGAAGTAAAACATCAAATTATTACAAAAAATTCCCAACCTATATATAGTAAGATATATAGGTTCCCAAAAATTGATGATGAGGAAGTTAATTCACAAGTTAAAGAAATGTTGACTCAAAACATTATTCAGCCATCCAATACAATAGTCCAATATGGATCGTACCAAAGAAATTAAGGGTAGTAATGGAGGGTAGTAATAGACTACCGTAAATTAAACGAAATAACGATTGACGACAAATTCCCTATACCAAATATCGATTCTATATTTGACAAACTTGGATGAGCTCAATATTTCAAAACCCTTGACTTGACAAAGGGTTTTTATCAAATTTTAGTATACGAAAAAGATAGAAGCAAAACATAGGCTGTTCCACAAGGATATTACGAATTTATTCGAATGCCTTTTGGGCTTAAAAACGCGTCTTCAAACTTCCAACGAATGATCAATCATGTCTTGAGAGACTTGATTAACAAAATTTGTGTTGTATATCTTGATGATATACTTATATTCTCAACCTCCCTCGAAGAACATATCAAAGCTATCAATGACAATTTTAAAAGACTTAGACTTAGACAATATAATCTTAAAATACAGGTAGACAAATGCAAATTTTTTGCTTAAGAAACTGAATATTTAGGATACATATTAACTACAGACGAAATTAAACCTAATGACAAAAAAATCGAATCTATTAAGCTTCCAACTTGTACGAAACAAATCAAAAGCTTTTGAGGTATCACTGGCTACTATAGGAAAGTCATAAAGGAATACGCAAAAGTAGCCCAACCAATAAATGACAAAATATTTTTAAAAAAATAACAAAATTAATGAAAAAGACCCAAGGACACCCAATCATGACCTTTATTGGCACAATTTATGATTCTTTCGCGATCTGGATTAGTATTTCTTTTGTATTTTTTTCGTTCTGCGCTTTCAGTTCCAGTCAGAACAGCTCTGCAAATAGGACATATGGCATCCGGCACATTGTTCATATCTCGTTGACACTTTGTATGCAGTAGATGTGTGCATGGTAACAACCTTATTACATTATTTCGTGTCATTGATGTGCAGCAAATCACGCAATTGTCTTTAAACTCCTTTAAAAAAATATAGTAAATTTTGATTTCATTATCTTGTCGCTAGATTGAGCTATTATTATTGTGTATTATACCACAAGTTAGCTATTTTTCTCTGGCCGATTTGCCGTCCAGTGCGCCACAGATCATGCTCCACTTTTTTAATTTGGATATATATGAAACTGACAGATGGTTAGCAGCCCATATATTATATAGTCAAAGGTATTAAACGTTTTAACTTTTCACAAGAAATAAAATAAATAAATTATTATTTTTAAACATAAAATATGACATATATTTTTGGTTACTATGTTTAAAGTTATCTCTTTTTCCTATATAATACAGTAAAATTAAGTATAATTGTAATTCAAATAATGTTAAAATGTTCTGAATTACAATTGATACTTTCTGAATTACAATTGATACTTTCTGAACTCAAATTGATACTTTCTGAATTACAATTGGAAAAGGTGTAGAAATTCAAATCAATAAAACAATACATACTATTAAAACTAATACATCGCATCGTCATAAACGTGGCGTATATTAAATATCGGCGGAAACTTAGCTAATTGGCTATTCGGCATTATGGATAATGATGATAAATTGAAGAACATCTTAAAACAATCGACTTAAATAATCTCCAATCTTTTACAAAATTAAATCGACAAGTAAAAATAAATGATAATCTACAGACAAATATTGAAGCCTTACAGTTACAGAAACACATAAACGAAAATAGAATCCTGACTTTCCAAACCTTAAACTACACTACTGACATAACAAAGAAAAGTATAAAAAATATACACTTTCTGTCAATAGTTTCTAATATTAACTTTCTAAATTCAGAAGGAGATAGAATCCACCAAATATAGCTTTAGCTAAATATAATATCAGTTGACAGATGACGAAATTGACGAATACGATATAAACATTTCCAAATATAAAAATATCACTTTTTAAGTTTGATGACAAATTAAATTTTGCAATATTAATTCCTAATTTCACCAAAGATCTTGCCGTAAAATATAAAATAATAGCAGTCCAAACAAAAAAATTTTATGAAATTTTTATAGATAAGAACGATATTATTTTGTTTAATAATAAAATTTTTATTGATAATGAAGAAACAAACATAAAACAATTAAAAGAAGCAAAAGGTTGCATTAATAGTCTAATGAATGAAAAATATATAAATTGTAAGAAAAATATGAAATACAAATGACCAAATAGTTGAAATTTTACCAAATTTAATAATAGTAAAAAATGTAACATTAACGAGTGATTGTAATTATGTTAAATATAAATTAATTCACAATAATCTTATAACTTTTAATAGTTGTACAATCAAAATTAATGATATAATATTTTCAAATAGAGAAAAAATTGTAAAAAATCACTTAATAATACCAAATTATTTAAAATCAAATGATGTAAAATTAAAAGCAAATGTAGATGTTCTTCATCTTAAACAAATTGATAATATAAAATAAATTGAAGAAATAAAATACAAACATAACAATCATACAATTCTAACATATATCTTTGTAAGTGTAATAATTTTTATTATAATAAGTTCAATTTTGTATACATATTGTCAAAATAAAATTGTGTGAAAAAATAATGCTAAAAAAATAGATAATGATCTTGAAGGTTCTCAGGAGAGGATCCAGTCTAACAATGTGGGAGTAATATACTCTAGTATATCACTACCACAGATATTATAATTTATTAACTAAATTATTTCCTTTCCCAATGAAATTCTATACTTTATTTTTTTGTCTTAATCTAAAACATAAATCTAAATTTACAAATATTTTTGGTGGAAATATATAAAAGCTGATTTTCTCACGCAATACTTTATTTTATTAAAAAACTTAAATTTAATTTTTACCGAATTGCATTTTTTAACAAAATATTTTAATTAGATCATGTTGCACTAACAACGTGACAAAACAATTAATTCTAGGTTTAATAATTAAAAATTAAAACATAATTATTTTAGTCAGTCTTATTTGAAGCTCAGTCGAAATCAGTTGTCCAAAAATAATGTTAGTTTAAATAAATTAAATAAATATTTTTTCAAATCATAAATAAATATATTTTTGAATTATTAACAGTTCGTGTTTTATTAAAAACAATATTTTATAATTTTTTTTTAGACGAAAATTTATAATATTAAATTTTGCACGTTACTGATTTAATATATTTTGCGTATTTATTCACGGCAAAAAAAAAACACTTCTGATATTATCGACTGATTGCTTTTTTAATAAAATATAATTGTATCATTACGGTTCAATAATGGGAGAAAATGAAAAGATTATGTACTTCTATAATGGTGGGGGTATCGTATGATGATTATGACTTATAAAATTGGAAGAGCACCCGTTATCGTCCTCCTTGAAACACTAGAACACTAGATTTAGTTTTATCTTTATGGATTTATGTTTAACATATTGACCACATAATGAATTACCATTAGAAACTAGAAACATAATAAGCAATAATATTGAATTGTAATAGAAATTATGTAAATAAAAATAGTTTCACGCCGAAATATAAAGTAATTACGCCTTTTAAACTTTCCAAGGATTGTGATCATATCATATATTCATATGGTCAAATTCAGTATAAATTCATTAAGACATAAAACGATATAAGTAAGTCATTATATAATTTGTATAAATAACAAAAAGTACTATTATACAATGTATGTACATACTATTGAACTTAATAACTATATTACAATTTTGAAAGATAGCAAAATAAATGAAAATAATTTAATTTTACAAAGTATATAGATAATTAATAATAAGCTATCAGCTGCGTAAGTTAACGATCGACGTGGATCCAAGAGAAGTCAAACTGAAATGAAAGGAGGGTAGAACTTGGATTAAGGATGTTGGATCGTTGATGATTATGATTGGGTTCTTGAGTGATAGCGTCGAATTTATTTAGCTGAATATCTTCTAGCATTGAATTTCTTTAGTTGAATATCTTGTAGCATTGAATATAATAATAATAATCTTTATTTTAATATACAAATGAGACGTTGAGTCTTTACAACATGTATATACATTAGATATATGTTCAAAAAGTTCTCATCAAAAATGCTAAAATTTAAAATATTTATAAAGCTAAAATAATAATTTTACTATACTTATTTTATAATATTAAGACAAAAATATACAAAATAAATAACTACTAAAATTTAAAATTTAAACTACATACAAATATTACAAAGCTAATAAAATTTAAAATATTTATAAAGCTAAAATTAATTATTTACTACACTTGTGGCGGCTTTGCTTAATATGTCATTATAAATTATTTTAGGTGACATAAGAAATTAATGTAAAAAGTTAGTTGTAAAAATATATTAAACGTGAGCAGTCGTTCACATTAAAATAGCTTTTTCAATTATCGCTATATTGGTGACCCTTAACTGAATATGAACATTTAATAAATGCAGTAATAAAATCATTTTAATGCAACAAATAATCTTAATTAGTAAATATAAACATTTTTCGTAATTTATAAAGTATTTGATGGTGTTGTTTTGCATTCATTTTTAACTTATTTTTGGTGATATTGTGATTAATCCACCAGCGTCCGACAAATACAAAACGTTGAAAACAAGTTTATTGGCGGCATTTGCAGAAACTGCTGTCTGAAGTTGAATTAGGAGATAGAAAACCGTCGGAATTGCTTAATGAGATGAAGAAGCTGACGGGTAACTGATGAATTTATGCGTACTTTATGGACAAATGTTTACCAAACAGTGTTAGTGCAATTTTATCGACTAGTGAAACTGATTTGGAAGGTTTGGCCAAAATGGCAGACAAAATAATGGAAGTTGATGATTTTCGTGGCAACATAACAGCTATTTCTGCGAAATCTTCTGCTACAATTGCTACAAATGATAGATTTGGTACACTCGAGAAACATTTACAGAGTTATCCAAACACATTCGCAAGATTTCAATTAATTGTTCCAGATCACGATCCAAAACACCGCCATCAATTAATAAGGAGAAGAATTCATCGCAAACTGACAAGCCGTTTTGCTCCACTTAAAGTATGGTGATAAAGCCAATAAATGTATTTCACCATGCACTTATTTACAGTCAAAAAATTAAGTTTGCAATTTCACAAGGACGATGAAATTGCAAATGTAAACCATCTTTGTATTTCGGATAAAAAATCGTTGAAAAAGTTTTTAATTGATACTGGTGCTGATATTTCTGTATTTCCGTCTCATTTTTTTGACATTCGACGTCCTTTGAAGAAGTCTTTGTTTGCGGCTAATGGATCCCGTATTAAGAAATATGGTGAACGACGTTCACAGCTAGACATTGGCCTTCGTCGTGAAGTTGAATAGACATTTATCATTGCTGATGTTGAGGTTTCAATTTTGGGTGTCGATTTTCTGGATAATTACGATTTACTTGTAGACGTTAAAAATAAAAAGCTTATCGGCAGGAAAACAAAATGTGTACTAAGTTTCGGCATTGCACCAATTAATCAAAATATTCCAAGACTTCTGAATGTAAGCGATATTTTTTCGAAACTTTTAGCAGAGTTTCCGGAACTAACGTCAATCAACAAAGAAGCACCTACAATCAACACTTCATCTATACATCAACATCTAGAGACAACTGGACCACCGACGTTTGCTAAGGCCCGTCGTTGAACTCCAGAGAAATTAAAAATTGCGCTAGATGAATTCAGATATTTTATAAAAATGGGTATTTGTCAACCATCAAACTCACCATGGGCAAGTCCATTGAATCTTGTTAAAAAACCTGATGGCTCATATTGACCATGTGGAGATTACAGGCCTCTCAATGCAAAAACGATTCCAGATAGTGATTTCCAATACCATTCATTCAGGATTTTACTCATGTTTTCGTGGATAACACAATGTTTTCTGAAATTGATCTGGAAAAGGCATTTCATCAAATTTCTATTAACCCAGAAGATATTCCTAAAACGGCTATAATAACTCCATTTGGATTATTTGAATTTAAATTTATGAAGTTTTATGGACTTAGAAATGCGTCACAAACTTTTGAAAGATTTATTCAAATGGCTTTGGCAGGATTGGATTTCGTTTTCGTCTACATCATTGCATCTAAGAATTTGGAAGAACATTTGCGTTATCTTCGTATAGTACTTCAACGTCTTAGCAAATTCAATTTAAAAATTAATTTTGGAAAATGTACATTTGGTGTACCTAAATTAAAGTTTCTTGGTCATTTGGTCACATCGAAGGGTATCGAGCCACTTCCTGAACGTGTTCAAATTATACAAGATTTTCCATTACCAAAAGTAGCAAAAGATTCAAAACGTTTTTTGGCTGCAATCAATTTTAATCGTCGTTTCATTCCGCACGCTGTTGGTAATAAGAAGAATGACACAACAGTAATTGATTGGGATGATACGATTAATTTACGCCTAGAAACAAAAGGAATATTATTAGAAAACTTCCACATTTACCGGAGGACAGTATAGATTTTGCAGGCTATAGAATTAATATGATCTGACCAAGATAATGTCTTATTTAAGTTCACCCCAAGATTTTTAACTTTATTGTAGTATGGTATAATATTATTGTTCAATCGAAGAGATGGTAAATGGCTAGTATTAATATTATTGGAAAAAATAACAATTGCTTGATATTTAGCAGCATTTAGTTTGAGATCATTCATACTAGCCCAGAAGGAAAACGAATCCAGCTCATCATTTAATTTGCCAATATTAGCCGCTAATTCAGCCACAGGGCAGCTAAGATATATCTGTGTATCATCTGCATAAATATGATACATAGCATCAGATACACATTCCATTCAGGCAGATCATCAATAAACATACAGAACAATAAAGGGCCTAAAATGGATCCTTGCGGAACTCCACATAAAACTGGAAGCAACACAGAGACAACATATTGGAATATATCATTTAAATAGCTCGAAATTAATTTTACTGCATTATATTTAAAATTATATTTATTCCTTATCTTGAGGCATAACTTCTGATAATTAATGCTATTAAAAGCTTTAGAAAAATCTAGTAGTAGGAGGATTGTGCAAAGCTTTTTATCAATTTTATTGAATATGTATCATTAGTAATATTTAACAAGGCAGTTTTAGTGCTGTGTTTGCGTCTAAACCCAGACTGATGCTTATATAGAAGATTATTTGAATCTAGATGCTTGCAGATTTGGCAGTGCATGATATATTCAAATGCTTTAGAAGAAAGAGTACCGAGCAGACTAATCGGCCGAAAATCAGTTATTGATGGATTTGATTTTTTAGCAATTGGTTTGAGGATGATTTGCCAAATCTTGTTTCAAAAGATGTATTCAAAAATTTTAGAGAAAAATCTTGAATCAATCTGAGGAAAGTAGGTCTGACATTATTATTATGATCCAGAATGTTTATATTAAAGTCACCCCCAATTATAATATGCTCATATGTGGTGAAATTTTTTTTAGTTCATCATTAAGATATTTCAACCTTTCAACTGATGGATTACAAAAATACACACACCCTAATAAAATTCTTTCATGTTCAATAAATAAATATTCCAATCGATAAATTTGGTAAGATTGACACAAGATTTTAACTGCTATAGCAAATTTAATATAAATAGAAACACCACCACCAATTTTTGTGCTACCATCAGTATTCATAACGGATCTGTCATTTCTATACAATTTGTATCCTGAAATTTTAACCATATCTGATGTTATATCAGGATTTAACCAGGTTTCAGAAATCATTAGAACTTGCACATTGGATTTGAAAACAGCACTACGTATATCATCTATTTTTGGGAACAAGCTTCGTGACATATATTCAACGCATATTTTCTTTTTAGACTAGATTTTAATATTATGTTGGGAATTGACAAGGAACACTCATATTGCTGCCATAATTAGCATTATTACTATTATCAACCATGATTATAAATATAACATGCCTTGACAGATAAATAAATCTTTGCAAAAACATACTAACAACACCCCATTTCTAAGATAAAAGTTCAGAATTAATATTAAAACATATTTGAGTGAAATTGACCATAGTAAACATAATAAAATAACTAAACCACTAATAATAAAAATATTTAACAAACATACTACTTTACCTAAATTTAAAATTAAATATGAGAGCATTGACATGACTTGTTCGAAAATAGACCCCATTTTTTGGGTCCCACATGGCTCTCTTTACCAGAAACACTACCCAACGCGAAACACTACGTGTACTCATCTGTACATACCTTTAATTTCATATCCCACATGATTTTTATTACTTTTGGCACCATTTTTCAGGCCCGAACATAACCCTAGTTGCCGCAAAAACTACCATTACTTGCCCCAAAGATATCTACTCTTCCAGAACTTTAATTTGATACCCCATATAATTTGTTTTATTTTTAGCTCCATTTTTTGGGGCCCTACATGGTGCTAGTTACCCGAAACACTACCCAACGAGATGTACCTTTAATTTGATACCCCACATGACTTTTTTGAAAATAGGTACAACCCTCACCGGCGCATGAAATTTTAAGGCACCGAAAGGCTAAAAGCAGGAGTTTAAGTTCCAAATTGAAATTAAACCGGTTAATCCGTTTTGGAGCTATGCCCAGTTGAGGAAAACATGAATTGTAAATTTTATAAAAGGAAATTAATAATAATTTCAGGCCCCACATGACCCGCGTTGCACCAAACACTTCTATTACATGCCCCAAAGATATCTACTCTTCCAGACCTTTAATTTGATACCCTACATGATTTTTTTTCATTTTTGGACACATTTTTTGGGGGCCCCACATGGTCCTAGTTGCCGGAAACTACTCAACGAGATGTACTCATCAAGACCTTTAATTTGATACCCCACATGACTTTTTAGAAAATAGGCCGAACCTTACGCCCACTCGCGGGGCAATGAAAGTTATTAAAGTACCGAATGGTTAATAACCCGAGCTTAACTTTCAAATTTGAGTTAAATCGATAAAGCCGTTTAGGAGCTATTCCCAGGTGAGGAAAACATGAATTGTAAATTCAATAAAAGGAAAGTAAAAATCAATTAATTGCAAGTGAAAAACTTACAACTAATACGTCTAGAAAATCTTTATTTTCGGAGCTGGCTAAGGATAATGAGATAACTCGTAGTTTGTTTGTAACAGCGATTTATGTCCAAAAGTTTTTTGTAATTAACATTATCTTTGTAACAAACAGTGCATTTCTTCAAAATTGCTCATCTTTATTATTTATTGATTTAATTTTATATTTTTATTTCTTTCATAATAAATAATATTATTAAAATAACTATAATAAGTATAAATATGCGTAATCACGAATCCAAACTGTGTACAAAATTTCATTTAAATTGGATAATATTTACCATATGATCTAGAACATATAAATATTAATCGGAAATTTTAACATGGATCCCCTCAGACTAGTAACTTCTACCTTAGTCTACACATGCGTAATCACGAATCCAACCTGTGTACAAAATTTTAATGAAAGTGGATAATATTTACCATATGTTCTAGAACATAAGAAATATTAATCGGAAATTTCAGCACGGACACCCTCAGGCTACTAACTTCTACCTTAGTCTACACATGCGTAATCACGAATCAAACCTGTGTACAAAATTTCATTGAAATTGAATAATATTTACCATATGTTCTAGAACATATGAAATATTAATCGGAAATTTTAGCATGGACCCCCTAGAGCTACTAACGTCTACATTAGGCTACACATGCGTAATCACGAATCGAACTTATCTACCAAATTTTATTGCAAACTGATAATAATTACTATATGGTGTAGTGTACTGTAGAGCATATGAAATATTGTTTGGAAACTAAGTTGCTCATATATTAGTTTCCCATGAACACAATAAAACTACCTGAAACAAATTTTTGGAGCAATAAGTAGGTCACAAATTCAACCTCTGTTTGAAATATAATTGTAATTGGGTGCCAATTACTGTATGATGTAGAGTATATAATTGGAAATTTTAACATGGACCCACTGGATTACCGACTTTAAACTTTGCAGACAGTAAGTACATAAGGAAGCTACTATCTGTGTCAAATTTCATTCAAATCAGATAATAAATACCATATGCTCTAGATCATATGAAATTTTAATCGGAAATTTTAGTATGGACCCCCTGAAGGTATTAACTTCTATCATGGCCAACACATCATGCATAATCAGAAGGTCAGATAATAATTACATGCTATAAAACACGTAATTATATAAAATTCGGAAACTAAAACTGTTTTCTAGGAACCCCCTGAAGGTCTCCAAATTTCGGGAGAGCCAACTAGATCACAAAATTAGCCTATATATAAAATATCTTTGAAATCGGTTAACAATTACTATATGCTGTAGAACAAGTACATACGGAAACTATCATATGTACCAAAATTTATGCTAATTAGATAAAAATTACTATATGCTCTATTACATTATTGCCTATAATTACATTATTGCCTATTGCAATACAAAATATTTATACCAAAATATACTGCAATACAAAATAAAAGTTTATTAAAGAAAAAAAAAATCAATGAGAGCAACGGGCTTGCTTCAAGTTGCACAGAGCTTAAAAATTTTGTGTTATTGGTGATATGTAATGGTAATCTCATATCATCCTCAGCATTCAATTTCAATCTGCTTCTGTATTTTGTTGCACAGTATTGTGAAAAGTTTTTTCTTGACTACTAGCATTAATTTAATGATCTCTATTCTTCATCCAGCTTTCTTTTTGCACTTCCTGTTTTTAACCAACGATCCATTCCTAAAATATGAGGATGTAATATGCAAAAATTAATATGCACAACTAAGATAGATTAACTTACCTGTTACCTTACAATAATATTGAAGACGCAAAATTTACAATAATATATTTTATATTATATGAATTTAGATTTTTTTTTATTTCTAAGAAAACAAAATGTATATATATAAATGTTAGCAAATTATTTGGATTTTTACATCAAAAATTTTAAAATTTCTCGGAGCTCTTGTAGCTTTTTCGAGGAAACCTTAAGCTCCGCGGAGCACACATTGAAAACCACTGCTCTAGAGCAGTGTTTCTCAAACTTTTTGGTACTGCGGCACCCTATCAATTTTTTTTCGTTTTCACGGAACCCCTTCGGTAATTTTTATTGCCAGATGAGTATATCCACTTATAATCTTATAATCCTACTTTCATAGTAATTTATTTGAAAAAACTGCAATAATGAAAATAAAAATAAAGTTTTACACTAAATTGTTTTTATTTAAATAAAAATAGCAAACAATTTTTTTATTAAAATTAAATACATATGTATATAAGTACATATTTAATAAAAAAAAATATTAATCCAGAAAAACATTTAATTAAAAAAAACATTTATTTATACGTATTAATGGGAAGAATGAGCTTGCATTGACTTGCATAAATCTTCAATATTTGGTGTAAGATTCGTTAACGATAATCTTACAATAGCTGTCAAATTTAATCTGTTCCGTTGTTTGGTCTTGGTTAAAGTTACTGTTGAAAATCCGCTCTCACATAAATAAGTGGAAGGAAATGGGAGAATAGTCTGAATAGCTTTGTCACTTAAAACCTTGTACTCGCCATTAATTTGGATCCAAAACTTATCAAGTGATGAATTTTCTTTTACATTTTTCAATGTCACGTCTGATGACAGATCAGCTAATAAATCTTCTTCGACTATAGATAGGTTATTTCTTGTACTTGTGAAATTAAATGGATCTAAAACCCACAATGTTTCTGTTCTCGGGTCTTGGCTTACTGGAAAATATTCCTCAAATTTGATTGATAAAGTTTTTAAATGATTAACTATAATTATAACTAATTTATTGGAATTGTAATATTGGTTTCTATTTTTAGCTTCAACCATTTGATCCGTTAAACAGCTGAACATATCGAAGTGGTTGTTTTCAACTCTCTGAATCCATAATTTAATTTTTTTCTTTTGTCCTTCTAAATATATATTGAAATTCTAACTGTAACTCTCAAAAAAACATCTATGATTTTTCTACAATGTTTTGTACATTAAAATTCAAATTCGAATGGAATTTCTCGCGGAACCCCAAAAATTTGTTCGCGGAACCCTAGGGTTCCGCGGAACATAGTTTGAGAAACACTGCTCTAGAGTATACGAAATTTTAATCGGAAATTTTACCATGGACCCCCTGAAGTTACAGACCTGTATCTAGGTAGGCTTGTGGACAATCATGATACCAACCTATGTTTTAACTTTCATCCAAATCTGAGACATAAAATTTATTTTACATTTTTCCGTAGAACAAAAACACATAGGTTCCCACATAAATGGGGAAATCTAACATGGTCCCACTGAAAGGATCGATCTCATCTTGTACCGGCACCGGGGCGAAGTCTGTTAGAGCCTGTGTGCCAAATTTCATTAAAATCGGACGAGCGGTTCTAGGAGATGTTGCTGCGCACATAAAAAGCGTACGCGTCCCCAGGACACTTTTTTGTATTTTCGGACTCCCCGACCTCGGAAACGTCTAGAAATTTTTTTTGAGCGAACTTTTTTTTTTGACCATCCAACCCATCACCAGACTTCATAGTATTTCATACTACTCGTAAAAGAACAGGGAGAAAAATAAATAAATTTATAATGAATTATAATTTATTTATAACTTATAATGCGTGTTTTATGAATTTTCCTGAAAATAAATTTAAAAAAATAATAATATTTTCTTTTTTTATTTTTATATAAAAATCTACTATTTCAGAACGCCATCTATTGGGAAAACTGGGATGAAAAATATATGCTTTTTTTTCTTATATGTCACATAGACTTTTTTACAAAATTTTTATATGTTGATATGAAAATTTTGTATTGAAATGAAATGAAAACTTTTGTTATTTATATTTTATAACAAATATATATCTTTTTTATTTACATTTTTTTTAATAATATTATAGTAATTATAAAATATAATAGTAATAAAATCCCGAAAATATTTTTAACAATATTATAATTATAATAATTATAAAATAATAAAGAAATATCAGTTGATCTATTAACAATTAACTGATCATTCCACAAATTTATCAAATAAAACAAAAATGATTTAATTATTTCTTAAATATTTGATAGCGGTGGATTTGGTGAAGATGTATTATCATGTATTAAAGTTGAAACAAAATTTGCTTAAAAATGAAACAGGTAGAGATGTTATGATATTTGCTGAACAGTTCTTTTGAACCTGTTCTTTAAAAAGAATTGGAACGCCTGTTCTTAATTTTAAAAAAGAACAGGTTTTGTTCTTTTTCTGTTCTTTTTTTGCAAAAAAAAAATTTATATTTTAGGAACGGAATGATAAAAATATTCTCACTGTTCTATTTCTTACATTGGTTGGTATTTTCATATTGCGTTATTGCGTATATATATGAATGTGAATGTCTCTATACTCTATTACTATTTTCTGTATTCTTACCCTTTGAATATAAACAAACAGAATCATAATCAGAAGTAAGTACTAAGTACTATGTTAGTAATACAGAGAATGACAAATATCATTGCATATGACATATTTTTATATTGATATTAATGAATATTAACCCTTAATGGAGATCAATGCCGCCACTGGGTTCAATTGCGAGTATATAGCGGCAATAAAGATTTTATTGGAACGAAGTTCTTTTACGCGGCGTTCAGTAGAGTAAACTAGCGTAAGGAAAAAGCGTTATGCCCCTCCTTATTGGTGCATAAGGATGAATATTTTTTTTTGTATTCTGGATGAAATGATGAATAGTCATATTTTCATCTGGGATTTGGTCTGGCACCTCTGTATGGATTGGTCTGAAATTTGGTAAGGATGTTCATTGTAGTGGTCTGGATGAAATGATGAATAGTCATATTTTCATCTGGGATTTGCTCTAGCACCCTGGATGGACCTGTCTTAAATTTGGTAAGGATGTTCATAGTAGTGGTCTGGATGAAATTATGAATAGTCACATTTTCATCTAGGATTTGCTCCAGCACTCTGGATGGACCTGTCTTAAATTTGGTAAGGATGTTCATTGTAGTGGTCTGGATGAAATGATGAATAGTCATATTTCCATCTGGGATTTGCTCTAGCACCTCTGGATGGATCTGTCTTAAATTTGGTAAGGACATTTAATATAGTAGTCTCTAGCAAACTGCGCTAGTTAGAGGATGAAAACGTGGTTTCTGGGATTTTGTGAGGGGGAAATGGGGAGCACTAGTGCATTTTACTAGAGACTACTATAATAAATGTCCTTACCAAATTTAAGACAGATCCATCCAGAGGTGCTAGAGCAAATCCCAGATGAAAAGATGAGTAGTCATCATTTCATCCAGACCACTACAATGAACGTCCTTACCAAATTTCAGACTAATCCATCCAGAGGTGCTAGAGCAATAATTCGAATAATAACAACATAATAACGTGAAAATTTCCAAAAAAAAAAAAGAAAAACTGTTCTTTTCGGAACAGGTTTTTTTTGCTGTTCTTTTAAAAGAACAGGAACGGGTATGAACATGTTTCGAAGAAGAACAGTTTTTTGCATCTCTAGAAACAGGTAAAATATTACCAGAAAAAAATCAAAATTTATGTTTTTGGTGTTGATAGAATTGGTAGAACTGAAAAAATAAATGATATTAATAGTACTTTAGAAAATTCAAATTATTTAAAACATACATTAATTTTACCAGAAAAAAATTACACTGAACCATTTGAACAATTTTTTTTTTTTTTAATTTGAATAGTGCTTTATTTTCTATAATTTTTTAACAATGTTTTTCATTTTTTGATTCTATATAAAGCTAATCGAATTTATTTAATTAAATTTTAAAATTTTTAATGACCCAAAATGGGCACTTTAAAAATAATAATAATTAACATTATGTTTTTATTATTTGTTTTTTATCTGATTATTTGTTTTGTATTTTTAACTTATATGTTCTTTTATTATTTATAGAATTTTTTTAATTTATATGTAAAACTTAAAAACTAATTGAAAAATAAAAAATGAAAATATTAAAACTAAGTAGAAAGTGTAAAAAATTTATATTTTTTTACTTTTATTCTGGTTCTTGTAACCACCATATTTTTGTTGTTGCCTTTTCTTTTAATTTTATATCTTTTTTATTTCTGTTCATATCATATCTTAAATTATTAGGATTTATATTATTTAAATCATATTCAATTCTACTATCTGTTGCTCTTCTAAACACATGATATATTATTGGTAGACATTGTTCATTTTGTATATATTTATGTGTATCTAAATAAATGAATGCTTCAGGTGGAATATAGCCTGTTTTTAATGTATATTTAAAATATTCGTCATTCGGATAATATATATGGCTAATATATAAATTTTGTTCTGCATGTTGAATTTTATTAAAATGATTTCTAATATTTTTGATAATAAAATGATCTATCCTTTCGATATTTGCTTCTTTATAAATATATTTATTTGAATAGTAATGTATGTAGTTGTATCTTGGATTTCTATATTTATTTACACAAGAACGTAGAGATTTCCTCTCAAATTTTCCAAATTTTTGCATTAAAGATGGACTAACATTGTACCATATTGGTGCTGCATATGACAAAATCGGTCTAATTAAAGCTTTATATGCTATTACTTTAACTTTAATATTTATTATTTTATTAAAAAATAATTTTTTACAACTCATGAATGCATTGTTTGCTTTCAGAATTTGATTATTTATATGTGAACTATATTTTAATCTGTGGTCTATTAGTACACCTAGATACTTAATACAATTTTTATGTGGTATTTTACACATATATTAAATTTTCGCCAATTTTTCCGCACATCTCTATTTGATTTTTCTAGCCCTTGACGAAATAATATTGTTTCGCATTTACTTCCGTTTATTTTTAGTTTCAAATATTTAAGTAATCCCTGTACTTTATTAAAACATTGTTGCAGTTTTGGTTGAATATCTGTTGGTCCTTTTCCTGAAGAATATATGGCTAAATCATCAGCAAAAGCGATTCCATTATTTTCCTGTTCATTAAATATGTCTATATAAAATACTTCACTAATATATAATGAGAACAAAGTTGGTTCTAGTATTGTTCCTTGTAGCAGTCCATCTTCAACTTTATATTTATAGTAGTTTGATACTTCTTGTCCATTTGTCACATAAAATGATTTGTTATGGATACATTTATAAATCATTATAATTAGGTGTTTGGGTAAACCTAAGTTTAATTATTTAAATATTAGTCCATCTAACCATGTTGAATTAAAAGCAGCTTCGATGTCAATTAAACAAGCTGCAACACATTTATTATTATTTAGATTCCAATTAATATCAGACACAAATTTATTAATAGCATGTACTGTGGAATGTTTTTTACGAAATCCAAATTGATTATCAAGTAATAATTTTTTTTCTTCAATTTCTTTTTGCAAATATTTATTTAAAATAGTTTCAAATATTTTACTTATATTTGGAAGTAAACTTATTGGTCGATAATTTTTAAAATCTGAATTATCTTTTTTTGGTTTTTTTATCGGAAAAGTTTTAGCTACTTGCCAACTGTTATGAAAATAATAGTTATTCAGAGCATTATTGAAAATAGTGCAATATTCTTTAATTATTTCAATTGGCAAATGTTTTAATATTATGTTTGGAATATTATCTACACCAGCAGATTTCTTATTATTTCGTGTACTAAATATTTCTATTAAATTTTCTAATGTTGTAAAATATTCATAAGTATCATTTTCGTCTAATTCGTTAGCTTTATACTGTTGAGTAAATGTTCTAAATGTTCTATTTTCTATTTGATTTTCATGTATTTCCTTCTCCAAATCATTTATTATGTTATTTATATTTTCATCTGTGTCTTCTATTACATATTGATTTTATTGATGTGATTTTTCGAAATGTTTGCCAATTATATTCAATTTTTGGATTTGATCAATTATAATTTTATTATTTTCATCTTCTTGTAATAAGTTTGAATCTATATTTACTTCTCTAAGAATTTCTGTGTTATTTTTTGGTATTTTAAGATTATTTATATTATTTTCTGTTGTATTTCTAAATAAACTATTTATTTCTTTAAACATATTATTAGATGGTACTATATTTTTAATTTTATTGTACCAACTTTGATTAATCTTTATATTTATATTTTCTTGTATTAATTTCTTTATGTTGTTAAGAAGTGATTTTAATCTTGATAAATATCTTTATTGATCAGGAGTTCTAAAATTAGATGATCTCTTTAACTTATTAATTTGACTTAGTAGTTTACTTTTATGATTATATAACTTTTTAATCAATGGTGATGAATATTTTTTTAGTTTTATATTTTGGAATTGGTTTTTCTATTCCTTGTATAATTATGTTATTCAATATCTCTAAGTATGAATCTATTTCTATATCCGTCAAATTTCTATCAATTGTTATTAATGAATTGAAATCTACTGTAACATTATTTTTATGTAATTTTAATATATTTTTAGTAAACAAATTCCAGTTTGTTTTTGAATAATTGTATTTGTTTTTACCATTATTTGTATTTATTTCATTATTATTATTATTAACATTAATATGTAATTCCATGTAAATTGCACAATGATCACTATCATAATCAAATGTTTTTAATTCATTTAGATTTTTATCTACACATAATTTTAATCTTACATCTGCTAAACAAATATCAAGATATGATCCAGTTCTTGGAAATGTTGGATATTTAGAACAATATAACAAACATTTATAATTAAATTCATTTTGAGTTAACGAATTTTTAAGTAGATTTCCGCGTGTATTATTTGTAGTATTTTTCCAATCTTTATGTTTAGCATTCAAATCTCCAGCAAAAATATAATAATTTTCATTTTTATCTAGTTTTAATTTTTCAAAAACATAATTCAGTTCATCAATAAACTCGTCATTATTATTAGCTGTCGCATATGTTGAAATTATATATAAATTTTCATTATTCTTCATCTTAATTTCAATTATTGTTATTTCTATACTTTTAAATAATTTTATTTCATTTAAGTTAATATTTTTACATTTTATATTATTTTTTATGATGATTGCTGTACCGCCACCTTTCAAAGAATCTATTCTATCGGTTCTGAAAATTGTATAATTTTCTATAAATAATTTACTTTATTATTTAACTTAGTTTCATTCAATAATAATATATCCGGATCATTCGTATCTATAAAGTTTAGTAAATTTATTTTTCTAATATTACTAATTATTGAATTTACATTTATTGAAAATATTTTTAGCTTATTGCACTCCATCATATAAAAGATTCTCTAAAGTTGTTATACGTTTGTTTTGTTGTGTTATTGTTTCTTGTAAATTGGTTAGTATTTTTGATATGTTACACAATTGTTTTTCAATGTTGATAGAAGTTTCTTGATTATTATTATCTTTTTGTTGATTTTTTACCATTTTTGAATATGACGTTTCATTGTTATAGAAGTTCTGGTATGCGTTACGTTTTTCTTCACCTTTTTGTCTAGCTTGTTCTCGCTTTTTTTTCAAAATTAGTAATAAGTCTTTATATTTAGGGCAACCTTTATATGAAGCAGGATGTTCATTAATTTTACATATACAATATAAATCTTCCTTTTTTGTATTATTTATATCTATTTTACAATCTGCTGGACCATGATTTTCCTTACATTTGACACATCTATATTGTAGATTGCAATTAGATGCTGTATGTCTAAATCTTTGACATTTTTTACATTGTATAATTACTTTTTTTCTAATTTTCTTCCAATTAATTATTCGGTGTTCTAATGTTTTTATTTTATATACATCATTTATATTTGTATCATTAGATACTTGAACCGTGAACAATGACGTTATATAATTATTTTTATAGAACTTGCCGTTTCAAGTCTGCTTACTTTAATAATTTTTATATTTGAATCTTTTAAGTTTTTTAATGCATTTTCTATTTCTTCAGGTTCATCAGTATTATTTAACCCCTTTAATATTAATGTTTGTACTTTCTCTTGTTTTGGTGTATATGTGTAAAATGGGCTTTTTATATCTTCTAAAAATGTTTTTATTTTTTTATATTCTTCTAAATTTTCTGTCCATATTACATGTTTATATTTATTTATTTCTTTTATTTTAAAATTAGATATATTCAAATGTTTTGATATGCCTTCAAAAAGATCAGATGGTTTTTGATTTTCTGTGTATATCGGTGTCATTTTACCATTTTTTTTATGTTAGTTATGGAATTGTCTTTGTCAATTGTTGTATTTTTTTTATTGTTTTCAGCAAAATCTGTATTTGAATTTTTTTTTACCATTTTTTGAATAAAATTTTGATATTCAACATTTTCTGCTGGATTATTATGATTTCCTGATAATACTTGCTTGGTAGAATTATCAGTACTTTTATTATTGTTGTTGTTGCTTTTCAATTAATTATTTTTAGTTTTTTGTTACTAAGGTAAAATAATTGTCTATATTTATGTCATTGGACTCACCTTGAAAATCTTCTAATAAACAAAATTGGTTTTGATTTTGATTGTAATTTTTTTCTTTATTTAGTATTTCACTAACGACTTTTTTTAGATTTTCAATATCACTTTTAAGTTCACTGTTTTCTAATTTTAATTCAGATATTGATTTTCTTTTAGATTTTTTATCATTATCTTTTAAATTATTTATTTCACCATTGGTAATTTTACCTTTTTTGTTCACAATTTTGTATTCACTATCTTCATCAGTAGTGCTATTGTCACTTTGTTTTCTTTTAATAGTTAATATTAATTCACTATCACTTTTTTCATTTTCTTCCAAATTGACAGAAAATATATAGCATAGTTTATTTTTCCGAAATTATTTATATTTCTATTAAAATTAAATTTTAATTATTTATTTTGATTAATTCTTTAAATTATATATAACACAATCTCACTACACTTACGTGTGTTCTCTTTAGCTGCACAAACGCAACTCCACCATTTGAACAAATTGGTAATAAAATTGTACTTACAACAGAACCAACATTAGCTATTTCTGTTGATTTTAATGATATAAATAGTTTAAGAGATGCTTAAAATGGTAAATTAGATTGTAATGTAAAATTAAGTAGTTAAGATGATGGCACACTTGAATGTTTTTTGTATTTTTTAAATTATATTTAATTGATAATGAAATATTAACAAATTTTAATACAAATGTACGTACTAATCATTTTCAGTGTTGGGATCCAATTGTATTTCCATTAAATATACCAATCCAAATAAGAAAATATCAAATTTTCAATGTTAATTTATCAGTAAAAGATGGCATTTTAAAATTAACACAAGGATATGAAAATATTGTTAAACGTCATTTAGAAATACCAAAAGATGTTTTTGATTATTTATCTGATGATGAATTTATACATCAATTAGAATATAATGTAAATAAATGAATTAAAAAACGTTTATTAGAAAATATAATTGATTTTTTGCCATTCCCACATATTGGTATACATTTACTAAAAGAAGCTAAAATTTTAAAATTATATTGTTCAAGTAATGTTAAAGATATTGTACAAAAAAATGCTTATTGGAATTGTATACCATTAGAACCAATAAAATTTATTGATAATTTTTGATGATTTAGATAAAGATTTTGATAGTATATAATTTGATATAATATTATTACAACCAATAACAAGACATGGTGAATTAAATTTAGAACATTTAAAATACCATGATTTATTAAAAACGAAATATTTAACTATTAATGGTATAATATTTCCAGGTAAAATGTGACTAGAGTTACAAATTCCGAATTATTAAATACATATGCAACTAAACATCAATATGAATACATATATTGATTTTGATACAAATGATTTATCAGAATTATTTACTTATTATTTACAATTCTATACCAATTATGACATTTAATTTTGTCGTTTAATATTATAATTTCTCTGACTACAAATTTTTGTGCATGTATTGTAATGACACGGCTTTTAGTAGTGTAGGTTCTGAAAGTAATCATAATCATACTCAAAATGAGTGTGAGTATTGAGTAAAATCTTTGTTTCTTCATATGTCATATGTGTATTGTATTTGTATTGTGCGTAACTGAAGTTGTAGTCACTCTCGCCACCATACAAAACACATATGATTACTTTTCATATATGGATAATTTTAAATGTCATCTGAAATGAAAAGTAATCATAAAGTAACGAATACTTCGTATTGATTACTTATGAAAAAAGTAACGAGTACCGATGATTACCTGAAAGTAACGAATTCGCACATCACTAATGAGCGAATGCTCTTTATTTATAATGTATTAATATTTAATAGTAATTACAAGTATATACTTATGTATATGGGTAGTACAGGTATTTGTTGTCGGTGTAAGTGACCACATAAATTAAGTTATGTCGCTACACCTCCAATTTTTTTATATTAGCCCATAGTATAAAATTAATAACTTTCTTAATTACTAAAACTTAACTAAATTAATTGATTTGATTTACAATATGATTTTTATTTTCTGGAATATGAGCAATTATTTTTATGATTATTTTTATAATTAAATGTTAAATAAAATAAGTAAACTATCTCATTTTTTATAACAAGGTGAAGTTGCGCTTCCTTCCCTTTTTGAAAATGAGAAAGTGTATTTAAATTTCTTATATTTTTTTCTTTTTCTTTTCTTTTTTTTTCTTTTTTTATAAAATTCAATATAATTAATATTTATTGATACTTATATTTATTATCTTAATATTTATTTATTAATTAATTATATTTATACTAAATCTTATTTATTTAATATTAATATTGTCCCTTTGAAATGCTAAATTGTATTTACTCTTTAAACTTAATAATATTATTTTTAAAACGTAAGGACCATTGTAAACCTGACTGAATTTATTTCTGGTTTCATCTAAGACTAAGATTTTATCGCCTTTTTTATATTAATTTCATTGATATTTTTGTCATAATGAGATTTTATTCTAATTTTAGTACTTTCTAGTAACTTCCTAGCCATTTTTCCTGCTAGTTGAATTTTATATTTTATTTCTTTAGCATAATTATCTATATTGTAAATATGATCTATATCCTTTTCATTTAAAGTTTGAGGATAATTTGCTTTTCTACCATAAGCTAATTCAAAGGGTGAAAATTTATTATTAAAACTATAGCATGGTTAGATATATTATAACAAAATGTAAAAAATTCTAAATAATCCTGCTATTCATCTAATTCATTTAAATACATTCTAAGATATTCATTGAATGTTCTATGGTTTCTTTCCACAGTGCCAAGTGTTTGATGATGATAAGGGGTTGATTCTTTATGGACGATATTAAAAAAATTTGAGATTTCTCTGAAAATTTCATTGCAAAATTCAGTACCTTTATCTGTAAGTATAGTTTTACTGGACTATGAACTAAAATTAATTTCATTATTGTAGACTTAGCAACTGTTTTTACATCTTTACTATGTATTGGAATTGATATTAGATATTTAGTTAAATCGCACATAATGGTTAGAACGTATTTATTACCATTACGTGAAGTTTGCAAAGGTCCGATAGTATCTATCTATACCTTATCAAATGTTTGATATGGTGTATCAGTTATTGTCATTAATTCTTTAGTTCTATTTTTGGGTTTATTTATTTGACATTTTATATACATGGAAATATGTTTTTTAACATCACTGTGTATATTTTTCCATTTATATTTTTGTCTTAACTGGTTACATACTTTATTGATTCCTTTATGACCTCCATATATTGGATCGTCATGGAATAATTTTATTAATTCATTGCGTTCTTCTAGAGTTGTAATTAATTTACGCGTTTCTACTATAAAAATTTGTATTACATTTAAAGAATTGTTGCCAATGTATTTTAGTTTGTCAAGGGGTATAATATTAAAAATTGGGTAATCCTCTAATATTTGAAATTGGCATATATTAATCTCATTTGCCTTTTTCTCTAAGGTTGATAGAAACAATTCCGCAAATTGACTATCCTGAAGCAGATCGACATTGAAAATTTCTTTACCCGTTTTGTACTTTTTTCTAATAGTATACACTTTTAGTATTGGTATGTGATCACTTGTTATTACTATAGTATTTATATATGGGATGCCCTTGCCTAACAAATTATTTGATAATTTTATAATTTTTGGTACCAATATTTCATTTAAAATATTATTTATTTGTGTATTTTTGTTCTGTTTCTTTGATTGTGCGCGAGATGCAACATTTACCATAATATTGTCGTCATAATTTGTTACTTGTTTTATATCATTGATATGAATCCGTGATAACGCGTCCGCTACCACGTTTTCTTTATCAGGTATATGTTCGATTCTAAAATTGTATTCAGCTAAATCTAACCGTAAGCTAAATCTAACCGTAGAAGTCGGGTCCTTTAAATTAAATAGATAGACTAGAGGTCTATGATCCGATCTAACCGTAAAATGATTTCCGAATAGATAATGTTTAAAATGTTTTATTGCCCATTGTATTGGAATTAGTTCTTGTTCTATTGTAATTTTATTACCATCTGCCTTACTGAAACTTTTCGAAGCAAATGCGATTGGTTTCTCATTTTGTGAAATAACAACTCCAACTCCAGTTTTTGAAGCATCCACCATTACTTCAAATTCTTGCGTATAGTCCGGATAAACTAGAATTGATGCTTTACAAAGTTTTTTCTTCAAATTATCAAACGCATTTTGACATTCTTTAGTCCACTCAAATTTAACATTTTTCCGCGTTAGATTATTTAATGGAAATGAAATGATTGAAAACTTATCTATAAATTTGCGATAATAATTTGCCATTGCCAGAAATCGCCTTACACTATCAGAATCTTCCGGTACTGGATAATTTTTTATACTATCATATTTAGAAGGATCTGGTTTTATACCAGTCTGAGAACAAATATGTCCTAGAAAAAGAACTTTCGGTTTAAAAAATGGCATTTATTTGGATTTATTTTTAGATTTCTTTCTAGGCATCGTTTAAACGATGTTTCTAAATTTTGTACATGATCTTTCTCTGATTTACCAAGAACGATAGTATCGTCCATATATATATATAAATAGTTTGTCTGCAGGCAAACCAGAAAAAGCCAAATTCATCATACGTACAAATGAATTAGGACTGACATTTAGCCCAAAAAGTAATACTTTCCATCTAAATCTACCCTGCTCAGTGCTAAATGCTGTCACATCACGAGAGTTTTCTTCAATTGGTATTTAATGAAATCCATTATATTAAGTATCGTTGATACACACGTATATTTAATTTGCTTAAATTAATTTAAAGAAAAAAAAATAATAAAAAAAAAAGATAAAATTAAAAAAAAAAAAAAATAGAATTACTTAGTAAATTCAAATAAAAAAAAGCTGCTAACTAGGGGGAGCAGATAACTCGTAGTATGTTTTTTAACAGCGATTTATGTCCAAAAGTTTTTTGTAATTAACATTATCTTTGTAACAAACAGTGCTTTCTTCAAAATTGCTCATCATTATTATTTATTGATTTAATTTTATATTTTTATTTGTTTAATAATAAATAATATTATTAAAATAACTATATAAGTATAAATATGCGTAATCACGAATCCAAACCGTGTACAAAATTTCATTTAAATTGGATAATATTTACCATATGATCTAGAACATATAAATATTAATCGGAAATTTTAACATGGATCCCCTCAGACTAGTAACTTCTACCTTAGTCTACACATGCGTAATCACGAATCCAACCTGTGTACAAAATTTCATTGAAAGTGGATAATATTTACCATATGATCTAGAACATATGAAATATTAATCGGAAATTTTAGCACGGACCCCCTCAGGCTACTAACTTCTACCTTAGTCTACACATGCGTAATCACGAATCCAACCTGTTTACAAAATTTCATTGAAATTGAATAATATTTACCATATGTTCTAGAACATATGAAATATTAATCGGAAATTTTAGCATGGAGCTACTAACGTCTACATTATGCTACACATGCGTAATCACGAATCCAACCTATGTACCAAATTTTATTGCAAACTGATAATAATTACTATATGGTGTAGAACATATGAAATATTGTTTGGAAACTAAGTTGCTCATATATTAGTTTCCCATGAACACAATAAAACTACCTGAAACAAATTTTTGGAGCAATAAGTAGGTCACAAATTCAACCTGTTTTTAAATATAATTGTAATTGGGTGCCAATTACTGTATGATGTAGAGTATATAATTGGAAATTTTAACATGGACCCACTGGATTACCGACTTTAAACTTTGCAGACAGTAAGTACATAAGGAAGCTACTATGTGTGTTAAATTTCATTCAAATCTGATAATAAATACCATATGTTCTAGATCATATGAAATTTTAATCGGAAATTTTAGTATGGACCCCCTGAAGGTATTAACTTCTATCATGGCCAACACATGCATAATCAGAAGGTCTACTTTTGTACCAAATTTCATTAAAATCAGATAATAATTACATGCTATAAAACACGTAATTGTATAAAATTCGGAAACTAAAACTGTTTTCTAGGAACCCCCTGAAGGTCTCCAAATTTTGGGATAGCCAACTAGATCACAAAATTAGCCTATATATAAAATATCTTTGAAATCGGTTAACAATTACTATATGCTGTAGAACATATGAAAAAAAAAAATTAAATCGGAAATTTAACATGGACCCCTAATTCTACTAACCTGTAATTTGGTCAACCTATGCAAAATCATGAACTCAACCTGTGTACCGAATTTAATTAAAATCGGATAATAATTACACGCTGTAGAACATAAAGCAAATATTCTTCGGAAACTAAGTTGCTCATATATTAGTTTCCCATGAACGTACTATACCTACCAACTACAAATTTGTGGAGTATCAAATAGATAACTAAATGAAACTGTGTATTCAATATCATTGAAATTGGGTGAAAGGTACTGTAGATATAGAGAGTTGAACTTATGAAAAGTAATTATGGCTTTTTACATGGAACCACTGAAGTATCGACTTTAAATTTTACAGGCGCTAAGTACATACGGAAACTATCATATGTACTAAAACTTATGGTAATTAGATAAAAATTACAATATGCTCTATTGTATACAAAATTTTAATCGGAAATTTTACCAGGGACCCCCTGAAGTTACAGACCTGTATCTAGGTAGGTTTGTGGATAATCATGATACCAACCTATGTTTTAAATTTCATCCAAATCTGAGACATGACATTTTTTTTTACATTTTTCCGTAGAACAAAAACACATAGGTTCCCACATACATGGGGAAATCTAACATGGTCCCATTGAAAAGATCGATCTCATCTTGTACCGGCACCGGGGCGAAGTCTGTTAGAGCCTGTGTGCCAAATTTCATTCAAATCGGACGAGCGGTTCTAGGAGATGTTGCTGCGCACATAAAAAGCGTACGCGTCCCCCGGACACTTTATTTGCATTTTCGGACTCCCCGACCTCGGAAACGCCTAGAAAAAAATTTTGAGCGAGCTTTTTTTTTGACCATCCAACCCATCACCAGACTTCATAGTATTTCATACTACTCGTAATAGTTAAACACTGAAATTAAATTTAAATTTTTATAAGATTTTTTTTAAAAAATAATAAAAAAAAGAATTTAAATTGTTTAAATTAATTATGACTGTGATTGAAAAATGAAATGCAAACTGTGTAATTTAAAAGTTGAGAGACAAGACGTGAAAGTTCAATGCACTATTTGCAACTGTTTGCAAAATGTGCAAAATTAGAGAAAAGTGACATCGAATTTCTAATAGAAGCTAAGCAAGATTATATATGTTGTAGTTGTACAGCAATAAGAAGAAAGTCCAATATGTTAGATAACTGTCCTATTACACCAACACCAATTAAACCAGCTGTTATTAATATAAACAAATGTAATGACGTTAGTATTGCACCTTGAAATCTGGTTGACATATCTAATTCGCCGCTGACGTCAGATAAGGCTGAGGTAACTATCTCTATGTTGTACAGTGAGATCTTGAATCTCAAACAAATAAATGCTGATACTCTCACTAAAATTAAAATTCTGGAAGAAAAGAATAATACACTCTCTAATAAAGTTGTGTTCTTAGAATCAAGAGTAAATTTTTTGGAACAAAAACAAATTAACCGCTCAATCGATAGATATGCCAAATACATCCGAAAATTTAAATGAAAATATTATTAAACTATTTTCTAATGGTATTGGTGAACAAATTGTCGAAAATGATATTCAGTTCTGTTATAAGAAAAAAATAAATTCTAAGAACAAAGAGAATGTTGTTTGCGTCAAATTTGCTTCAATTGCAACAAAACAAAAAATCATGCAAACAAAATCAAACTAACAACTGATATTTTTGGAGATGAATTCAAGAAAAACAAACAAATTTTTTTAAATGACAGCTTAACTAAATACAACAGAGCTTTATATGAAAAAGCTAAATCTCTGAAAGTCAAGAACAAATATAAATTTGTTTGGATTAGAAACGCATCTATATTAGTCAGAATAAAGGAAGTTGATGAGGTATTAAAAATAAAAACTTTTGAGGATCTTTCTAAATTAGATACCTAAATATAAATGTTTAATTTTTAATATTAAATAACTTATGTCAAATACATATTTACAAAATAATTGTTTAGATTCTTTTGATATATTTTTCGGTCATCTGGTAATGCAAATACATCTGCAAAACAATCAATTAAATTTGATACCGATTGTTGAAATTGATTTGGACTATTTTTATTAATGATATTTGTTATTGCGGTACATCGTTCTGAATTATTTTTGTTGCTGTCAACTGAATAGCAATAAAATTTAGAAAGAGGTTCAAAGTTAATTATATTTTTGGAAATCACTTTATGCATTTCGTTTGTGTTAATAACACGAATTGAAGCATTTTTTGGGTTAACAATTGTTCTTGCTAAATAAACACCAGGAGCTACTTCGGTATGATCAACCACACAATCTTCATGGCAGTTTATATTGAATGTCCGAATAGTTTCACAACGAGGAGGTATGATTAAACTGTCTTCAGTTGGACCTTGAGTAATATTGAGAATACTAGGTGAATAATTAGGATTGATTGTAAAAGACATATTGCTATAATTTATTGAATAATTATAAGAAACTAAGGAAATCTTTTCCCAATATACCATCATATACCATGACTAATACATTCTTTCATGTACATACAATTTTAAACTAATAACGCCTAATGTTTCTAGAGAACTGTTTGTAATACCTTTTATATTAATTATTGTTGAATTATCATTAAAAATTTGATTGATTAAAGACGATGCTTTAAATATAGATACATCAGCTTGTGTATCAACTAAAAATGTACATGGTTTAAAAGAACCGTTGGTCTTAATAGTGACGAAATCATTATTGTTGATTTACTAAATCAACATTGTCATATTTTGATGAACTGAAATTTTATTTTTGGTGCTGCTGAGTGGGCTCCATTCTCATTGAGATTGGAGCCTGTTCTGCGTTTCCCTGATTGGTAAAAACGCGAAATTACCACCATTTCTCTGATTTGCATTATTTGGACGACTGGAATGATTGTTATTACTTCTTCGGTTATTATTATATTGATTTCTGTTACCACCCCAACCACGATTATAATTAAATCGATATTCGTTTTGATTATTATTAACATTATTATTATTATTCCGATTTCCGCGATATTTTTGATGATTATTATTATCACAATTACGACGAACGTTATAGGTTAATATATGTGCTTCGCTTTTAGTTTTGTCTACTTGAGTAATCATTTTAGTAATTACGTCCTTTGGAAATTGAAATTACAATGCTTCTAAAATTGATTTAATTAAAATTGAATGTGTATTTCCTTCAACAATTTTAGAATTATCTGGTTTAATGTTATTATATAAAACATCTTTTAACTGATCTAAATTTGTAACTTCAGCATTAATAAATTCACGAGCTCGTCCGTCTAGTTTTATTTTAGCGAATGTAAATAGAAGAGCTTTCAATTCCGCAGTATCAGCTAAAGAATTGAGCAAATCTAATGAATCTATGTAAGAATAACAAAATGCAATATTTGCGCCGCAAATCACAAAACTACGGATTGTCCTAACTTCAACAAATATATTGCGAAAGATGAATCTATTAAACCGCTACTTAGGTGTACTAATTGTTCAGGTAATCATTTAGCCAGCTCACTTGACTGCCCGAAAAGAACTGCTTATTTAGAATTGCAAAATTCTCTAAGAAACAAAATTAAGAACAATAGACAAATTCAAACTAATACTTCAACGGTTTTCAATTACTCACCAGAATCATTTCCAACTACATTACTCCACAATAATAATACAAATAACGTAGTTAAAAGCAATAATTCTCAAAATCATCAAAACCAGTTTACAAATAATAATAAAACGGTCTATTCTTATGCGGATGCACTCAAAGCAAATAATAATAACAACTTATTCAATATGAACGAATTAATTTCTCTTTCGAACGAATTATTAATAAAATTAAAAAATTGTAAAACGAAAGAAGAGCAATTCTCAATTTTAGCTGAATTAACAATCAAATATTTATATAATGATTAATACTACTAATAATATTAACTTTGTCAATAATTTAAATTTAAAAATAATAGTTTGGAATTTTCAAAGTATTCGCTCTAAATCATTAGAATTCTTTGACTTTTTATTAAATAATTGTATAGATATTGGTATAATAACTGAAACCTGGTTGAAAAGTAATGATTAATTTAATAATTCTAACTTCTATTGCTATTGCTATAGAGCAGATAGACAACATAAAAATGCCGGTGGTGTTTAATTATCGTTAATAAAAAAATTAACCACAGTTTACTTCCATTTATTAATACTTCAACTATTGAAACTTTAGCCATAAAGTTAAATACTAACGCAGGTAGTTTTACTATAATCGGTGCTTATTTTGCAGGTGGAAATCCTAACCAAGTAGTTAAAAATCATTTCATAAATGACCTAAATATTATAAACAGATTACCCTATAAATATATTGTTGCAGGTGACCTTAACTGTAGACACATACTTTGTGGAATTGCGGGCGTAATAACATTTGGGGACAAATTTTATATAACAAACTCGCAATTCATGATTATGAAATCTTGTCTACACCCACACCAATATATTTCCCTCATTCGGTACGGGATACCCCATCCACAATTGATATTCTACTGACAAACTGTTCACAATTTATTTCAGCTCCAGTTACCTCGATAAATTTTAGATCGGATCATTTACCTGTTCATTTTGACATTAAAAGTGAACCAACCTTTAAACCAAAATCATATTATTATGCGTATTCAAAAGCTAATTGGAATAACTTTAAAAAATTTATATCTTCCAATCTTATATCTTGCATCATTTTTTGAATCGGTTTACTGTGAGCCAATTAGTTTCAATTCTGACTATTTTGAACATATTAACCAAAACATATCTAATTTGAGTTCAATTTCTATTAGTGGCTCTGAACTACTGTCAGCACTTAAATTACTTGACCCTAATAAGCCAACAGGGCCCGATAAAATTCCAACAAGGTTCATTAAATATACAGCTGAATCCATAGTCTCTCCGTTACTTGATATTTTCAATTGCTCTCTTGCTATTGGCAATTTCCCGACCATCTGGAAGAGCTCTCATCTTTGCCCAATTTTTAAAAACGGAGACAAATGTAAAATTGATAACTACCGTGGTATAGCTATTCTTTCATGCATTCCTAAGTTATTTGAAAAGCTAGTAACTGATAAAATGTACGTTTTTTTGAAGGATATAATTAACGAGCATCAGCACGGTTTTGTCAAAGGTAAATCTACTGTGACTAACCTTTCAGACTATACTAGTTTTATACTGAAATCAATGGAGAAAGGTTTTCAAGTTGATTCCATTTACACTGATTTCAGTAAAGCCTTTGATAGAGTTGACCACAATCTATTAATTTTTAAACTTGAAAAATACGGTATATCTGGATCAATTTTAGCCTGTATTAAATCGTATCTGTCGTCAAATTTAACAACATTTTTTCGCGTAACATAATTGTCAGCTCAGGTGTTCCCCAAGGTAGCCATCTTGGTCCACTTCTATTTATATTATTTATTAATGATTTATCGTTATTATTAATTAATATTTATTTTTCTTTTTATGCTGATGATCTAAAACTATACAAGTGTATCAAAGACTACACTGACTGCTTAGTTTTACAAAATAGTGTCAACACTTTAAGTAATTGGTGCTCGAAAAATGGTATGCTCCTTAATGTCAATAAATGTTTTTCTATTAATTTTAGTAGAAAAAAATCTCTTACAACATATAACTATAATATTAACTCAAATATTATTGAGAATAAAAATGTTGTAAAAGATCTTGGAGTACATTTCGACGAAAAACTCACATTTAAGCACCAAATTGACAAAGTGTGTTCTCATAGTAAACGAATTTTAGGTTTTGTTAAGAGAAGGGCTAAAGAATTCGATGATCCTTTTGTTACTAAAAGTATTTACTGCAGCTTGGTCAGACCAATTATAGAATACTGCCATACTATTTGGGCTCCACATTTTCAATGTGATATTGATAAAATTGAGTCTATTCAAAAACAATTTCTGTTATTTTCTTTGAGAAACCGTTATAATTATCAAAATGATGATACTCAGGCCCGGCTCTAGCAGTGCTGGCGCCCTGATGCAACTTATTGTTAACCGCCCTTTATAGCAAATTATGTCAGAAAGACAACTAAAATTTCACACTGAAGTATTATAATATTATTTACAGTATATTATTATTAAAAATTAAACATTTTAATGAATCATTTTAATGAATTAAATCATTTTAATGAATATGTATACTGTAATATATTTAATGGATCAAAACTATTTATTGTAGTTATTGTTTCTTGAAATATACACAGTTCGTTACATAATTCTGATATGTCTATATCTTCACCATCAGTTAACGCAATGTATATTTATTTCTTAGTACATATTTCATTATCCAAATTATAAATTTCAATAAAATTTATGAGAAATTGAAACTTTTCTGCATGACTATTCATAAGTTAAGTTCAAATCCTTCGACTATAGAGTTAATTGCACCGTCAACAATTGAAAGAAAAAATAAAATTTTGTACTTTTTTTCGGATATGTCGGCCTTTCAAATTGACATTCGTAGTTAAACATACGTTTTTTACGCCTGCGTAATGGATTGATTTTCTTTAAATTGAATAGCAATGTCAATATAATTTGCCAAAATTGTAGCTTTTTTAGAATATTGTTAACTTTTCATCTAAACCAAATTATTTATCTTTTTCAATAAAAAATAAAATATTAACATATCCAAACATGACTGGAACAACAACAAATAATCAACTGAAAACAAAAACTTTCAATTGAAGAAACGCGTTTTTATCTACCATACCAAAGAAAACTGAATTCGGAAATCGCCTAATTTTCATTTTTTAGAAAACTGAATTTACTTTTCTTTCCTCATTTAAGAAAAAATTAAAAAATTTGGAAATAATTAAAAATTAACTGATTTTCATTTCAATTTTGGATTTCAGCGCCTTTTGTTCGTGTGGCGCCCCGATGCTTTGCATCTTCTGCTTCATCGGTAAAGCCGGGCCTGATGATACTTTCACCCTTCCATCTTATTCATTAAGACTCAAAGAAATTAATTCAATGTCTTTAAAAAATAGACGAGTGCTTGCTTAAGCTCTATATGCCTTCGATCTATTGCATAAAAATATTAATTCAACTTCGCTATGTTCAAAAATTCAGTTGAATAATAATGTTAGAAGTTTAAGGCACACTAAATATTTAATTGAACATAGCCATAATACCACATATGCAAATAATGAACCTTTTAATCGATGTGCTAAAGCTTTCAACAAGTTCTATCACTTATACGATGCTAACTTATCGCGGGATACTTTTAAGGGCAGAATAATTAAATTTTTTTCTGAATTAAATTTTAGTTAATATATTTTAAAAAAATAAAAAGTTTTAAACTGTAAAAATAAATTTTATTTAGGTTATTTTCAGACTATGTAATTGAAATATATATACTATATTGTTTTTTTGCTTAGATAATGGAACTAAGGATGTAGTACCTAGAAAAAAAATTGAAGATTTTTACGCATACTATTGCACTCACTTGTATATGTGTAAGTTTCTCCATTGACGTAGATTTATGGGGGCGGAATAGGGGCATTGCCACTGCTAATAGAAAAACAATTAATGTATCAAAAACAAAAATGATATAATAATTTATTTAGTATGAATATTCTTCTATAATAAATGATAAGAAATTTAAAATAAATAAAAAAAAAGAATAATTATGGTTACGTTTTTTATATTTTCAATTTCCTTTCAATAAAATTAATTTTGTGAACTTAGATCTAATAGATTCTCTCTCTGAAATTTTCTTAGACATAAAGAAATACCTAGTATTGAGGTATTTTTCAATATTTTATTTAACTAATAATGGAAAATGATCAATTTGGACATGTGATCTGTTTGAAAATTGACTTCATTTTATTTAGACAATTTATTTGAATTTTTTTTAAATATTGTGATCTTAAAATTGATATATCATTTTTTTCGAGAAAATGTTCGAAAGCTCGAATCTCACTTTCAACCACTTTACATATTGAGTGGCGCCCGCCGAAAATTATATAACCGCACGCCAATGCAGCTGTACCCACATTGATATGATTGGTTGAAATGTAAAAAAAAAAAAATCTAACAATTATTGTAGAAATTATTAATATTTCTGACAAGAATAGACCTTACTTTTAAGGATTTACTTAAGATATTTTTAAAACATTCAGTTTAATAATTTTTTCACTAAAATATTTTAGGTTTTATAAATTTTCATCTAAAATTAAAAAAAAATTGACGTAAACAAACCGAATATCAGTGTGGAACTACAGAAGCAAAAAAACTAGATTTTTTTTTTAAATTATACCAGATGCTTAGGTTTTTTAAAAAAATGTATTGAAATAAATTTCTAGCTGTTACATTTTTAGGTATGTTGGCTACACTGAGCACATTTTTATCAGATACAGAGACAACACTATTTCGCTTAAGTAGGGTACAGTCTTGAGGAGTGAAAGAGCAAAATAAAACAGAAAAATCTTCAAAATGAAATTCACTTTATAGTGTAAAAACGGCTACGTAAGGCATCCTTAGTTCCATTATCTAAGTTTTTTTGTAATATTTTGTTATAATTATGTATGTATTTTTAAGTTGTTGTCTTTTTTTGACAAGAAAATAAAATAAAATAAAATAAAATTTACATATTTACATTGGAAGCTTTTTAAATTCATTAGAAATTGATTTCTAATTTTTATAGAAATTTTAGATATAGCGAAAGAAATTGCGGACCCAAAATTCGAAAAAAGTGAGCAGAAAAACATAAAAATACCTTATTATCTGCAAGTATTGATTAATATTAGAAATTCGAAATCAAGATTCTGGCAACGTACACGTGACCCATCAATAAAACGTGAAATAAATATTATTAATAAAAAAATTAAAAACTATTTTAATAAAATTACAAATAATAATTTTTCTGCAAATCTCGCATCGTTAAAAAAATGTAGTAAACCTTTTTGGAAACTCACCAAAATTCTCAAAAAACGTAGTAAAACAATTCCGCCAATAATAACCGAAAAAGATATTCTTATTACTAATCAAGAAAATGCTGATGAATTTGGTAGATACTTTTTAAAAAACCACCAATTAACACATAATACTACCAATGTGAATATGGAACAAATAGTTTCAGAATCTATTAATGTTATAAATAATTCTACTGTATCTGAATATAAAATTATTAAGCCATATGAAATTAAAAATATACTTAAATTAATCAAAAATAAAAAAGCTCCGAGGCTAGACAAATTGTCTAATATTTTGCTGAAAAATCTGCCTAAAAAAGCTATAATTTATTTAACTTATTTATTTAATGCATGCCTTAAATTAAGTCATTTCCCAAAAGCATGGAAAGAAGCTCTTATAAATAAAAATAATAAGAAAATCGAGCCAAATAAAAATAATAAGAAAGTCGAAGGTTATAGGCCAATTAGCTTATTAAGTTCTTTAGGTAAAATTTTTAATTAACAGACATTTCTGTGTTTCCATAAAAACCGCAAAATCCATTTTCCATCAGTTACCAGCTGGTGTTCCGCAAGGATCCACTTTAAGTCCATCACTGTTTAATATTTTCACATCCGATATTCCTTTTCCTAGTCAAACAAATTTAGGACTATTTGCAGATGATACTGCAATATTAACAGCATCTGATTCCTCATTAACAATTAAAAAAAATTTAGAAAATGGTTTTCACCAAATTAAAAATTATTTAAATGTTTGGAAAATAAAAATAAATGTTGAAAAAACTCAAGCAATGTTTTTTACTCGAAAGAGAAAACTTGAACATCTACCATTTCAATATTTATGCTTAGATGGTCAAAACTTCTGCCGTGGGGAGAAAACTTAAAATATTTAGGTATTATTCTGGATAAAAAATTAACCTTCAAACAAAATATAGATCATACTATTAAAAAATGTGACTCCATTATAAGAAATTTATATCCTTTAATATGTCGAAACTCAAAATTAAATAGTGATAACAAATTAATGATATATAAATCTATATTTCAAAGTACGCTACTGTGCGAAATCAAATAAAAAAACGTTACAAATAAAACAAAACAAAATTCTTAAATTAATGCTAAATCTACCATGGCTCTATTCAACTACAGAATTAATACAATAAGTAATGTACATAAAATTGAAGGCTATATTCAGTTATTAAACCAACATTTTTTTGCAAATTGTACAATTTCATCTAATCCACTTATAAGTGGTTTAAATCAATAAATTTATTTAATATTGTATTTAACTTATTTTTTAAGTTTCCTTTAGTTTAAGGTTAGTTTGTAAGTAGTCTTAGGTAAAATAATAAAATAAGTGATCAGAAATAAGGTTTTTTAACTGATTTTCCTTATACTTATATATTACATTAACAATATACTTAAAATATAAAATTTAAAAACATTATAGTTGTAAAGGACAAGCCTCCTCATCTCTAAACTACTTTTTTTTTTTTTTTGTAACATACATTTTATATTGAACAGAATAAATTGAATTGAATTGAATTGTATGTAAGAATTTAGTGTTAATGAATCACCCGAATAGTTTTTATTGATTTGAATCGAACAAAATCATGCTTTTCCTTTTTGCTTAATTTCACGTTATATATTTCAGTAGTATTTTATTTTAATGTTTTTCATTCGTAATACTTTCAGATTGTTTTATTTTGTCTAAATTATAATCTAATTAATACCTGAATCTAAATTAATTTCCTCATCATTTTCACTAACATCTGTTTTTAAAATCCTGATTGGACCTACTTCTTCGTTTTTAATTTTTTCTGTAATTGGTCCTAAATTATTGGTGCAATTTAATTTTTTTATACACAATAAAAAAATTTCCCTAACTTTTTCTAAAGTACTATCATATTCAGATTGATGTTGTCTAGGGTTTGTATAATATTTACTTATAATATAGTTAACTATTTTATTATTCGCTTCTATTATTTTAATCCTGTATTTTTCTAATGTTTCCCTATTATTTTAATATTAGTTTAACTACATTAACAAAGGCTTCATAATTTTGATTTTAATATTAGTTTAACTACATTAACAAAGGCTTCATATTCATTTTTTAAAGGCATTTATAATATATTATTTAAATAAGAATTCTATTTAATTTAATATATAATATTTTGGTTTATTATTTATATTCCAACATTTATTTTAAATATCATTGTATATTAATTGTAATAATGTTGTATGTTGTTACAAAAATTTACTTATCATTTTTTTTTTTAAATATTAATGTGATATTTATCAAATTATTTCTAATTATATATTTTTTTTTAAAAAAATAATTATCACATGCTATTACAAAGAAATACAATACTTTTATTTTTGAAATTACATTTTATCCAACAAAACGCAACAAATTTTTAATATTCTCATCATAATAATTTTACAATTGCGCAAAATTTAGCATGGAATCAAATTTATTAACAGTTCTTAACTTAAAACATATTAAGCTGAAATATGATAATAATTTTTTTCTTCTTATTTTAATATGATAATAAAGCTATTCAGCTAACGCTCTTGTGTGTGAGAAATTAAGTGTGGGAAAAAAACTAAATTTTATTACGAATTATATATATAATCGTATTAATGGATTTATACATAGTTGAATTTTTATTTCTTATCATATATATTTTATTGAATATATGCAACTTTCTATTTCTTAAAGTTGATTTTATTTTATGATTATATTTTCAATATATAAGTTTAAATTATTTGATGAAAATAAATATATTTGACTTCCTTATTTTGTTGATGTTGATTCCTCTGCTTCTGGATGCTTGTTTACTGCTGACAGTAATGCTGAAGTTATTGATGGATGCATATTGTTGATTGAAGTTTTATTATATTAGTTTTTTAATTATTTGGCCTTTTAATTATTTTCACTGTATTGTATTGATTCCATGTTAAGTTTAATATTTTTCACAATAAGATCAAGATAAGTTTAATATTTTTCAATATAAGATCAAGTTAAGTTTAATATTTTTCACTATAAATATTTTCAGTGTTTTAATAAAATTGCAGTTAGGCGAGAACCGCAGTTAACTGATATTTCTTTTTTAAATTACGATTATGACTCGCACACATACGAATTACAAATTCTAATATTTTAATAATGCAGATAATTAAAAGTAACACTACAATATAGTCATTATGAATTTTCACTAATTCTTCTATTATTACGTTAATATTAACTTTCCTTGCAGATTTTACATTTTGTCTTGTAAGTGTAGAGTCTGAATTACCCATTTTTGTTATTTTAGTTTTAATTTATGTATAACTATTATTTATATAACTAAATATGTAATTTTTTTTTTATTTTTTTTTATTTTTAGTTATTTGGACTATTATGTGCCAAATATTATTATTAACACTATGTTGTTACTAATTTAATTTACTCGATAATATCTGTCACGGTCGCCATGTATGAACTAATAAATGAAATGACCGCACTTCTCGTTCTAATTAGCGAATGCTCTTTATTTATAATGTATTAATATTTAATAGTAATTACAAGTATAATTATGTATATGATGTGTAGTACAGGTATTTGTTGTCGGTGTGGGCGACCACATAAATGAAGTTATGTCGCTACAATATATATATATATATATATATATAAATCAAAAAAGTCGAATTATAAGCCGTTTTCGCTCTTCTGGCTCATTAAGTACAATACATGGAGGTGGCAGACCGCACAAAACAACCAATTGCAAAAAAGGATCCTTTTATATCAACAAGTTCTTTTGCAAGTGAATTGGACTTAGAACTTTCCCACATGATCATCCAACGCTGAACTGTGGAGGGGGTGTAGCAACATACAAAAGCATTAAAAAGCCATTTATTTCGAAAAAGAATCGACGGGAAATGTTAGAATTTGCCAAGACCCATATAAACTGGACTGTTGCCAAATGGAGAACATTGATTTTTTCTGATGTATCAAAGTTCAACATGATGGGTTCCGACGGATTGAGATTAGTGCGCATACCAAAAGGACACTGCCTTGAAAGGCACCATAAAGCAAGGGGGAAGCAACGTAATGGTCTGGGAATGTTTTTCTGTCCATGGAATCGGGTCAATTCATAAAATTAGTGGCATAAAGGACTGTTGCCAAATGGAGAACATTGATTTTTTCTGATGTATCAAAGTTCAACATGATGGGTTCCGACGGATTGAGATTAGTGCGCATACCAAAAGGACACTCCCTTGAAAGGCACCATAAAGCAAGGGGGAAGCAACGTAATGGTCTGGGAATGTTTTTCTGTCCATGGAATGGGGTCAATTCATAAAATTAGTGGCATAATGGACAGTTCTATGTACACACATATTCTTATATATATATATATATATATATATATATATATATATAATTATAATATATATATATACTATATATATATAGGTTAGGTATATATATATATATATATATTATATATGTTATAGTAAATATATATATAAATATAAAAATTCTACAGTTTCTGGGGGTCTACCATGAAACTATTCGACCGCCGCGCATATCCAATAATATGCGCAAATTTTAAATGCGATCCGCGTCGAATTACCCTACCATGAAAATTAGTTATCTTAATACATTTTTTGACATTTACCCTAGACACTTTATGAAAAAAAATGCCGCAATTGGCGCCTTTCCATGTTTTATGATTGTGTTTTTTATTTTTTGATTAAAAAAACTGTCAAATTCAAAATATTAAAATTTAAATTGAGGAAGTTCCAAGTTAAAAAAAAAAAAAAAAAAAATACAATAATGGATTCGGTGGCGTATTATTTAAATTTAAATTCGGATAGTGAAGATGAGAATGCAAACTTGCAGCTAAATATTAGAAGGAAATCTTTGCGGGATGAATCAAATCCATTAAGTTTTTCTGAAAAAAGGTACATACATTTATGTTATGCATAAATTTTATACTAAAAATTAATATTTTTTATAGATTTAAAAAGTTATTTAGACTGTCCAGAGAATGCTTTAAATATATTCTGACAGAAATCAATGATAAATTGGAGGGAAAAACAAAGAGAAGTATTCCACCAATTTTAAAAGTGGCAGCAACATTAAGATTTCTAGCAGAAGGTTCGTATCAGCAGTCTGTTGCCCAAGATTTTGTAATTGCTATGGCTCAACAAACAGTTTCCAAAGTAATGGCTGAAGTATTGAATGCTTTGGAACAACTATGTGAAAAGCATATAAATTTTGAATTAACAGAAGATGAAAAAAAGGAAATTAAAGAATATATATATAGAAAAACAAAATTTCCTGGTGTCATTGGATTTATTGACGGGACACATGTTAATATAATACGTCCAATAAAAAATGAACATTTATTTTATAACAGGAAAGGTCATCACAGCATAAATGCTATGATTGTAAGTAAATTAATATTTTAAATTTATTGAAATTAAACAGTTATAAAAAATTTAATCCACAGATATGTGATCATAATCTCACAATACGGTCTGTGAGTGCTTCTCATCCTGGATCAACACACGATTCCCTAATTTGGTCTGTAAGTTTAGAGCGTCGACATTTACAAGAAAACAGAAATAATGGTGACAAAACTTCATGGATATTAGGTATTATTTCTAAATAAACATTAAAAAATTAAAATATTCTCAAATTATTACTATTATTTTTAGGTGATAGTGGCTACTCATTGGAGCCATGGATTATGACACCATATAAAACAGCAGCTGATGGTAGTCGTGAAGCAAAATTTAATGAGGTTCATTCGAAAACTCGTTGTATAGTGGAGAGATGTTTTGGAGTCCTGAAAGGAAGATTCAGATGTCTTCTTCATACTAGGGAATTAAATTATTCACCTGAAAAAGCAGCACAAATAATTAATGTGAGTTGCTTGCTCCACAATTTAAGTATCAAATATCGCGTAAGTTTTGATGAAGAGCTTTTTATTCAAGAAGATCAGAGTAATTGGAATTGGCCTCGTAATACCGATGAAAATATATCACGAGATGCAATTGGAATTAGAGATCGTATTAAAAATTCATTTTAATTTTTTACATATTATAAATATAATAAAAATAAATAATAAATATAACAAACTAAAATAAAAAATAATAATTCACTGCCTTATATTTAAAAAAATAAAATAAAAATAAATTCATTACATTATATTATATAAAAAAAAAAAATTCACTGCCTTATATTTAAAAAAATAAATTAAAAATAAATTCATTACATTATATATATATATAAAAAAAAATTCACAGCCTACACTAAAATAATATTATAAAACTATTAGTCTCTTTTTTAAAAGCGTACGCACAGCACAATATGCACAAAACTACTCACTCAACTTTGTATCTATTTCTTCTACATTTAAGTTTAAAATTTGTTGTTTAAGTTGTATTTTTTGCATTAGTAATTTTGTTTGCTCTCGTCTGTGGTATTTTTTATCTTCAAAATTTTCTTTAATAATTATAAGTTCTTTTTCTTTTAGCCTTCTTATGTCTTTTAATATTTTCACTTGTTCTTTTTTGTAGTTATTGCTGTTTTTATAAAATTTTAAAGTTTCTTTATGAAAATTTTCTTGCGCCTTTATTTGTTTTTTCAATAAATCTAGTTGACTAGTTCGTTTTTTTGAGGGTCTATTTTCAGTTAATGGAATTATTGTGGTTTCTTGTACTTGATTATTGGAATTTGATGTTCCTTTAATTACCTCTGACACCAAATATTCATTTGTGTAATTATTATTTATATCAAATAGTGTTTCTGATCCACAATTTTCTATTAACACTTGTTGTGATTGTGATGGTGATAAATTTAATTCAGTTGTACTGGCGGAGTTATAATTATTGCAAGTGGTGGTATAATTTTTGGATGTCTCTTTAGAAATTCCAAAGGTGTTTGTATGAAATCCATTTATAGCTGAATTTAAATCCAATAATTTAATTATTTCTTCCTCCAAATCGGTAAATTTTTTCACCTTATTTGGACCACCACCAGTCCTATTAAAACATTTTTTGTTATGCGCTAGCTTGCAACGAATATGGTATTTGAAGTCTCTCCAAACCTACAAAACAAACTTACAATTATTACTTTTTAAACTTAAATTTTTATTATTTAAATTACTTTTTTCCAACCATCAGCATTTCGCACAAGAGGCCCATTGCAATTCAATGTTATTGTAATATCTTGCCATAAATTATTGCATTTAGCTTTGTATTGCGGAGCATTTAATAAATTTTTCGCAATTCCATCATTTTTGGTCAGGAACTCTACCAATAATTCAAATTGCTTATTATTTGTGGTTACCCTTAAATAAAAGCAAATTTTTAAGATTTCAATAATATAGGTATATAATTATTTTCTTAAATAAAACGAATTTAATTTAAAAATTTTTAAAAACTTACATTTTTTCAACACAAAACTACCAAACAAACAAAATAAACAACAAAACAAAATATCCGCCTTCTATTTTGCTGTCGAATTTAAATATTCGACTGCGCCAAATATGCGCAGGCGCGGCAATTTAGTGTTCATAGTAAGGCGAATCATTCGACCGGCGCCGAATATTCTAATTTCATAGTACCAAAATTAGATATTAGATAGGCGCTGCGCGCGCTTTTCGTTCATGGTATACCCCCTGACTAAAACTTAAAATATTTGACCGACTAAAAAGTATTAAATAAAAAATAAAAAAAAAAACATTTTTTAAAAATATTTTCCTTTATAAATAGTAATATGCGACTAAAAAGTAATAAATAAGAATACTAAAATTATATAATCTTACATTCTTGTATCTAGAGTTTCAGTAATGGTCAATTGTAGTAGAGTCAATTGTAACAGTGTTAAACATGTATTATCTACTTGGTTAGTAATAGAAATTAAAAAATCATTCATTTCTTCATTTGTAGTTAACTGCATTTTAGTGTAGATGTGAATAGTATCCTGATATTCGATAGCTGTTCCAATTTTTTCAAATAATACATCGGTGTTTTTTATTTGTTCCACTATAACTGGAGTACAATATACCAAATTTGTCAATAACAGTAACTCAATTATTTGTAAAATTCCCATTTTTCCTAAAAATACATTTAAAAAATTACTATTCCTAAAAATATATAATTATTATTCTAACATATTATAATTATTATTCTAACAAAATTAACTATCTTATTCTATTGGGAAACTAAAAAATACTTTGTAATTCTATCTCTTTAACGCATAGTCTGTTTTTATAATGCATTATTTTACGTATAATAATTTATTTTTTTTACAAAAAAATGCAAAATAGGCAAAAAATTTCAAAAAAAAAATCATAATTATCTTATAAAAATAATTCATAATTATCTTATGCCTTTAATTGTCAATTAAATCCCAAATTGTACGGTTGTAAAATGGAATCACCACAATAATTACTATATGAAAATACGTATATTTTATAGGGTAGGCAGACCAAAGTTTTTTTATATGACATTTTTTTTTTTTTTTGCAAGATATTTTGTGGAGTTGAAATTAACATTTCTTAGGGTGGGCTTAGCCCACCTAGCCCATTAGGACGAGCCGCTGCTGGTGATGAAGAAAGGAAACTCAGCATCGGTTCCAATTATCCATCTCAGATTAGAGAAAATTATGAAAATGTTGTTAAATTAATTGAAAAATTAATTAAGAGATTTGATAATTTTGAACATACAATTGAAACTTTAATTGACAACAAATTAAAAAGTCTGGAAGAGAGAATAAATTTAAATATTATTGATGTGATGTGTTCCATGAAAGCCAATATTGATGCTTAGAATGACAAAATAACAACCATGGAGAATGAATTCAATTCCAAAGTCAACCTTTTGGAGTGCAAGATCGAAGAACTAGCTAAATGTTCCATTACTGAACCCTAAAATTGTTTCCGATGATGTTTTTTTTTTAGAACGATCTATTGTGCGTTTAAAGTCCCTATACCTCCTACCATTTAATAGATTTAAAGAAACCTAGTATGTTTGAGGGAGCAATATTGCCCAGTTCTTCAGAAGTAAGGAAGCCTTTGCCTAAGATATTAAGTCTGCCCCTTGCGAGTGCCTCGCAGTGGCAGAGGATGTGTTCCGTCGTCTCCTTGTCATTGAGGCAGAGGCGACAGATGTCAGTGCTAGCCAGGCCCAATTTACTGAGGTGATAGTTCAAAGGACTATGTCCTGTTAAGAGGCCTGTCAGGGTTCTTATATCCCTTTTGCTGAGTGTTATTAGGTCATCCACTTTTATTTTGTTTGGTATGATGAATTTTTTCGATGTAGAGAGTCCTGGTAGTTTGTACCAGTAGGTTTTGTGCTCTTGTTCAATCCATCTACATAAAGCCAGGTTATGATGTCCTCTGGGTTTACCGCAAAACGGTTCTGGTCCAATAAGTTTCGTACTTGAGCCAGTTTTCGCAAGGCAATCTGCCTCTTCATTTCCTTCAATCCCTGTATGTCCTGGCACCCACATTAAGGTAACTTTGTTCCTTTTGGCCAGGATTTTGAGGTTTGTCAGACAATCCCAGACTAGTTTTGAATCCTGTTTGTTTGAGGATATAGCCCTAAGGTCTGCCTGACTGCCTGATAGGATGTAGATGATGGTGTTGCGATGAGCTCTTCTCAGATTTTCTTGAATACATAGCTCCAAAGCCACCTTCTCAGCTTGGAAGACTGTTGTTGCTTCTGTGCCGAGTGGTTTTGATACCGAGAAATTTGGGAATTTAACGCCGGCTCCGGTACCTTCAGAGGTACGAGAACCATCTGTGTACCAGACCTTCAAACTCAGGTAGTGAGGATTGCCAGTCATTACGATCTCTGATTATAACCTTGAAAGGAAATTCAAAGTTATATTTGGTCGGCATTGTATCCGACAGGATTGAGGTTAGCACCTCTATTTTAGGGTTGTTTAGAATTTTTAGGTGTCCCCAGAAATTACCTGAAGTGTACTTCTTTACCTTTTGGTTCCGATGATGTTGAAATCCGAATTGACAATTTGGAAAGACTTAGACACTGTAGTGATTTGATCATTAATGGGATTCCTAAATTAAAAAATGAAAATTTATTTGAATTATTCAATATAATTAGTGAACCTTGAATTTAATGGTGATTCCAGTGTTTTGGCGTCCATTTTTCGAATTCCAAAGGGGGCTGTTTATGTGGTCATCTGATCGAGATGCATTTTTCTTTAAATACATAAAGTTTAAGCAATTAAATGTATCACATATTGGGTTTAAAGATAATAGTACGTAGGATATGCATAAACGAGAGCTTATCAAGGAAAACAGCGGAATTAACTAAACTTGCAAACACTTTTAAAAAGGATGGTTGAATCTTTACACGCTTAAAGGATATCTTTATATTGTGAAAAAAGAAAACGATAAACGATTAAAATAACATCAAAAAAATAAATAAATAAAAACATTTTTTTAAAATACTTTCCTTAAAACATGTTCCTTTATAATACTTTCCTTTATGCGACAAAAAACTAATAAATAAGAATACGAAAATTATATAATCTTACATTCTTGTATAGTAATTATTGTATTTTCATATAGTAATTATATAGTAATTATTTTACAACCGTACAATTTGGAATTTAATTGACAATTAAAGGCATAAGATAATTATGAATTTTTTTGTAAAAAAATAAATTATTATACGTAAAATAATGCATTATAAAAACAGACTATGCGTTAAAGAGATAGAATTACAAAGTATTTTTTAGTTTCACAATAGAATAAGATAGTTAATTTTGTTAGAATAATAATTATAATATGATTTTTTTTAGGAATAGTAATTTTTTAATTTTTAGGAAAAATGGGAATTTTACAAATAATTGAGTTACTGTTATTGATAAATTTGGTAAATTGTACTCCAGTTATAGTGGAACAAATAAAAAACACCGATGTATTATTTGAAAAAATAGTTATCGAATATCAGGATACGATTCACATCTACACTAAAATGCAGTTAACTACAAATGAAGAAATGAATGATTTTTTAATTTCTATTACTAACCAAGTAGATAATACATTTTTAACACTATTACAATACACAGAAACACGTACATGTGATACTTTCAAAAAAGAGATAAACTTATGGGTGGACACCATTACTAAATCAACTACGAGTATTAACCTTTATTTTAGTAGAAGAAAATGGGGCGCAATAAATATAATAGGTTCGGTCTCAAAAATGTTATTCGGGACAATGAACGAAAATGACGCAGACAAAATTTATAGTGGGTTGGAAAATTTAAAACATAACGGTGAGAAGGTAATGGAATTATTAGGTCATCAAACAGCAATAATAGCTTCAAATTTTGAATTCATGAAAGATGTAACGGGAAATCTGACTGCACGTACAATAGAATTAGAGGATAGGTTGGGGTCAGTGGAGAAGTTAGTAAAGAAAAAATTTGAAGGAATACAGAATGAAATGAAGCATATTTAGGCTGAAATAGAATTTCATAAATTAATTATTTATGTTTTGGCAGAATTTGAACGAGTTCAAGGATTTATATTAGAACAAGGAGAAATTATAAATGCACTACAACAACATAAAATTCATCCTTCGGTCATTGATTCCCAATTATTAGTAGAGGTATTACAAAATATGACTAATAATGATGCCAACATGCATCTATATTCAGCAGAAGTAGTAAATCAACTCGCAAATATTGACTTAGCTTTTTGGGAGAAACAAATCGTCGACTGAATATTATCTTAGTCCATACGCCATTTGGTTAGTTTCGAGAAAATTGGATTTTAAAGTTCAGTTCAAATTATTTTAAAAACTGTTCGAAAAACATATACTTTTTATAATTGAGGAACAATATTTAGGGAATTCTTTGCAAAGTCCTGCTATTTTGACACCAATAAGCGAACATTTGAAGAACTTATGAATTTTTTAAAAACATACCTTTTAATATGATTTTAGTCCACCTCATACATTCAGTTTTTTTATTTTTATCTTTGTATGACATGGACTAAAACCTAACGGATATGGAATATTATAAAAATATTAAAAACAAAACTTTCCTTGTAAAGAGTATTGCACATGGCTTAAAAAGAATAAACAGTTTTCTGAAAAGAAAAATTAATATTCAGTAAAAAAAAATTATTTTAGTAATAAATAATACAAATTATTTAAGTTCACAGCTTTTTCATAGCTAAATTTATTTAAATTAATTTTTCACAGCTTTTTTTCTTAGCTTATTTTATAATATTAAAGTAAAATTAAATTTTCACAGCTTTTTTTCTTAGCTTATTTTATAATATTAAAGTAAAATTAAATTTTCACAGCTTTTTTTCTTAGCTTATTTTATAATATTAAAGTAAAATTAAATTTTCACAGCTTTTTTTCTTAGCTAATTTTAAATTTAAATATTATAATTATTTATAATAAAAACATATTATATTTAAATTAATTTTTTAAATAGTATAAATGTAATTAAATATAAATTTACTTAATTTTTAATAAAGCTTTAATATAAATCTGATCAGTTTCAGGCAGGTATGGTAATAGATCTTTTAAATCTAATCTTTTCTCTTTAGAAATTCCAATCTTTGGGCAAAGAGTTGGCACTATTTTTTGAATAATATTTGTCGGTGTTGGTAGATTCTTTCTACCAGCTTTCTTCATTATATTTATAATTTCAAAATTAATGTTTTTAAAAGATGTTTTATATTTTAATGTGAAAGGAGAATCTTTTTCGTAGAGCATTATTTTAATTTTAGTAAAAGGCACTAATTTATAATCCATTTGATCTGATACACTTGAAAATGATTTGAAATCTGCCGAAGTCATCTGTATAAGCTTTAATTTAGTTTTTTCACAATTCATTGTTTTTAATAATTTAAACAAATGAAGTGGACTATATATTTCCAAACCATTTAAAAATCTATCAATCACAGAATGTACGCAATCTACTTCTTGTATTTGCGAATGACCAGGAATTGAATATTTATGGATAATTTTTACCAAATTCGTTTTTTGTAAAAATATTTTTATAGCAGTGGTATTAATTCGATTTTTATTTTGTGGGACACAAGCATCACTCCATAGCGTAATTGTTTTGATATTTGGAAAATCTTCAATTAAATTTTCTAATATTTTTATTAATGCTGATGAAATATCATTTCCGGATCTACCACTATGTGCCTCAGTCCATAAAGCACAGTATGTTATTTTTTGGGTTTTATCTGGAAATATTGCTGTTGCAGTCATGTTAAATGTATTCAGTTTTCGCTTATAATAAAATAGTGAAGCATGGCCTTTTGGAAGAGCAAATACACTCTGCAAATCATAGCATAGTACGCATTGCTCGTTATCAATATTTGACCTATCGACTTCTCTATCAGCTTTTGACATAGCCTTTTCTCTTTTGTGTACCTCAAATTGCAAAATTTCACTTCTTAATGCATTATTTTTATTTTTAAATAGAACACATTTATCGCACCGGTCTTTTTTCTGTTTATAGAATGAATAGTTAAATTCATTATTAAATATTTTCCGATAAATGGTTATACTCAAAGGATTTGCTGTTTTTTCCTTGAACAGAGCATACATTTTTGTTAATGTTAAGTGGCTTCCAGATATTTTTTGGTTGAACTTTTTCGGCAGTAATGAGAGTCTATTACTGGAAAACTAAGAATGTGTTGCCTGATTTCTTCCAATTTATTTTCTGGTGAAATGCGTTTAGCATGTTTACCTCTTTTCGTGGGTATCGGACTGCCAGTTTCTTTATCAACAAAATGTTCAAAACAATAATAGACTCTCATTTTCGTAACGCATAGTGTATTTAAAAAAAATGTTCTGCATACACGATGAATTCTTTCTCCTATTTGAAAAAAAAATTGGTCAGATGAATTTTTTATCGTTGATATTAATTGGCGACGACGTTTGATATTTCCCTTTTTTACAAATTTTAAATAAAACTTAATTTTATCATCATCGCTCAATTTCCAAAATTGTTCAAATATAATTTTTCGGTTACATTCTGTAAAATTTTGTGTACACATGAAAAAACAAGTTGATTTGCAGGGCGGCTTCAAATTCTTGGGTGCAATTTCTTTATTATTGTTGGTTACATACATTTTTCCACTTTGACGCAACTTTTTATTTATATTCGCCTTCCACAGCTCAGGCTGTTTTTGTCTTCTTCTAGATCTACTAGAGGGTGCTGGAGTTCCATCATCTATAGAAAATATATTGTAAATCTGTATAAAAATATAATTAAATTTAAATAATACTTGATGAGCTGTAATTCGATGGTAAATTTCGTACAGCATCCATTGGCGAATTATCTGTCGGCGAATTATCATTATAATTTGAATTAGTTTCTATAATAAAATCTGGATCATTTAAGGTATCATCATCTATAAGAACATGTTTTAAATATATTTTGAAATAGAAAAAGAAAAAAGTTACCTGAAAAATCTGTTAGTTCATCATCAGAATCCTGCGTATTAATTGTTTTGGTTCTTATGTTTCGTTTTTTTATTGGTAGTTTTAGAAACTCGCCAATGTCAAAATCGGGTGAATCTTCATCACACCCAATAATTTCATCCTGCATACTATTTATTTTTTTTAATTATATTGAAATATTTTCAAAAAATATATTTTGTACTTACGCTTCTAAATTTTTTGGTAAAATAGGTGTCGGGGAATCAATGAAAAGATCATTACACTCACAACCAGTAATTTCATTCTGCATTCTTTATTAAATTTTAATATTAGAAATATATATTGTAAATAAAAATATGTAATTTGTACTTACTCTTCAAAATTTAATTGCAAAAAAGTGTCTTAAAATCTAAATAAACGCGACCATCCTCATCAAAAGTTGAATTAGCACTACCAACAAAAGTGTATGGCGGTATAAAATATTATACGGATATGGCATAAAATAACGCTTACAAAATATACTTTTGTTTTATTCCATATCCATAAAAATTATATGTATTTTTGGAGGTGGAATAAAATAATAATCAATTTAACTAAGAATTCACTTAGTATATATCCACCGCAATATACGTGGACTAATATAATAATAAAAGAAATTTTTTTTGAAAAGGTATGGATATAGAATGAAGTTAGCGCGAAATGGCGTATGGCATAAAATAACAGTAAACTATTGAAAAAGTAGTTGGATATGGAATAAAATGCATACCGGGTATTTATGAAATGGTAATAGATAGAGAAAAACGGATAAAAAATTTGAAAAGCCCTTGTTTCAAAACCCCCGACCCCATATATAGTTCAAAATACTCAAAAATGGCGTATGGACTAAGATAATTCTCAAGCGACGAAATAGTAATTCGTGTGTCAATTAATGTGTTAAAACATGAAGAATTTCAACTATACAAAATATACACACTAACAATATCGGATAACAACGGACAAATAACGGTAGTACAGATGGACTGGGATTACATAGCAAATAATTCAGCAAAACATTATATTTATTATACCACTAAAGATTATGCGTACGCTTGTCAAAAAATATAAATGGCGAATAACGAGTTAATTCAAGTATGTAGACAGTTACATCCAAAATTATTACTGACAGATTCAGAAGATTGCATAGTAAAAATATTTCGTAATTTAGGAGAATGTCAAAGGAAGGTCATAAAAAATATAGATAATCATGTTATATCATTACAATCAGAAAATAGTTGGTTATTTATATTTTTTAAAAAACAAGAATTAACTAGTTTTTGTAATTCGCATACCTATAAACAAGTGATAGTTGGGACAGGAATAGTTAAATTTATACAAAAATGCTCAAACGTTTTAGGTAGTTTAGAAATACCTTATTTCTATAGGAAAATTAAGCAGGTGGGAAATATTACACTTCATATTTTTAATAAAGTACCAACAATAACGCATAATTTTACAAAATCGGAGGAACAGTGGACATTGGATTTGAATATAACTAGCCACGTAAAACCATTAGGACCTGACGAACTAAGATATGAGTTTGATAAATGTAGCTTAGGAATAAAAAATTTACAGGACGATATTAACAAAGAGAAAAATCGACAACAAAATTATAATTATTTGAAAACCACGACATTGGCTAATACAATTATAATAGGAATTATTGTAATAATAATAATAATAATTTTTATTATGATTAAAATAATAAGATGTTGCCAAAACCCCAAAAGTTATAGACCAGACGAGACGTACGAACAGCCTGTAGAAGTAAAAAACAAAAACTCGAGACAAATAGAAATTTTAAGACCAATAGAATTATCAAGTCTAGTTAAAATAACGGGATTCAATTGTGAATCACCCGCCATTCCACCGACTAAACCAAAAAATCAAACGTACAAAAATAGACAAAAAAGACAAAACATAGTTATATCACACTCATAAAATGTTGCATATAAAATATAAATTTTTTAAATATAAAATATACATATATAAATACATATTATACAAAAATACATACATACTAACCGTTTTAATTTTTATAATACAGTTTACATATCAAATTTTTTTCTAAATATAAAATATACAAAAACACATTATACAAATATACATACATACTAACCATTTTCATTTGTAATTTATTTTGGTTATTACTCGACCGAGCCTACCAGAAATCCTGGATAGGTGAAAGTTTCCAACAACATACCGTTGGAAGTGCGAAATTCGGTAAAAATAGAAAAGAAAAAATGAAATAACCAGGGTAAATTTTTGTTGAAAAAAAATTACATTAATAGTAGACTAAAGGGGAAGGAAAAGTATAAAAAAATTAAGGGTATAAAAAAATAATGTAATACTGTAATATAAAAAATTTTTTTAGGCAGTGGTATATAAGTAATTTATAATTAATGTAATAAAAATGAAAAAATTATATAAGAAATATATATAAAAAAAAAATTAAAACAATGAAAAAAATATAAAAAAAAGTTTAATTTAAATCTCACTGTAATATATAAGAAACATAATGTAATACAATTTTGTAAAAATGAAATAAATTAATAAAGAAAAAATCTATAATATTGTACTAAATACAAATTTTGTAGTAATGTAATAAATAAACAAATTATGCTGTAATGAAATAAATATATATAAAAAAATTAATGTAATAAATAAATAAAAGTTATAAATACTTATAAACAATGTAAAAAAAAACTTTTTAAGGAAAAAATGTAGTAATAATAAATATACGAAATTTAAACAAATGTTATAATAAAAAATTGTAGTTAATCCGTTGTGAAGAAAAAATCGTATAAAAATATAGTTAATTTTAAAAGGTTCGTTTTTTTATAAAAACTCAAATTTTATAAACAAAATTTTGTAAATGAATTTAAATTTGAATTTTGAAAGTTATTTTAAAAAAAATTGTAAATTATCTAGAAAATGAAAGAAAATGTACCTATAAAATGTAAGAAAATTGTACATAATAAATGATCAATTAATCATCAACTAAGACCGAAGAGCCTTTAGTACCTAAAAAAGACTTATTTCTTCAAAATAGTCTTTTTATCTGGCAAAGTGAGGTATGTGGTGTACCACAATAGTACACCCTGTATAAATATTTCGAAATGCAATATGGTACACCCTGTATTTAATATTATTAAATAAAATCAATTTTGTCAAATTGACAAAATTGATCAATTAAATATTATTTATTAATTAATTAATAATTTAGATATAAAATGCTTAATTAGCAATTTTGCTAATTAAGCATATGATTAATAAATTATTAAAGGTGAATTACATAAAAGCATTTCAAAATCAAAGTAATTCGAGATATGCGTCCGGTCAATTAGTAAAATCAAATCATATAAATAGAGTGAAAATCGATTGTAATTTATCAGAACAAATTTGAACACCAGAGCAATAAGTTGTGATTAATTGATAAATTATTAAGAATAAAGTTGTACTACCAACTGAAATTACTAAAGTCTCTAACAACAACTGCACTGTTTTTACTTCATTGAATATAGGTACTCCTGATCAAAACCCCCCACCAGTGGTAAGGTTTTGGTCACCATATAGCAGATCATCGGTATATGTGGATATACCACAAGGTAAAAGCAGAATCACGACATTAATAAAGTGAAATTAATAAAGTCTCTAACAACAACTGCACTGGTTTTACTTCATTGAATATAGGTACTCCTGATCAAAACCCCCCACCAGTGGTAAGGTTTTGGTCACCATAAGCAGCAAAACATATAGCAGATCATCGGTATATGTGGATATACCACAAGGTAAAAGCAGAATCACGACATTAGTCCGAAAAATACATTAAATTTGCTTTTCAACTTTTTTTATATGTATTGTTTTCTAATATACCGCGGTAGGGCCAAAACCTTCGATAGTGTTAGTTCCTACAAGCCGTGCACATAACCCTGCTAAATCGTTTTCCACAGTTTCACACCGGAAAAGAGAGTTGTCCAAAATGTGATCAAATAGGCGTAACAATTGAAAGAAAGTTAGCTATCCAGCAGAATATAGCCACATTAAGAACTAACCAAGACTTCTCTATAAGAAAACATCCTCGACATCATAGATTAGAATTTTTAAACACAAAAATAATTCTTGAGGATGCTGGAATAGAAATGGTTGATCAATTTCCCCTTGATCCCATGCATCTGGTGGATTTAGGAGTTGTTAAAAAAATAGCAGAATGTGTAAAAAAATTTGGTGTATTAGATAATTTTTCAGCTTATAAATATGAAAATTATATTCAATTCATGAAAAAAGTAATACAAAAACCATCAAAGATTTTGCAACAGCTACATCAAAGATTAGATGAGTTCAAAAATTATTTACAACCAGAACAAAGAAGCTTAAAATTTTCAAGCTCTAAGTCACTAGACTCATTTTGTCTGATAAACCATAGAACTCCTTTTAAAATAACATCTACAGCCTACAATAATAATACTGATATAGTGATTGAACATGAATTTAATAACATTGGGGATTATTTTGAAAATCCTTTAAAATCTTCTGATATGGGAATTGTTGCATGTTCAGATATAAGCTTGACTACAAAAAGTTATCCTAAATCAACAATAACTTGTAAATACTTACCAATTTTTGATCAGAACCAATACATTTTGATTCCGATTTCACATTGTTTCTCAGAATTTCACCATTAAATTTTCATCCAGGTAAAAAGTCTATTTAGAAGTGTGATTATTATTTTCTGCTATGCTTTCATTACTAAATTTAATTTGATAACTTTTATTAAATTTCATGTTATGGTTAATTTCTTAAAAATTTGGAAATGTTTTGCTTTATTTCTATATTTCTGCACTTCCTATTTCCAGTTTTATATAATTACGAGTATAATTCTTTTATAATTTTATTTCTAATTATTCCTATTAACCAAAATTTCAACATGTCTTTTGAAGAAATACCATCACCTTTATATGAAAATCACCGTAATTCTTTAAATAGTGAAGGTCTGAGTGAAGGATTCATTACTTCTACACCGGTTGTTCCTCGTAATATGTTTAATGGACTAAATAACAATAACTTCGTAACTAATATTTAAAAAAAAAATTTAGACAAACGATATAAATTTAGCTCAAAATATTTTTATTTTACGCAGATTTCAGGCGTTGAATCTGAAGATTTATTTAATGATGAGGTATTTAATGATGAGCAAGACATAGTCTGTGAAGAGGAAGAGATAGTACAGTCTGGTGAAATAGATTAAATTGATTGCACACAAATAACTAAGAAAGGTAAAATATTTGTTTCCATAATCTTGTATAATAAACTATAACAAATTTATATCTTTAGATATTACTTTAAATATTTTGTACGAATTAAGAGCAATGCGTGCCGAATACGTTCAGCAAAATAAAGAAATTAAAAAACAAAATAAAGAACTTAAAGATCAAAATAAAGAAATAAAAGAGCAAAATAAAGAAATAAAAGAACTAAAACAAGAAGTTCAACAACTAAAGGAAATATTAAAAGAAGTTTACGGTATTGAAAAGATTGTAAGTATTTTAATTGAAAAAAAATGTATTACAAATAAATAATTATTTTTTTTCCACAGGCTAAAAATAATACCAGGAATATAATAATAAAGGAAAATCTAATGTATACCAAAAGGACCCATAACATGATACAAAAAATTGCCGGAAATTATTGTTACTTTATACTTGTCTGTGATAATTTTTTTTCTTTTTTTAAAAAAAAAAATTTAAACACTGAACACAATACAACACAAGACTGACATAAAGACAGCGTTCAGTTGGTTCTATCTGAACCAATTGATAAAATAAAGCGAAAACCGTCATCGCTTAAATCAAGCGCTTGTTGTACCCATATCGCAAATAAGTGACATGTCTGTCATAACCACAGCTAGCTCGTCGGTTTGGGGGGTTTTTTTGTTGCCAGATGGGTACGATAAGTAACTATAATTTATGCATGTCCGAAGGAACAACAAATAGGAAAATATAAAAAAAATAGACAACTAATACAAATTGAGGTTACTCATCACCAGCTTACATTAATTTATAATAAAATTAACATAAATGACAAGAAATATAATGTTTTTATTATTTTGACAATCGACCGAAATATTCTATAGCTATAAGATGTTTTGAGCTTTTGCATTCCCACCCCTATTTGTGCTGAATCTTACACAAACTGCTTGACAATACTTTTGCACATTGTGTATTGTCCCTTTCGTGCAACGAAAAACAAAATTTAAAGAAAACTACGAAGATCGATCATACCGCCATGTTTCATATGGGAAATCATGAAAATAGTTCACCACCGAAAATGTTTTTAACCTATAACCAACATATTAATAAAATAACTCAACACATATCCAAAACTCATTTATTCATATCTAAACAAGTGTACTATTTCATATAATTTTATTTTAATTTATATGCATTTACATATATAATTTTATTTGGTTTTTTTATACCAACTATAATGATTTAAAATTTGTTTTTACAACAACTAAGTTTTAGTCTATGAATTCCAATTAATTATTTCGAAATATAAATTTTAAATTTTATTTTAGTTTATTGAAATTTTTAATGGAATTTTATTTCATTTTATTTTGTATTTGAATTTGAATTATTTACTTATTTGAATTAATTTATTTTTATTTGAATTTACTTAGCTTTTTATTTAAATTTATTTAATATTTGAATTTACTTAGTTTTTTATTTAAATATAATTTTAGCTTAGTATTTGAATATATTTATTTAATTAGCTTTGTATTTGAATATATTTATTTAATTAATAAATATTTGTATTTGAATATATTTATTTAATTAGCTTTGTATTTGAATATATTTAATTTTTATATTTGAAAAGAATATTGAATAGAAAACTTTAAAACTTTGAATAATTATTTAGTACAAAATGAATTATATTAAAATTTATTTAATTGAAATTATATTGAAAGTTAATTTTTCTTTAAATTTTCATAAATTCTACTGGTTTCTATTTTTCTTTCAATTTTCATAAATTTCTACTTTTTTTTTTAAACAAAAACTATTTGTACTAATTCCAATATTTAGATAACTTTTCTGTTATTTTTTTAATTTAAATTTCTGTTATATTTTACTTTCCCATTATATTTTAATTTTAATTCAGTTTTTATAGTATATCAAATTTATGTACTTAAGTAATTTTTACTTTTATGTTTTAAAATATATATTTTTGTAATTTAAATTTTGATTAACTGTAACTTTTAAAGTTTTTAACAGTTTTGTATAATTGATATTAATTTTTTTTTTTTTTTAATAGAATTGTAAAATGTATTATATATATTTTTATTTCTTTAAAAAAAAATTGTACTTACAAAATAATCCTGCGCCGAGCTGATTGTACAAACAGTGACTGAAGATTACTTGTTGTTGAAGATTTTTGTTTTATATTGATGGAATCTAAATCTAATTTTATATATATATATAATTTTTATACAATTCTATTAATATTTTTTTTTTCGATTTTATAATAATATAAATTATTTCATCATTTAGTTAACCGAAAAGATATTCACAAAGCTTTAATTTAAAAAAAATCTTTTTTAAAATGTATGAATTTTGATAAATTACTTTTATTATTTTAAATATATGAACTGTGATAATATACTAATTATTTATAAACAAAATTGAACTTTTAATAAATTTATGTAATTTGTATTACTTTTTTTACTTGAAAACGTATTACTCTATACTACAAATTGAGATCTTTTATTGTTTCTTTTTTTAAACTTTAACTTTATTTCAGAATTTAAATATATGTTTTTTTTAATTTTTATATAATTTACGTTCAAAGAACTAAATTTTGTATCCTAAAAAAAACTTTTGGTATTAAACAAAAATTTGAACTGCTCTAATTTCTTAACTGCACTAATTTCTTGATCGATTATTATTCCTGTCTTGATTTAGTTTCTGGTTTACTTGATATTATTTTTTCTTATTGGAAACTATACAATCCAAGTGCAAAATTTTGAGCGTTGTAATATATATATTTGCGAACGCAATAATTATTTGCGAACGCAGTAATTTACTGGTTTTTCTTTTTATTTATTTTGTTTTATACCAACTAAATGGTTACTTATAAATTAATTAATTCTTCAATATATTTTTTTTTTTTAAATTCAATATGTCTATTTTTCTCTGCTAACTATTTTATTTCTTTACTCTTCTTCTTGGATGTCCGTCTTCTTCCAAAATTGAATAAGAAAGAAGGAAGTCGTCCAGTTTTCTAATTAGTGTTTCCTAATGAATAAATTTAGCACCTAATTCATTATTGCCAACATGCGCGAAAGATTGCAAATTTTAATGCGCTGGCCGCTCAGTACTTAATTATGCACATAGATAAACTTTGGCAACTTCCGTCCTTTCGTCTTATTCAATTTCGTGTCAAAATGTCAGTCGTCCATTTGGTGAAATATTATTTTTTTTACTATTTTTTTTTATTTATATTTATATATTTTATAATTTTACTAATTTTTATTTATTTAATTTTAGGAAATTTCATTTTGATTTCATTTTATGACAAAACAAAATAAAACATATGATGGACGCGTTACAAAACAGATAATTTGGTCAAATGTACCATTCATTGCACCAAAATATCTGAAAAGCATCTAATATTAACTAGAAAATAATTATGTTTCAGATGGAAGAAAGTTTATAATAAAAAAAATTTGGCTATTGGATTTTTTATAAGAAAATTATATGGATGAATTTGTGAAAAATTACTATCTAAGTTTTACAACAGAAAAACATTTTTATCTTATGAAAATAAAAAAATATAAGAATTATAACCTAATGTGAACTGATTCTGAAAGTTACTGGAAATTTATTTCTGTGACAATTAAAATTGTGGTGGAATATTTATAAAAAAAAATAAAGTAATCGACCCACTAATATAACTCTGAGATTAAAGAGTTTCATTGAGCATGATTTTTATTTATTTTTAAAACCAAATTATATATTTTTTTTTATTATTATTTTAGGTCTTTTGCGTGGAAAACACCGGGTATTTTTCTATCGTCCATGTCAGACAATTCATATCTATTTTGACCAACAATTTTTATAACTTTGCTTTTCAGGAATTTCTTCGCAAGTTTAGCATTTATTTTTGCAGCAAAATTACTTTGGACAAAGTTTCTCCTATATACAATTTGACCAACCACGACATTTCTATCTCTTGCTCTAAGGTTATATATTTTCTCATGCTTATGATGAGCTTTTTCCAACAGTTTCAGAACTTTTTCGCGCATTATATTAATCCGATCTGCTTTAGGTAGAACTTCGATTGTCTCATTCAACATATTTAACCTTTTCAGAATATGATAAATGGATCCATGGTTGACCATATTACAACCAAACAGTAAATAACAAGGTGAAGTATTTGTAGAAAAAAATTGTACTTACAAAATAATCCTGCGCCGAGCTGATTGTACAAACAGTGACTGAAGATTACTTGTTGTTGAAGATTTTTGTTTTATATTGATGGAATCTAAATCTAATTTTATATATATATATAATTTTTATACAATTCTATTAATATTTTTTTTTTCGATTTTATAATAATATAAATTATTTCATCATTTAGTTAACCGAAAAGATATTCACAAAGCTTTAATTTAAAAAAAATCTTTTTTAAAATGTATGAATTTTGATAAATTACTTTTATTATTTTAAATATATGAACTGTGATAATATACTAATTATTTATAAACAAAATTGAACTTTTAATAAATTTATGTAATTTGTATTACTTTTTTTACTTGAAAACGTATTACTCTATACTACAAATTGAGATCTTTTATTGTTTCTTTTTTTAAACTTTAACTTTATTTCAGAATTTAAATATATGTTTTTTTTAATTTATATATAATTTACGTTCAAAGAACTAAATTTTGTATCCTAAAAAAAACTTTTGGTATTAAACAAAAATTTGAACTGCTCTAATTTCTTAACTGCACTAATTTCTTGATCGATTATTATTCCTGTCTTGATTTAGTTTCTGGTTTACTTGATATTATTTTTTCTTATTGGAAACTATACAATCCAAGTGCAAAATTTTGAGCGTTGTAATATATATATTTGCGAACGCAATAATTATTTGCGAACGCAGTAATTTACTGGTTTTTCTTTTTATTTATTTTGTTTTATACCAACTAAATGGTTACTTATAAATTAATTAATTCTTCAATATATTTTTTTTTTTTAAATTCAATATGTCTATTTTTCTCTGCTAACTATTTTATTTCTTTACTCTTCTTCTTGGATGTCCGTCTTCTTCCAAAATTGAATAAGAAAGAAGGAAGTCGTCCAGTTTTCTAATTAGTGTTTCCTAATGAATAAATTTAGCACCTAATTCATTATTGCCAACATGCGCGAAAGATTGCAAATTTTAATGCGCTGGCCGCTCAGTACTTAATTATGCACATAGATAAACTTTGGCAACTTCCGTCCTTTCGTCTTATTCAATTTCGTGTCAAAATGTCAGTCGTCCATTTGGTGAAATATTATTTTTTTTACTATTTTTTTTTATTTATATTTATATATTTTATAATTTTACTAATTTTTATTTATTTAATTTTAGGAAATTTCATTTTGATTTCATTTTATGACAAAACAAAATAAAACATATGATGGACGCGTTACAAAACAGATAATTTGGTCAAATGTACCATTCATTGCACCAAAATATCTGAAAAGCATCTAATATTAACTAGAAAATAATTATGTTTCAGATGGAAGAAAGTTTATAATAAAAAAAATTTGGCTATTGGATTTTTTATAAGAAAATTATATGGATGAATTTGTGAAAAATTACTATCTAAGTTTTACAACAGAAAAACATTTTTATCTTATGAAAATAAAAAAATATAAGAATTATAACCTAATGTGAACTGATTCTGAAAGTTACTGGAAATTTATTTCTGTGACAATTAAAATTGTGGTGGAATATTTATAAAAAAAAATAAAGTAATCGACCCACTAATATAACTCTGAGATTAAAGAGTTTCATTGAGCATGATTTTTATTTATTTTTAAAACCAAATTATATATTTTTTTTTATTATTATTTTAGGTCTTTTGCGTGGAAAACACCGGGTATTTTTCTATCGTCCATGTCAGACAATTCATATCTATTTTGACCAACAATTTTTATAACTTTGCTTTTCAGGAATTTCTTCGCAAGTTTAGCATTTATTTTTGCAGCAAAATTACTTTGGACAAAGTTTCTCCTATATACAATTTGACCAACCACGACATTTCTATCTCTTGCTCTAAGGTTATATATTTTCTCATGCTTATGATGAGCTTTTTCCAACAGTTTCAGAACTTTTTCGCGCATTATATTAATCCGATCTGCTTTAGATAGAACTTCGATTGTCTCATTCAACATATTTAACCTTTTCAGAATATGATAAATGGATCCATGGTTGACCATATTACAACCAAACAGTAAATAACAAGGTGAAGTATTTGTAGATTCATGGACTGAGTTTCTTAATGAGCAAGCAATTTTCGATAAGTTTATATCCCAATCACGGTGATCATCTTTAATATACGTTCGAATCGCCACTAATATCGATGGATTAACGCGTTCCGATTGGTTTGATTGTGGCGAATAAATAGCTGTTCTAAGATGTTTTATCTCATATGATTTTAAAGGACCCTGAAAATTTTTAGATACAAATGGTACCCCATTATCTGAAAATATTGATTCAGGTACACCAAATACATTGAACACATCTTCTGCTAAATAACGACACACATTTAAGGCTGTTGCACTACGAAAAGGTTTTAACAGGACGTATTTCGAAAACTGGTGAAGGACAATTAAAATAGAAGTATATCCTCTTTTTGATCTAGGATATGGTCCCAACAAATCAATGTAGAGACGCTGCCAAGGGCGTTCTACAACGATTTGTTGGCCCATTTCCGGACGTAATACTACATTAGGAGCTTTTGATTCTTGACAGTCCTCACAATCATCAACATAACTTTTAATTTATTTTGCCATTCCTGGCCAGTAAAGTAATTGCCTAACCCTGTAAATAGTTTTATTTACCCCGCCGTGAGATTAGGTAGGTCATGGTAAGTTTTTATTATTCTGTTGGTAAGTCCGTTCGGTATCCAAACTTCCATGTATTACTTTCTTGGTCTGGGTCTCCGTTCCGTCTTTTCGTCCTCTTATATACACGTCCGTCAATTACTTTTAAATCGGGGAGTCGTTCAGTATTGTCTAGGACTGTATTTATAATGTCCATGTAGTCTGGGTTTTTAAAATCGTCACTGTCATTGTCAATAATGTTTAATTCTGTTACAACCATCATTTCGTCTATACAATCGGCACGCGATAATGTATCTGCAACTATGTTCTGACTGCCTTTCCGGTGCTCAATGTTAAAATCGAAGCCTTGCAACTTCAAGCTCCAACGTGCTAAACGTCCGCTCAAGTCTTTCTGACACATCAGCCATTTTAGACTTGCATGATCTGTTATAATGGTGAATGGTAGTCCTTCAACATAGGGTCTGAAACGTTTGACGCTTAGCACGGCAGCCAGACATTCTAGTTCAATTACGCTATAATTGCGTTGCGCTGAATTTAACTTCTTCGAAAAGAAAGCAAATTGGGTTTTCTTATTGGGTTTTCTTTGCCATCTTCCGATACTTGAAATAAAACACTGCCTACTCCTGACGTACATGCGTCACACTGAACATAAAATTGTTTACTGAAGTTACGGTTTACTAACACTGGAGATGATGTTTATGCTTTCTTCAGTATTTCGAACGATTGCTGCGCTTCTGGTGTCCAAATGAATTTTTTGTTTGTCTTATTTGTCGTTTTTAAAGTGTCAGATATTGATGAAGCTAATATGGCAAAATTATTTATAAAACGCCGGTACCATCCTGCCATACCTAAAAATCTTCGCACTTGTGTTGGTGTTTTCGGAGTTTCAAAGTTATTAATAGCTTCTACTTTCGTTGGATTCTGGTTTTAAACTTCCATCTGAAACTATGTAGCCTAAATATTTTAACTCTTGATAACAAAATTTACTTTTTTGGACATTAATCGTTAATCCAGACTTTCGTAATTGTACAGCTACTTCGTTCAGTGTTTCTAGATGTGATTTTAAATCTGGCGAAATTATTAACAAATCATCCAAGTATACAAATACACGTTCTCTCAGGCGTTGTGGAATTACTTTGTCCATAAGTCGGCACATACGTTGCGCAGCATTACACAGTCCAAACGGCATAACTTTAAACTGGTATAAAGGTCTTCCTGGTACTGTGAATGCTGTTTTCGCTCTCGATTTTTCTTCCAACGGAATTTGCCAGAACGCGTCTTTTAAGTCTATGCTACTTATATACCTCGTGTCTTGTAAGCGACTTAGCAATCCTTCTATGTGTGGTAGGGGATAAGCGTCCTTTTTCGTAACAGCATTTACTGCACGTGAATCTAAACACAGTCTTATTTTGTTAGGTTTTCGTACTAAAACTACAGGTGAATTCCACGGACTATTGCTCTCTTCAATTACACCTAAGCTTAACACACGATCTATTTCGTCGTACATTAGTTTCTGGATCGCTGGAGAGATTGGCCAATGTCTGCTCTTTATTGGTTCGGCATTTCCTGTATCAATTATGTGTGTTTCAATTTGTGTTCTTCCTAACCCTTTATTTTCAAATGATGGAAAATTTGTCTTAATCATGTTCAGGCTCCGACAATAAATATTGATGTTTCAGTTTTTCGTCTGTCTCGGTTGTTTGTGTTGTTTCATCATTAACTAAGTCTATTTTATATTCTTCCATGTCTGTTAGCCCCAGTCCACATGTTGCTATTGATGGAAATTTTGCAATTATGATGTCGAGTTGTTTTTCCTCCTCTTTAGTCAGATCATGTCGTCCTGTCTCTGTATGTGAGATTTGTTGTTTAATTTGTCCGAAAGTTGGTTGCATTTCAAACGTATTCCAAAAGTCCATCCCTAAATACATTTCCTGTTGTAATGTCGGGCATAAATAAAGTCTCACCTTACGTGTTACGTCATTACATGTTATCGGAATTATAATATGTCCTAGTATGTCTTGAAGCGTACCGTCAGCTGTCCGTACTGATGACGTCATCTTCGTGTATTTCATATTTAATTTCTGAATTAATGTCATGCATCCTGCTCCTAGAATGCTTACGTTAGCTCCACTGTCTAATGGTCCACGTACGTTTTCGTCCTGTATTTTAACTGTTAAATACCAGCGCGGGTCTTTTCCTTTTGTCTCGAGAATTGTAGTCGCGATACATTTTCGACATTTTCGTTCTGTGCGGTGTCGCTGTCTACATTTGTCAGTCGATTTTTGTTTTCTTGTTTTCTGAGTTTCCGTTACTGTAAAGTCCTTAAATATATCTCGTCGTTTTCCTTCGTATTCTTTAAGTCTTTGTTCGTATGTCTTAATTCTGATAGGTGGTGGTTCTGTTGGTGCTTGTGTTCTTTGTAATATTTCAATTTTGTTTTCCTGTTTTAAATTATTTTGTGATTGTAATTGAATGTCATGTTGGTGTTTCTGTTCGTTTGTGGCGTTTGAAATGTCATCGTTATATAAGTGTGGTGTTACTACTGTCAAACTAGAAGGTGCTTTTAATTCTTTTCCGGAGTTTCGAATCTGACACGTGGTGACTGCGTATTCAACACGTGACTCCTGGTGTTTTCCGGAGAACATTTTAGGCAAAATGGTTTCGCTACATCCTTCATACCGCATCTGTAACAAAATAATTTCCGCTGTATATACTTCTCCACAATCATGGAAACTATGTCGTTGTAGGTCGCAATTCCAGCAAATATATTTCTGAGTATTACGGTTGTCAATTTTTTTAAATTTTATTTCATCTACTTCCATTTCATGAATTTCTTCGTCGGGTGTTGTACATTCATGTAATTCCTTGACAAATCTCGTTGGTTGCCTTGAATTGCTCAAAACACGTTCCGTTTTTCTCACGATATTTCGAAGATAATCTACCGAAAATATATCAGCCGTAAGTATCATTTGCTGAATACGTATATTAATGTTGTTTCTTAAAATATCCACTAGTTGCGCTTCCGACATTGGTACTTTTAGCTGTAGACTCCACGCTGTCATGTCCGTACAAAATTCGTCGAATGTTTCGCATTGTTGTTGTTTTCTGCTCATCATCGTCATAAAAATTTCACTATCGGATTCCAGAATTCGATATTGACTAACGATAGCTGCTTTTAATGTTGTCCAGTCAATATTTTTATGTCGAGTTACGTATTGAAAATACCATGTCTTAGCTTGTCCTTTCAGTAAAATATGTAATTTGTTCGTTACGTGTGTCCAGTCTAAATTGTCGTCTCTTGTCATCTTCTCTACTCTTTCAACACAATCTATCACCGACATCGGTCCTTTACCATCGAACGTTATACCCCAATCAATCATCGGTGATCTTCTCTCGACGTACGAATGCTGTCTATGATTTTGTCTATCATGGTTGTTCTGTTTTGCCATCAGTTCTTGATTAGACAGTACTAAATTTGACATCATTTGTTCGAGCTTCGCAAATCTATCAATCGTTGATGGTAACTCTGCACCAGTTTCTTGTCGTTGTGTTGTTGAAAAGTGTTGTTGAGTTAGTGATGGTTGTATGGTTGGTTGAGCTGTCATATGTTGTATGGGTTGTTGAGCTGTCATATATGTTGTATGGGTTGTTGAGTATTTATATGTTGTATGGGTGGTTGAACTGTCATATGTTGTATGGGTGGTTGAACTGTCAGGTCTGATTGTTGTCTGTCATTAAATTTGGTTGGTGAATTAAAGTCAATCCGGCGGATAGTAGCTTCATTATTTCGAAAATTTACTTGATTCATATCCCCTATCGGCGCTTGGTATCTATTGTTGTGTGGTGTCCGTAGGTTGTTCTGTTCGTCGTAATTTTCAGTAAGTCTTGTATGATTGTTTTTGTCAATTACAGTCGAAGCGTCGATTGAATTTGAGTTTTGACTCGAAATTTGGCTTTGAGTAGAATTTTCCTTTTGTGTCAAACGACTTTTCGATGTTTGTTTAGGAAGTTTCGAACTCTTGTATTTGTATTTCTTTGTCCCAGTCTTCGACACTACTTAGTTGTTGTTCTTGACAATCAAATGACTTCAACGAAATTTTCTCAGATAAATCACTTTCTGAAACGCTACGCGCTTGATTATTACCTACATTATATCCGGTTGTCGTTGGAATAGTTTGATTAATTTGTTCCAATTATTTAGCTAAATTCTCGCGAGTAACAGCACTGCGTGTTCTTACTTTTGATGGTTTTTCGATCTCTTTATCCATTGTACCAAAAAAAAATACTTTTAAGGATTATTTCAGAAAAAAAATGTATGCAACAAATACGAATTACTTTCGACCAGATAAAATTTTGTTTGGGTTTTGTTAAGAAAACAAAAATACTTTCCAATTTGTCACAGTCACTGTCTCAATTTAGTATATTTAATTTGTAATATAGATTTTTTTTTATTTTATTAACTTATATAATTCAATATATATAAAATAATTGCTCTAAATTTTCGAGTTTTTTTTTTCAAATATAATAATTATCCTGAACTAATTTTTTTTTATATTATCTCACTAATACCTAATTCAATCCAAAAAAAAAATACCTGATTCCTGTACTTCACTACTGATAATATCTAAATATATAATATTATATCAATTATTATTTACATATATATTTAGCGTTTATACTTGATTACTATAATGATTGGTTATCGGTGGATCCCTAATTTCATAATTCCCCACGAAACATGGCTTGTTCGGTTATTCGAACAATTTTTATTTTTCTTCTTGTTCTTTCAAATTTCGTTTTTACGTTTTACTAAAAATTTTATATATTTCGTCGATGTCAAAACTTATATAAGCTAAAAAAAATCTAAAATTAAATCTTGAACTTGTATTTTGCGACTTTCAAGACTTGCATATTACGTTCAGAATTTAATCCTTCGATAATTATTTTATTTTTGTGATGAACCAATTATTACTTTACTGAGATTTATTAAGAAAATTCAACCGTTTGCTAGCGTATAAACCTACAAAACGTGAAAATTTCCGAATATTTAATAAAATATATATTTTTGTTCAGAATTACGTGACAATACTGTGACTGTCTTACAAACAACGCTCTAATGCTGGCAGGGCCTACATTTGCGGATTTATTAGGATTCAGACACAATACTTCAAACAATTCTTAACCTCAATTTCGTAACTAAATTTTAAAAAAAATTAATTAAAAATTACTGAATTAACAAAATTAAATTAAAAAAATGGAATTTATTATTCTACTTTATTTTTTAACATTATACTTAAATTAGAAAACAAAACAAAAAACTGCAAATAAATTATACGATTTTACTAAAAAAAATAAGGAAAATTAATTTAATTATTTCGGAGCTTGGATTCCGTTAAGGATTTATCCTGCCCCATGTTGGGCTATGTTTCATATGGGAAATCATGAAAATAGTTCACCACCGAAAATGTTTTTAACCAATAACCAACATATTAATAAAATAACTCAATACATATCCAAAAATATTTAATAAAAATATAACTCATTTATTCATATTTAAACATGTGTACTATTTCATATAATTTTATTTTAATTTATATGCATTTACATATATAATTTTATTTGGTTTTTTTATACCAACTATAATGATTTAAAATTTGTTTTTACAACAACTAAGTTTTAGTCTACGAATTCCAATTAATTATTTCGAAATATAAATTTTAAATTTTATTTTAGTTTATTGAAATTTTTAATGGAATTTTATTTCATTTTATTTTGTATTTGAATTTGAATTATTTACTTATTTGAATTAATTTATTTTTGTTTGAATTTACTTAGCTTTTTATTTAAATTTATTTAATATTTGAATTTACTTAGTTTTTTATTTAAATATAATTTTAGTTTAGTATTTGAATATATTTATTTAATTAGCTTTGTATTTGAATATATTTATTTAATTAGCTTTGTATTTGAATATATTTATTTAATTAACTTTGTATTTGAATATATTTAATTTTTATATTTGAAAAGAATATTGAATAGAAAATTGTTAAACTTTGAATAATTATTTAGTACAAATGAATTTTATTAAAATTTATTTAATTGAAATTATATTGAATGTTAATTTTTCTAAACGTTAATTTTTCTTTAAATTTTCATAAAATCTACTATAATTTTTGTTTCTATTTTTCTTTCAATTTTTATAAATTTCTACCTTTTTTTTTTAAAAAAAAACTATTTGTACTAATTCCAATATTTAGATAACTTTTCTATTATTTTACTGGTTTTTCTTTTTATTTATTTTGTTTTATAGCAACTAAATGGTTACTTATAAATTAATTAATTCTTCAATATATTTAAAAAAAAAAAAAAATTCAAGATGTCTATTTTTTTTCTCTGCTAACTATGTCTGTAGAAAACCCAATTGCTTTCAGTCGTCAGTCGTCCTTCCGTCTTATTCAATTTCGTGTCAAAATGTCAGTCGTCCATTTGGTGAAGTATTATTTTTTTACTATTTTTTTTAATTTATATTTATATATTTTATAATTTTACTAATTTTTATTTATTTAATTTTAGGAAATTTAATTTTGTTTTCATTTTATGACAAAACAAAATAAAACATATGATGGACGCGTTACAAAACAGATAATTTGGTCAAATGTACCATTCATTGCACCAAAATATCTGAAAAGCGTCTAATATTAACTATTAAATAATTATGTTTTAGATGGAAGAAAGTTTATAATAAAAAAATTTTGGCAAGTGGATTTTTTATAAGAAAATTATATGGATGAATTTGTGAAAAATTACTATCTAAATTTTACAACAGAAAAACATTTTTATCTTATGAAAATAAAAAAATATAAGAATTATAACCTAATGTGAACTGATTCTGAAAGTTACTGGATATTTATTTCTGTGACAATTAAAATTGTGGTGGAATATGCAATATTTATAAAAAAAAATAAAGTGTGTAATCGATCCACTAATATAACCCTGAGATTAAAGAGTTTCATTGAGCATGATTTTTATTTATTTTTAAAACCAAATTGCGTGGAAAACACCGGGTATTTTTCTATCGTCCATGTCAGACAATTCATATCTATTTTGACCAACAATTTTTATAACTTTGCTTTTCAGGAATTTCATCGCAAGTACAATTTGACCAACCACGAATTTTCTATCTCTTGCTCTACGGTTATATATTTTCTCATGCTTATGATGAGCTTTTTCCAACAGTTTCAGAACTTTTTCGCGCATTATATTAATCCGATCTGCTTTAGGTAGAACTTCGATTGTCTCATTCAACATATTTAACCTTTTCAGAATATGATAAATGGATCCATGGTTGACCATATTACAACCAAACAGTAAATAACAAGGTGAAGTATATGTAGATTCATGGACTGAGTTTCTTAATGAGCAAGCAATTTTCGGTAAGTATATATCCCAATCACGGTGATCATCTTTAATATACGTTCGAATCGCCGCTAATATCGATGGATTAACGCGTTCCGATTGGTTTGATTGTGGCGAATAAATAGCTGTTCTCAGATGTTTTATCTCATATGATTTTAAAAGATCCTGAAATTTTTTAGATACAAATGGTACCCCATTATCTGAAAATATTGATTCTGGTACACCAAATACATTGAACACATCTTCTTCTAAATAACGACACACATTTAAGGCTGTTGGTTGCACTACGAAAAGGTTTTAACAGGATGTATTTCGAAAACTGGTGAAGGACAATTAAAATAGAAGTATATCCTCTTTTTGATCTAGGATATGTACCCAACAAATCAATGTAGAGACGCTGCCAAGGGCGTTCTACAACGATTTGTTGGCTCATTTCCGGACGTAATACTACATTAGGAGCTTTTGATTTTTTACAGTCCTCACAATCATCAACATAACTTTTAATTTGTTTTACCATTCCTGGCCAGTAAAATAATTGCCTAACCCTGTAAATAGTTTTATTTACCCCGCTGTGAGATGCATTAGATAGGTCATGGTAAGTTTTTATTATTCTGTTGGTAAGTCCGTTCGGTATCCATAACTTCCATGTATTACTTTCTTGGTTTCGTCTTTCCGTCTTCCACGTCCGTCAATTACTTTTAAATCGGGGAGTCGTTCAGTATTGTCTAGCACTGTATTTATAATGTCTAAATAATCTGGGTCCTTGAAATTGTCACTGTCATTGTCAATAATGTTTAATTCTGTCACAACCATCATTTTGTCTAAACAATCGGCACGCGATAGAGTATCTGCTACTATGTTCTGACTGCCTTTCCGGTGCTCAATGTTAAAATCAAAGCCTTGCAACTTCAAGCTCCAACGTGCTAAACGTCCGCTCAAGTCTTTCTGACACATCAGCCATTTTAGACTTGCATGATCTGTTATAATGGTGAATGGTAGTCCTTCAACATAGGGTCTGAAACGTTTGACGCTTAGCACGGCAGCCAGACATTCTAGTTCAGTTACGCTATAATTGCGTTGCGCTGAATTTAACTTCTTCGAAAAGAAAGCAATTGGGTTTTCTTTGCCATCTTCCGATACTTGAAATAAAACACTGCCTACTCCTGACGTACATGCGTCACACTGAACATAAAATTGTTTGCCGAAGTCAGGGTTTACTAACACTGGAGCTGATGTTAATGCTTTCTTCAGTATTTCGAACGATTGCTGCGCTTCTGGTGTCCAAATGAATTTTTTGTTTGTCTTATTTATCGTTTTTAAAGTGTCAGATATTGATGAAGCTAATATGGCAAAATTATTTATAAAACGCCGGTACCATCCTGCCATACCTAAAAATCTTCGCACTTGTGTTGGTGTTTTCGGAGTTTCAAAGTTATTAATAGCTTCTACTTTCGTTGGATCTGGTTTTAAACTTCCATCTGAAACTATGTAGCCTAAATATTTTAACTCTTGATAACAAAATTTACTTTTTTGGACATTAATCGTTAATCCAGACTTTCGTAATTGTACAGCTACTTCGTTCAGTGTTTCTAGATGTGATTTTAAATCTGGCGAAATTATTAACAAATCATCCAAGTATACAAATACACGTTCTCTCAGGCGTTGTGGAATTACTTTGTCCATAAGTCGGCACATACGTTGAGCAGCATTACACAGTCCAAACGGCATAACTTTAAACTGGTATAAAGGTCTTCCTGGTACTGTGAATGCTGTTTTCGCTCTCGATTTTTCTTCCAATGGAATTTGCCAGAACGCGTCTTTTAAGTCTATGCTACTTATATACCTCGTGTCTTGTAAGCGACTTAGCAATCCTTCTATGTGTGGTAGGGGATAAGCGTCCTTTTTCGTAACAGCATTTACTGCACGCGAATCTAAACACAGTCTTATTTTGTTAGGTTTTCGTACTAAAACTACAGGTGAATTCCACGGACTATTGCTCTCTTCAATTACACCTAAGCTTAACATACGATCTATTTCGTCGTACATTAGTTTCTGGATCGCTGGAGAGATTGGCCAATGTCTGCTCTTTATTGGTTCGGCATTTTCTGTATCAATTATGTGTGTTTCAATTTGTGTTTTTCCTAACCCTTTATTTTCAAATGATGGAAAATTTGTCTTAAGAGTCTTCAGTACGATAAATAATTTAGAAATTGTGACGTCATTCGCCCCTAATAGTTATGCAACGAATAATAGGTAATAACAGAGACAATTATAGAGAGATTTAGGCTATAGAACAAAAAATCGTATGAATTTGAAAAAATATAGCTTTTCTAAATTTGTTTGTATTAGATATAAAATATTTTGCATATGTTTGTAAATTTCAAAAATGGACATCGTGTGCCATGCAATTTACTTATTATTTTGTTGTTTTTTTAACTTTTTTTTCTTCTCATGCCTTTTGAAGATTTCGTGGGCAAGGAAGAGGGAGCAGGAAATAAATATTATTTTAAAAAAAAATTTAAAACTCTTTCTGTAAAATTTCTTTCCATTTTTCGGATTTGATGGGTAGTATAGTTTATTTTTAGCTAATGTGCTAAATTCTGTCTGTTTGTTCTAAAAGTCTTTATATATGAATTTATAAACACGGATTGTTGAAGTTGTTTCAATTCAAAGGAGGAGGTGTATTCATTATTTATAATGTGGGTTTCTATTGGTTTATTCAAATTTTTATCTCCAATTGAACATGAACAAATTTTTTTTTCTCATAAATTTTTAAATTTCAAGAAATTATATATATAAAGTAAGCCACGACGGACGGACGCGTACACCCAGAGAACAACCCCGTTTGTGGCAACCGCATAAATTGCCATACCGAATAATTCGGTCATAAACATGTTTTGTATTAACATTAGCAGCAATCGCCTTTTTGATGTTAATAGAAATGACAAAGAAGTTATGTTTACCTATAATTGCATTGGATTCAACCATATTTCACCTCCCTGAACCGAAAGGAAGATGTTCGTATAATCGATTGATTGCTACAACATACTCTGTAATAATTGGCATGATTGCATGAATTCATTTGTTGCAATGGATTAATATTGTTGCTAGTAGTACATTTCACAGTTGGTATGATTGCATCAATTCGTTTGATTCAACAGAATGATATTGTTAAATTAGTTGAACTGGAAAAATAGATAAAAATACAATTAATCCAACTAGAAATCCTGTAAAATAACTAGAATTTTGTCTAAAAATACTAATTCCACTGAAATAATTTAAATTAGAAACTAATTTATTGTATTTTGTTGCTAGTAAAGCAGATTTCAGTTAGTTATTTGAGTGGAATTACTATTTATTATTAGAAAAACTTCTAGTTATTTTAGTAGATTTCTAGTTAGATTAAATATTTTTTTTATGTATTTTTTAAGTTTAACTAATTTAAAATGAAATTTTATATATATATAATAAACTTTATTCAATATAAAAAACACAAATTATATTGTAAATATTTTATTGTACACACTTAATACCACATATAATATACTAATTTTTTCAAGAGGCTCAGTGAAAATAAATTTCTTGTCTACTAAAGTAACGTAGGCTTGAAGATTATCAAAAGACCCTACGAAAGCAATTCGTGGTTGCAGTTTACAATTTGTGTCTAAGCTAAGAAAAAAAAAACATTAGTGTTAGCTAAATTTTTAACTTTAAATTTCGGATATATAATTTTATGAATTATTTTATACACACCTCAAAGTACAGAATAAATTTTTCTTCTATTTTTGACGATTTAAACGATTCTCTTGAAGTTTTTCCTTTTATTTTTGTTGAAGGAAAGAAAAATGGGAGTATAAGGACTGCTATCTTAATATCTAGGAAACGAATTAACTATTTAAAATTTATAAAAATATATTAAATAACATTTTAAATTACTTTCATTACACTCGGAACATGCATGCATCGAACTTTAAACCACCGGATCTTTTAATTTGGCTCCCTTTCTTAAAACAGTTTTGTAAATAGTTTTCCAAGTTTCAATATTTGATATATTGGCATGTAAAATTTTACAGTCTTTCAAAAAGTGTGGATTCAATAACTAAAATTGAACTCTAAATTATTATAAATTGAAAAAATTACAAGTTTAAATATTTTGTTGTCGTTTAGATTAAATGTTGGAAATAATGACAAATATTCCGAGGTAGTTTTATCTTATAAAATTTTAGACCGCTCTACAAAGCTTTTAATTCATTTTCGCGTGATGATTTCGAAAGGATCATCACTATTTTATATAAATTCAAGATCATTAGCACAGTTTTCATCGATTATGTTTACTTGAAAACACAAAATGTTATAATCTCTACAATCTAGATAAAAAATCATAATACTAACCTACATTTGAAATTGATGTTCTACTCGGCGTTGTTACTCTTCGACTAAGTAATGAGTCCAGCTAAGCAAAGAAATCTGCGACAATTTGAGTATGCATTATATAGCTTCCCTGAAGGTTGTAATTACAAAACGAAAAAAAAAATATTATCATGCCATGCTACACATACATCTATACACATAAGAAACAAAATTGCAAAACGTAAAAAAAAAATTTGACCAATGAATAGTTTATATATTTATAAAGAATAATCGCAAATATAATTTTATGTACTTACGTTTATACTTTTAATGTTATAACTGAAATATGCACTACTAACTTTTATATTTTAATATTTTTTTTAAAACTATTTAATGATCGCTTCTTTAACTATCGAGACGAACTGTACTTGTACCAGCTAGAATAGCACATGGGTTTTGCATTTCTATTGTCAGCAATATCACAATCAACAACGAAGTTGTGGTAACCGAATTGCTGTTGTGAAGATCATATTGCTGTTACTTCAAACGAATTAGAGTTAATTTGGCAGTTTGCTTATATATGTTAGTTGTTCCTGCAATACAATTTGAATCACAATAAATAAATTGAAGTTGCTTAAACAGAACGGCTTTTTTATTTTTGATGTTGTAACCGAATGCTTATTTAAATTAATAACTCTCACATTTTTGTTGCAAGAACCGAATGCTAAGTGCAATTCTATTATGCTTCCAGAATATCACGTTCCTGACTAAACCATATATTGTTATGGTAACATTACGATTCAATCCACGAACATAATGTAGTAAATTGAATTGTTATAACAACCCATTTAATTGTAATAACAAATCATGTAATTGTTATAACAGCATTACATTTGCATATGCGAAACTTATTTGGTTGTAGCAAATCAGTCTAGAAATACATTATTTAACGGACTGAAAATTACCACAGGAAGTTGCAGTAAACGCAAGAGCATTAAGTTCTATCATAATTCACTTGATTTAATAGCAATGTTATTGCTATTATCGTAATTTAGTAATTAAAACCGATTTACGTTTGCCACAATTGAGAAGTTAGTCTCGCAACCTCATTCCAAAGGATTATTTCTCTGAGTGTAAGTTTAATCGATTTGAACATACAACGGTGGACATGTATGAAATATATTTTTTATAAATTGACCAAATTGAAAAATAAAAACATTGTTCAAAAAAGGAAAATTAACAGAAATTAACATAAAAGTTAATTTGAATTTCCCCGATCGAAATTTATAATGTTCTTCTTGTCCATCCGTCGAAAAAAAACTAAAAATTGTTTTTTCTCTGAATAAAAAATCATATAATTTAATATTTTTGAACTGTGGCGTGTAATTTAATACATTCTGTTCATAAAAAAGACATAATTATAGTAAAAAAAACTTTTATGACATTGCATGTATAAAATTTTATGTGGACATAAATCGACTTTTAGAAAATTTAGCACATTTGCTTAAAACAATCTATGCAACCCATAAAATGATTCAAAAAAGTTTTAAAAAACAGTTTTTAAGATTTTTTAAAATTATAAAAATTTGTTTCCTGCATCCCTCCACCTTCCTCGGAAATCAGCAGGTGTCATGGAAATAGAAAAAATAAAAAGTAAATTGAATCGCACACTATGTCAATTTTTTAATTTTATATACAATGAGAAATATATTATAAACGTGACATTCATTGAAAACATACAATCAAATTCACATGGCACATGCATACATTCAATAAAATATTGCAATTTTTTTAAATTATATTAGGATAAATTGATATACTAATATGGTACATATATGAAATTCATTATCAATGATAATTTCTATGTAGTGTAATAATCAAAGGGGGAGCACATAACTTGTATTTATGTCCAATGGTGGTTTACAATTAACCGAATTTTGTTAAAAATTTCACAAGATTGAATTGTTAAAAATTTCTCGTATTTTAGGACATCAATAATGTATTTTTTTATATATATAATCCGAAATTTTTATTGAAACTGCCGACCCAAAATTTTATGGGGAGAAACTAAATTAAAATCTATAATACGTACCAAATTTTAGTATTCCCTGACCTTAAAATTGCCAGAAAAAAATTTCAACATAACACATATTTTTAGAGTTCAAGTCTAACGCAATTTCCGTCTGCCTGGAAATCTTCTCACCTCACTCCTATATACAAAAGTGGTGATAAGGCCAACGTCGATAACTATAGAGGTATTGCTATATTATCTACTACACCAAAAATTTTTGAAAAAATTATATGTGATAAAATGACGTCAATTATCAATCCAATACTCAACGAGCAACAGCATGGTTTCAGAAAAGGTCGCTCTACCACCACTAATCTAATGGTTTTTACGTCTGAAGTGCTGATTAACATGGAAAAAGGTCACCAGATTGATGCTATCTACACTGACTTCAGTAAAGCTTTTGATCGTGTTGACCACAGCATCCTTATCTCTAAATTGAAAAAAATCGGAGTGGCAAACCCACTTTTAAAGTGGATCACTTCTTATCTCAGTGGTCGAACTCAAACGGTTAAATTTCAAGGGTTTATTTCCAAAGAAATATCAGTTTCTTCAGGTGTTCCTCAAGGTAGCCACCTTGGCCCTCTATTATTCAATATCTTACTCCATGACCTATCTGAAATATTATTTGACATTCCACATATTTTGTATGCTGACGATCTAAAAATATATTATATAATAACTAAACCTTCTGATGTACAATATTTAGAAAGTAGACTAAAAATACTTGAGAGCTGGTGTAGAGTTAACAAGTTGGACCTTAATGTTAGTAAATGTCACGTCATTAGTTTTTCAAGAAAGAAAACTGCTATTATACACGCCTACGATTTAAATGGTACTCAACTTAACCGTATAACTCAAATTAATGACCTCGGGGTTTTGTTGGACTGTAAGCTGAATTTTAATCTTCATTATGATAGAATCATTTCCAAAGCCAATAAAATGCTGGGTTTTATTAAAAGAAGAGCCAAAGAGTTTAAAAATGTGTGGGTGACTAAATCCTTATATTGCACCTTAGTACGATCGATTCTTGAATATGCCTGTCCGATTTGGTTACCATATTTCCAGGTGCACAGTGATAGAATAGAGTCTATTCAAAAAAATTCCTTCTTTTCGCTCTTCGGGACCTGCACGACCCACACGACTATAATAATTTACCAACGTACCTTTCTAGACTTAAATTACTTGAACTGACTTCACTTTCCTCTAGACGCAACCTACTAGTAGCTTGTTATACTCTCGATGTCTTGAATAACAACATAAACGTTAGTTTTATATCTAACAGGATAATACTTAACAATGACATAAGACAACCAAACAGTAAATAACAAGGTGAAGTATATGTAGATTCATGGACTGAGTTTCTTAATGAGCAAGCAATTTTCGGTAAGTATATATCCCAATCACGGTGATCATCTTTAATATACGTTCGAATCGCCGCTAATATCGATGGATTAACGCGTTCCGATTGGTTTGATTGTGGCGAATAAATAGCTGTTCTCAGATGTTTTATCTCATATGATTTTAAAAGATCCTGAAATTTTTTAGATACAAATGGTACCCCATTATCTGAAAATATTGATTCTGGTACACCAAATACATTGAACACATCTTCTTCTAAATAACGACACACATTTAAGGCTGTTGGTTGCACTACGAAAAGGTTTTAACAGGATGTATTTCGAAAACTGGTGAAGGACAATTAAAATAGAAGTATATCCTCTTTTTGATCTAGGATATGTACCCAACAAATCAATGTAGAGACGCTGCCAAGGGCGTTCTACAACGATTTGTTGGCTCATTTCCGGACGTAATACTACATTAGGAGCTTTTGATTTTTTACAGTCCTCACAATCATCAACATAACTTTTAATTTGTTTTACCATTCCTGGCCAGTAAAATAATTGCCTAACCCTGTAAATAGTTTTATTTACCCCGCTGTGAGATGCATTAGATAGGTCATGGTAAGTTTTTATTATTCTGTTGGTAAGTCCGTTCGGTATCCATAACTTCCATGTATTACTTTCTTGGTTTCGTCTTTCCGTCTTCCACGTCCGTCAATTACTTTTAAATCGGGGAGTCGTTCAGTATTGTCTAGCACTGTATTTATAATGTCTAAATAATCTGGGTCCTTGAAATTGTCACTGTCATTGTCAATAATGTTTAATTCTGTCACAACCATCATTTTGTCTAAACAATCGGCACGCGATAGAGTATCTGCTACTATGTTCTGACTGCCTTTCCGGTGCTCAATGTTAAAATCAAAGCCTTGCAACTTCAAGCTCCAACGTGCTAAACGTCCGCTCAAGTCTTTCTGACACATCAGCCATTTTAGACTTGCATGATCTGTTATAATGGTGAATGGTAGTCCTTCAACATAGGGTCTGAAACGTTTGACGCTTAGCACGGCAGCCAGACATTCTAGTTCAGTTACGCTATAATTGCGTTGCGCTGAATTTAACTTCTTCGAAAAGAAAGCAATTGGGTTTTCTTTGCCATCTTCCGATACTTGAAATAAAACACTGCCTACTCCTGACGTACATGCGTCACACTGAACATAAAATTGTTTGCCGAAGTCAGGGTTTACTAACACTGGAGCTGATGTTAATGCTTTCTTCAGTATTTCGAACGATTGCTGCGCTTCTGGTGTCCAAATGAATTTTTTGTTTGTCTTATTTATCGTTTTTAAAGTGTCAGATATTGATGAAGCTAATATGGCAAAATTATTTATAAAACGCCGGTACCATCCTGCCATACCTAAAAATCTTCGCACTTGTGTTGGTGTTTTCGGAGTTTCAAAGTTATTAATAGCTTCTACTTTCGTTGGATCTGGTTTTAAACTTCCATCTGAAACTATGTAGCCTAAATATTTTAACTCTTGATAACAAAATTTACTTTTTTGGACATTAATCGTTAATCCAGACTTTCGTAATTGTACAGCTACTTCGTTCAGTGTTTCTAGATGTGATTTTAAATCTGGCGAAATTATTAACAAATCATCCAAGTATACAAATACACGTTCTCTCAGGCGTTGTGGAATTACTTTGTCCATAAGTCGGCACATACGTTGAGCAGCATTACACAGTCCAAACGGCATAACTTTAAACTGGTATAAAGGTCTTCCTGGTACTGTGAATGCTGTTTTCGCTCTCGATTTTTCTTCCAATGGAATTTGCCAGAACGCGTCTTTTAAGTCTATGCTACTTATATACCTCGTGTCTTGTAAGCGACTTAGCAATCCTTCTATGTGTGGTAGGGGATAAGCGTCCTTTTTCGTAACAGCATTTACTGCACGCGAATCTAAACACAGTCTTATTTTGTTAGGTTTTCGTACTAAAACTACAGGTGAATTCCACGGACTATTGCTCTCTTCAATTACACCTAAGCTTAACATACGATCTATTTCGTCGTACATTAGTTTCTGGATCGCTGGAGAGATTGGCCAATGTCTGCTCTTTATTGGTTCGGCATTTTCTGTATCAATTATGTGTGTTTCAATTTGTGTTTTTCCTAACCCTTTATTTTCAAATGATGGAAAATTTGTCTTAAGAGTCTTCAGTACGATAAATAATTTAGAAATTGTGACGTCATTCGCCCCTAATAGTTATGCAACGAATAATAGGTAATAACAGAGACAATTATAGAGAGATTTAGGCTATAGAACAAAAAATCGTATGAATTTGAAAAAATATAGCTTTTCTAAATTTGTTTGTATTAGATATAAAATATTTTGCATATGTTTGTAAATTTCAAAAATGGACATCGTGTGCCATGCAATTTACTTATTATTTTGTTGTTTTTTTAACTTTTTTTTCTTCTCATGCCTTTTGAAGATTTCGTGGGCAAGGAAGAGGGAGCAGGAAATAAATATTATTTTAAAAAAAAATTTAAAACTCTTTCTGTAAAATTTCTTTCCATTTTTCGGATTTGATGGGTAGTATAGTTTATTTTTAGCTAATGTGCTAAATTCTGTCTGTTTGTTCTAAAAGTCTTTATATATGAATTTATAAACACGGATTGTTGAAGTTGTTTCAATTCAAAGGAGGAGGTGTATTCATTATTTATAATGTGGGTTTCTATTGGTTTATTCAAATTTTTATCTCCAATTGAACATGAACAAATTTTTTTTTCTCATAAATTTTTAAATTTCAAGAAATTATATATATAAAGTAAGCCACGACGGACGGACGCGTACACCCAGAGAACAACCCCGTTTGTGGCAACCGCATAAATTGCCATACCGAATAATTCGGTCATAAACATGTTTTGTATTAACATTAGCAGCAATCGCCTTTTTGATGTTAATAGAAATGACAAAGAAGTTATGTTTACCTATAATTGCATTGGATTCAACCATATTTCACCTCCCTGAACCGAAAGGAAGATGTTCGTATAATCGATTGATTGCTACAACATACTCTGTAATAATTGGCATGATTGCATGAATTCATTTGTTGCAATGGATTAATATTGTTGCTAGTAGTACATTTCACAGTTGGTATGATTGCATCAATTCGTTTGATTCAACAGAATGATATTGTTAAATTAGTTGAACTGGAAAAATAGATAAAAATACAATTAATCCAACTAGAAATCCTGTAAAATAACTAGAATTTTGTCTAAAAATACTAATTCCACTGAAATAATTTAAATTAGAAACTAATTTATTGTATTTTGTTGCTAGTAAAGCAGATTTCAGTTAGTTATTTGAGTGGAATTACTATTTATTATTAGAAAAACTTCTAGTTATTTTAGTAGATTTCTAGTTAGATTAAATATTTTTTTTATGTATTTTTTAAGTTTAACTAATTTAAAATGAAATTTTATATATATATAATAAACTTTATTCAATATAAAAAACACAAATTATATTGTAAATATTTTATTGTACACACTTAATACCACATATAATATACTAATTTTTTCAAGAGGCTCAGTGAAAATAAATTTCTTGTCTACTAAAGTAACGTAGGCTTGAAGATTATCAAAAGACCCTACGAAAGCAATTCGTGGTTGCAGTTTACAATTTGTGTCTAAGCTAAGAAAAAAAAAACATTAGTGTTAGCTAAATTTTTAACTTTAAATTTCGGATATATAATTTTATGAATTATTTTATACACACCTCAAAGTACAGAATAAATTTTTCTTCTATTTTTGACGATTTAAACGATTCTCTTGAAGTTTTTCCTTTTATTTTTGTTGAAGGAAAGAAAAATGGGAGTATAAGGACTGCTATCTTAATATCTAGGAAACGAATTAACTATTTAAAATTTATAAAAATATATTAAATAACATTTTAAATTACTTTCATTACACTCGGAACATGCATGCATCGAACTTTAAACCACCGGATCTTTTAATTTGGCTCCCTTTCTTAAAACAGTTTTGTAAATAGTTTTCCAAGTTTCAATATTTGATATATTGGCATGTAAAATTTTACAGTCTTTCAAAAAGTGTGGATTCAATAACTAAAATTGAACTCTAAATTATTATAAATTGAAAAAATTACAAGTTTAAATATTTTGTTGTCGTTTAGATTAAATGTTGGAAATAATGACAAATATTCCGAGGTAGTTTTATCTTATAAAATTTTAGACCGCTCTACAAAGCTTTTAATTCATTTTCGCGTGATGATTTCGAAAGGATCATCACTATTTTATATAAATTCAAGATCATTAGCACAGTTTTCATCGATTATGTTTACTTGAAAACACAAAATGTTATAATCTCTACAATCTAGATAAAAAATCATAATACTAACCTACATTTGAAATTGATGTTCTACTCGGCGTTGTTACTCTTCGACTAAGTAATGAGTCCAGCTAAGCAAAGAAATCTGCGACAATTTGAGTATGCATTATATAGCTTCCCTGAAGGTTGTAATTACAAAACGAAAAAAAAAATATTATCATGCCATGCTACACATACATCTATACACATAAGAAACAAAATTGCAAAACGTAAAAAAAAAATTTGACCAATGAATAGTTTATATATTTATAAAGAATAATCGCAAATATAATTTTATGTACTTACGTTTATACTTTTAATGTTATAACTGAAATATGCACTACTAACTTTTATATTTTAATATTTTTTTTAAAACTATTTAATGATCGCTTCTTTAACTATCGAGACGAACTGTACTTGTACCAGCTAGAATAGCACATGGGTTTTGCATTTCTATTGTCAGCAATATCACAATCAACAACGAAGTTGTGGTAACCGAATTGCTGTTGTGAAGATCATATTGCTGTTACTTCAAACGAATTAGAGTTAATTTGGCAGTTTGCTTATATATGTTAGTTGTTCCTGCAATACAATTTGAATCACAATAAATAAATTGAAGTTGCTTAAACAGAACGGCTTTTTTATTTTTGATGTTGTAACCGAATGCTTATTTAAATTAATAACTCTCACATTTTTGTTGCAAGAACCGAATGCTAAGTGCAATTCTATTATGCTTCCAGAATATCACGTTCCTGACTAAACCATATATTGTTATGGTAACATTACGATTCAATCCACGAACATAATGTAGTAAATTGAATTGTTATAACAACCCATTTAATTGTAATAACAAATCATGTAATTGTTATAACAGCATTACATTTGCATATGCGAAACTTATTTGGTTGTAGCAAATCAGTCTAGAAATACATTATTTAACGGACTGAAAATTACCACAGGAAGTTGCAGTAAACGCAAGAGCATTAAGTTCTATCATAATTCACTTGATTTAATAGCAATGTTATTGCTATTATCGTAATTTAGTAATTAAAACCGATTTACGTTTGCCACAATTGAGAAGTTAGTCTCGCAACCTCATTCCAAAGGATTATTTCTCTGAGTGTAAGTTTAATCGATTTGAACATACAACGGTGGACATGTATGAAATATATTTTTTATAAATTGACCAAATTGAAAAATAAAAACATTGTTCAAAAAAGGAAAATTAACAGAAATTAACATAAAAGTTAATTTGAATTTCCCCGATCGAAATTTATAATGTTCTTCTTGTCCATCCGTCGAAAAAAAACTAAAAATTGTTTTTTCTCTGAATAAAAAATCATATAATTTAATATTTTTGAACTGTGGCGTGTAATTTAATACATTCTGTTCATAAAAAAGACATAATTATAGTAAAAAAAACTTTTATGACATTGCATGTATAAAATTTTATGTGGACATAAATCGACTTTTAGAAAATTTAGCACATTTGCTTAAAACAATCTATGCAACCCATAAAATGATTCAAAAAAGTTTTAAAAAACAGTTTTTAAGATTTTTTAAAATTATAAAAATTTGTTTCCTGCATCCCTCCACCTTCCTCGGAAATCAGCAGGTGTCATGGAAATAGAAAAAATAAAAAGTAAATTGAATCGCACACTATGTCAATTTTTTAATTTTATATACAATGAGAAATATATTATAAACGTGACATTCATTGAAAACATACAATCAAATTCACATGGCACATGCATACATTCAATAAAATATTGCAATTTTTTTAAATTATATTAGGATAAATTGATATACTAATATGGTACATATATGAAATTCATTATCAATGATAATTTCTATGTAGTGTAATAATCAAAGGGGGAGCACATAACTTGTATTTATGTCCAATGGTGGTTTACAATTAACCGAATTTTGTTAAAAATTTCACAAGATTGAATTGTTAAAAATTTCTCGTATTTTAGGACATCAATAATGTATTTTTTTATATATATAATCCGAAATTTTTATTGAAACTGCCGACCCAAAATTTTATGGGGAGAAACTAAATTAAAATCTATAATACGTACCAAATTTTAGTATTCCCTGACCTTAAAATTGCCAGAAAAAAATTTCAACATAACACATATTTTTAGAGTTCAAGTCTAACGCAATTTCCGTCTGCCTGGAAATCTTCTCACCTCACTCCTATATACAAAAGTGGTGATAAGGCCAACGTCGATAACTATAGAGGTATTGCTATATTATCTACTACACCAAAAATTTTTGAAAAAATTATATGTGATAAAATGACGTCAATTATCAATCCAATACTCAACGAGCAACAGCATGGTTTCAGAAAAGGTCGCTCTACCACCACTAATCTAATGGTTTTTACGTCTGAAGTGCTGATTAACATGGAAAAAGGTCACCAGATTGATGCTATCTACACTGACTTCAGTAAAGCTTTTGATCGTGTTGACCACAGCATCCTTATCTCTAAATTGAAAAAAATCGGAGTGGCAAACCCACTTTTAAAGTGGATCACTTCTTATCTCAGTGGTCGAACTCAAACGGTTAAATTTCAAGGGTTTATTTCCAAAGAAATATCAGTTTCTTCAGGTGTTCCTCAAGGTAGCCACCTTGGCCCTCTATTATTCAATATCTTACTCCATGACCTATCTGAAATATTATTTGACATTCCACATATTTTGTATGCTGACGATCTAAAAATATATTATATAATAACTAAACCTTCTGATGTACAATATTTAGAAAGTAGACTAAAAATACTTGAGAGCTGGTGTAGAGTTAACAAGTTGGACCTTAATGTTAGTAAATGTCACGTCATTAGTTTTTCAAGAAAGAAAACTGCTATTATACACGCCTACGATTTAAATGGTACTCAACTTAACCGTATAACTCAAATTAATGACCTCGGGGTTTTGTTGGACTGTAAGCTGAATTTTAATCTTCATTATGATAGAATCATTTCCAAAGCCAATAAAATGCTGGGTTTTATTAAAAGAAGAGCCAAAGAGTTTAAAAATGTGTGGGTGACTAAATCCTTATATTGCACCTTAGTACGATCGATTCTTGAATATGCCTGTCCGATTTGGTTACCATATTTCCAGGTGCACAGTGATAGAATAGAGTCTATTCAAAAAAATTCCTTCTTTTCGCTCTTCGGGACCTGCACGACCCACACGACTATAATAATTTACCAACGTACCTTTCTAGACTTAAATTACTTGAACTGACTTCACTTTCCTCTAGACGCAACCTACTAGTAGCTTGTTATACTCTCGATGTCTTGAATAACAACATAAACGTTAGTTTTATATCTAACAGGATAATACTTAACAATGACATAAGACAAACAAAACATACATCCCTACTTAAGGTTTCTGCTCATTGTACGGAATATGGTAAAAATGAACCTATCAATAGATGTTGTATGATTTTCAACCAATATAGTTCCTGCTATTCCCCAACTATATCTAAATTTGCCTACAAATCCAGGCTTCGCAACATCTTGAATTAATCAAATTACTATTATATCCCTTAATATCCCTATTTTTTTTACATCCCTTCTAATACATATCAACCCTAGTTTATTACAATTTATTTTGTCTAAGTATTGTATAATCTTAGATTTTGTATTGTTAAATAAATAAATAATTAAATTAATCTTAAGTTTATAATTAAGAAACATTATTTTTTGTTAATAGTAATAAGTAAATAATTTATATTTTTTTTTATTATTATCATTTTTGTAAATGTTAATATAATATAATAATTGTATTTGTATAATTAAATGTACCTTGCTTGGTAAATAAATAAATTAATAAATATTTTTAAAAAAATTCCAAAACTGAAATTCAAATATTATTTTTATTTTTTTCTGTCTAAAAAAATTGAAAATTCTGTTCCCCCTGTCTCAACCCTCAACTAACCACTTCTAAATAAATATTTTTGATTTCGCTGAGACAAATTTTTTCTTTTATTCTCTAAATTTTTTTAAAAAAAATGATTTTTCAATTTCATATTGAAAAAAAAAAATTTCATAATTTGTTCAAAAATCCATCATATTACGCGGTTTTAGAACACTATCCTTCATACATCTTATAATGATTGTCTTTGATAGAGCAGATAAAAAATTTTCTCTCTTTATTTCTCTCATAACAACTTTCCAAATAAATTTCAGCCTAAAGGTATGTTGACATAGTTGATATGAATAATTTTCTTACAATTTTATTTTGTATGGAAATTTTTTAAATTCGGGATTACGATCTAAATTTCACATATTTAAACAAAAAAAAAAAAAATTAAAATTTATCTTACTTCCTCATTTGATAAATTTTAATTTTATTAGTAAAAACTAGAATTCCAAAAAAATAATATTTTTATACGAACAATAACCTGCAAAAATACCATTTTTTCCAAAAATGGGGCAATTAAATGTTTTTAAAAGATTAAAAACACATAATTTCAATTACAAGAGTTTATTTTTTTTGTCTTACTCGCTCAATTAATATCTTCCTAAACCACAAAAATTATAATATGTTAAAAAAATGCTGTAACGAATCCACATAATAGCCTACAAAAATGAACTTTTAACTACAATCTACACCGAAGACTCTTAATCATGTCTAGTTGGTTTTGTTCAGTATCCGACAATAAATATTGATGTTTCAGTTTTTCGTCTGTCTCGGTTGTTTGTGTTGTTTCATCATTAACTAAGTCTCTTTTTGATGTTCTTCCATGTCTGTTAGTCCCAGTCCACATGTTGCTATTGATCGAAATTTTGCAATTATGGTGTGTCGAGTTGTTTTTCCTCCTCTTTAGTCAGTTCATGTCGTCCTGTCTCTGTTTGTGAGATTTGTTGTTTAATTTGTCCGAAAGTTGGTTGCATTTCAAACGCATTCCAAAAGTCCATCCCTAAATACATTTCCTGTTGTAATGTCGGGCATAAATAAAGTCTCACCTTACGTGTTACGTCATTACATGTTATCGGAATTATAATATGTCCTAGTATGTCTTGAGGCGTACCGTCAGCTGTCCGTACTGATGACGTCATCTTCGTGTATGTCATATTTAATTTCTGAATTAATGTCATGCATCCTGCTCCTAGAATGCTTACGTTAGCTCCACTGTCTAACGGTCCACGTACGTTTTCGTCCTGTATTTTAACTGTTAAGTACCAGGGCGGGTCTTTTCCTTTTGTCTCGAGAATTGTAGTCGCGATACATTTTCGACATTTTCGTTCTGTGGGGTGTCGCTGTCTACATTTGTCAATCGATTTTTGTTTTCTTGTTTTCTGTGTTTCTGTTACTGTAAAGTCCTTAAATATTTCTTGTCGTTTTTCTTCGAATTTTTTAAGTCTTTGTTCGTATGTCTTAATTCTGATAGGTGGTGGTTCTGTTGGTGCTTGTTTTCTTTGTAATGCTGCCCACTCATTATCCAACTTGGTCATACAACTTCTCATCCAACCGTCAAAATAGTTGGAAAAATTGCCAAGTTGTATAGTTAGTGGGGCAGTTGTACAACCATTTTGATGGTTGACGATCGGTTGCAAAAATATAAAAAAAATTCCAGCAAATATTACGGTTGTCAATTTTTTTAAATTTTATTTCATCTACTTCCATTTCATGAATTTCTTCGTCGGGTGTTGTACATTCATGTAATTCCTTGACAAATCTCGTTGGTTGCCTTGAATTGCTCAAAACACGTTCCGTTTTTCTCATGATATTTCGAAGATAATCTACCGAAAATATATCAGCCGTAAGTATCATTTGCTGAATACGTATATTAATGTTGTTTCTTAAAATATCCACTAGTTGCGCTTCCGACATTGGTACTTTTAGCTGTAGACTCCACGCTGTCATGTCCGTACAAAATTCGTCGAATGTTTTATTTCGATATTGACTAACGATAGCTGCTTTTAATGTTGTCCAGTCAATATTTTTATGTCGAGTTACGTATTGAAAATACCATGTCTCAGCTTGTCCTTTCAGTAAAATATGTAATTTGTTCGTTACGTGTGTCCAGTCTAAATATCACCGACATCGGTCCTTTACCATCGAACGTTATACCCCAATCAATCATCGGTGATCTTCTCTCGACGTACGAATGCTGTCTACGATTTTGTATATCATGGTTGTTCTGTTGTGCCATCAGCTCTTGATTAGACAGTACTAGATTTGACATCATTTCTTCGAGCTTCGCAAATCTATCATTCGTTGATGGTAACTCTGCACCAGTTTCTTGTCGTTGTGTTGTTGAGTTAGTGATGATTGTATGGGTGGTTGAGCTGTCATATATGTTGTATGGGTTGTTGAGTATTTATATGTTGTATGGGTGGTTTGAACTGTCATATGTTGTATGGGTGGTTGAACTGTCAGGTCTGATTGTTGCCTGTCATTAAATTTGGTTGGTGAATTAAAGTCAATCCGGCGGATAGTAGCTTCATTATTTCGAAAATTTACTTGATTCATATACCCTATCGGCGCTTGGTATCTATTGTTGTGTGGTGTCCGTAGGTTGTTCTGTTCGTCGTCGATTAAATTTTCAGTAAGTCTTGTATGATTGTTTTTGTCAATTACAGTCGAAGCGTCGATTGAATTTGAGTTTTGACTCGAAATTTGGCTTTGAGTAGAATTTTCCTTTTGTGTCAAACGACTTTTCGATGTTTGTTTAGGAAGTTTCGAACTCTTGTATTTGTATTTCTTTGTCCCAGTCTTCGACACTACTTAGTTGTTGTTCTTGACAATCAAATGACTTCAACGAAATTTTCTCAGATAAATCACTTTCTGAAACGCTACGCGCTTGATTATTACCTACATTATATCCGGTTGTCGTTGGAATAGTTTGATTAATTTGTTCCAATTATTTAGCTAAATTCTCGCGAGTAACAGCACTGCGTGTTCTTACTTTTGATGGTTTTTCGATCTCTTTATCCATTGTACCAAAAAAAAATACTTTTAAGGATTATTTCAGAAAAAAAAAATATGCAACAGATACGAATTACTTTCGACCAGATAACATTTTGTTTGGGTTTTGTTAAGAAAACAAAAATACTTTCCATTTTGTCACAGTCACTGTCTCAATTTAGTATATTTAATTTGTAATATAGATTTTTTTTTATTTTATTAACTTATTTAATTCAATATAATATAATTGCTCTAAATTTTCGAGTTTTTTTTTCAAATATAATAATTATCCTGAACTAATTTTTTTTTTATATTATCTCACTAATACCTAATTCAATCCAAAAAAAATACCTGATTCCTGTACTTGATAATATCTAAATATATAATATTATATCAATTATTATTTATATATTTAGCGTTTATACTTGATAACTATAATGATTGGTTATCGGTGGATCCCTAATTTCATAATTCCCCACGACACATGGCTTGTTCGGTTATTCGAACAATTTTTATTTTTCTTCTTGTTCTTTCAAATTTCGTTTTTACGTTTTACTAAAAATATTATATATTTCGTCGATGTCAAAACTTATATAAGCTAAAAAAAATCTAAAATTAAATCTTGAACTTGTATTTTGCGACTTTCAAGACTTGAATATTACGTTTAGAATTTAATCCTTCGATAATTATTTTATTTTTGTGATGAACCAATTATTACTTTACTGAGATTTATTAAGAAAATTCAACCGTTTGCTAGCGTATCAACCTACAAAACGTGAAAATTTCCGAATATTTCAAAAAAAATATATTTTTGTTTAGAATTACGTGACAATATTGTGACTGTCTTACAAACAACGCTCTAATGCTGGCAGGGCCTACATTTGCGGATTTATTAGGACTCAGACACAATACTTCAAACAATTCTTAACCTCAATTTCATAACTAAATTTAAAAAAAATTAATTAAAAATTACTGAATTAACAATAAATTAAAAAAATGGAATTTATTACTCTACTTTATTTTTTTAACATTATACTTAAATTACAAAAAAAAAAAAAACTGCAAGTAAATTATACGATTTTACTAAAAAAAATAAGGAAAATTAATTTAATTACAGGGTGTCCGCCGGGAAGGTATACTACTTTGTTTTGTCACAACGTACTGCAAGATCGGCTGAAAACATTACTGCTGCTCAAGAAAGTGTTCAAAACAATCCATCAACCTCAATTCGACGCCGTGCTCAGGAGCTTGGTCTTCAAAGAACAAGTTTAGCTACAATTTTGCACAAGGATTTGCATTTGTTCCTATTTAAGATTCAGTTGACACAAGAGCCTCCCCCACAAGACCATTTACGCCGCCGTACATATGCAACCCCTATTTTCATGAAAAAATCATAATGAGTGACGAGGCACATTTTCATTTAAATGGATATGTGAACAAACAGAATAGTCGGTTCTGGGCAATGGAAAACCCTCAAATTATTCATCAGTCACCTTTAATCCATTAAAAGTGACAGTCTGGTTTGCAATTTGGTCAGGAGGAATCATTGGACCTTACTTCTATGAAAATCAAAACGGCGTAACGGTAACTGTGAATGGGGAGCGATATCGTGATATGATTGAAAACTTTTTAACGCCACAAATGCATGCTTTGGGCTTGATTAACATGTGGTATCAAGAAGACGGTGCCACATCGCATACAGCCAGGATTACAATGGAATTACTGCGAGACCTCTTTCCACAACAAGTTATTTCAAAAAATGGTGATGTTGATTGGCCTCCACGGTCGTCTGATTCAACTGCTCCGGACTTCTTTTTGTGGGGATATCTAAAAAGCAAGGTTTATGCAAACAAACCAGAAACACTTGAGCAACTCAAACAAAATATTCGTGATGAAATTAATGAAATACCGCGTGAAATGTGTGAGAATGTAATGAAAAATGTGCTCAAAAGGGCTCGCATTTGTGAGGCTAATTAATACAAATTCAGGTTACTCATCACCATCTTACATTAATTTATAATAAATTTAACATAAATGACAAGAAATATATTGTTTTTATTATTTTGACAATCGACCGAAATATTCTATAGCTATAAGATGTTTTGAGCTTTTGCTTTCCCACCCCTATTTGTGCTGAATTTTGGACAAACTACTTGACAATACTTTTGCACATTGTGTATTGTCCCTTTCGTGCAACGAAAAACAAAATTTAAAGAAAACTACGAAGATCGATCATACCGCCATGTTTCATATGGGAAATCATAAAAAAAGTTCACCACCGAAAATATTTTTAACCTAGGTTAGGTTAGGTTAGAAGTGGCGGTCGAAAGACCACACATAGACCACCACGGGTCCTTAGCGATACCACTGTTAACGGCTATTGAATATTTGACATGTTGTCTCCCATCAGATCTAGGAAGTTAGTGGCCTCCGCGAATTTGAGAAGAGCTCTCACTCCACATTTAGCCGCCTCATCCAGATCTGTGAGGAATGCGCGACCTAGTATTAGCGACCTTCTTCGTGCTAGGGCCGGGCAGTAGCACAGAAGATGCTCTAGGCTTTCCTCTTGCACTGTGTCGTTGCAGTATCTGCAGAGGTTTGTGTTGGTGAGACCCATCCTGTGTGCATGTTTGCCAATCAAGCAGTGTCCGGTAGAGATACCTAATGCTTTCCTACATTGCGCAAGTGATAGGGTAAGAATTGAAGCGGTTTTTTTCGCGTTGTACGTGCCCCACATAATCTTAGTTATCCTGCACGTTGTTAGTTTATTCCAGCGCAGCCTAGCTTGAGCTACGGCCTTGCTGTCGAGAATTCTTTTATACGATTGTAGCGAGGGTAGAACGTGCTCAGGTGTGGCTCCCAAGAGATTCGCACCGCTCTTGGCAAGCCTGTCTGATGCTTCGTTTCCTGCGATATCACAGTGCACTGGCACCCAGCAGAACACCACGCTCTTGTTAGTACACAGAGTCTGAAGTGCTAGCTGACAGTGAAGCACCAGCTTAGATTTAATATACGCGCTAGCCAGAGCTTTAATAGCGGCTTGACTATCTATGTAGAGATAAACGTTTGTGTGAGTAGTTGCGCGCTCGTGAGCAATTTCTGCAGTTTTCTGGATCGCCAGAATTTCTGCTTGGAAGATGCTACAATGATCTAGTAATTTGTAGCTAAGGTTGATCTCAAGGTCTGGAGAGTGTACTGCCGCACCCACTCCAGTGTCAGTAGGGTCTGGGCCTCTTTGCGCCCAATATTCCCTGCTTAGTAAATCAATACTGTATCTGCGACGTAGTGAGAGGAAGGGAACCATGTAATCGGATTCACCTTTTAGGTTCAAGCCGATCCTTGAGTGTCCGAACTCCCTACATTTTAGCTGACCTGTTTGCTTCAAGCGGAGCGCACTTTTAGTCGCCACGTTTTTAGCAAATATATCAACCAGTTCGAGAGAAAGTATCGTGTTTAACGCATCTGAGGATGTGGTTCTCAGTGCACCAGTGATCCCCAGACCCGCTAGTCTTTGAGTGTTTGCGAGTTTTGATCTATACGCTTTTTTGTCCATGGCTGGCCACCATACCACAACCCCGTATAGCATGATAGGCCTAACCACGGCTGTATAGATCCACCGAGTTAGTTCGGGTCTTAGACCCAACGTTTTTCCAAACATACGTTTGCAAGTGTAGAACGCATTGTTCGCTTTGAGAACCCGTTCTTCTAGGTTAAGTTTCCAGCTTAGTTTACTGTCCAAAATGACGCCGAGAAATTTGGCCTGTTTGGAAAGTGACAGAGTAATGTTGCTCAGTTTAGGAGCTTGAAATTCCGGAATCCTGTACTTCTTAGTTAAGAGTACAAGTTCCGTTTTCTGTGGGTTGACTTTTAAGCCGCTGGCCTTCGCCCATTTGCTGAGCTTTTCCAGGGCTCTTTCAATAAGTTCGCTGATGGTGTTTAGATACTTGCCTACAGCAAGTACCACTACATCATCAGCATAAGCGACTAGTTTGACACCGCTCGTTTGCAATGTTTTTAGAATTTCATTTAGAACAAGATTCCAGAGGAGTGGTGATAGGACCCCGCCTTGTGGTGTACCACAGGTAACCTTAATTGTTGCGGTAGTGCCCCCCATTTCGACGTGATTAATCTATTTTTCAGGAGTACCTCAATCCAGCCTCTAACTACTTTGTTTATACGTGCTGAATTGAGTGCCCCGACTATTGATTCAATCGTGACATTGTTGAAAGCCCCCTCTATATCTAAGAAGGCTCCCAAGGTGTATTCTTTGTAGTGATGACTGAGACTACCTCGTGAAGAGCCGTCTCGACCGATTTGCCTTTTGTGTACGCATGTTGGGACTTGGATAGTACTGAGGGGTCTATACTCTCCTTTATGTACGCATTCAGAACTCTTTCCATTGTATTTAGCATAAAGGAGGTTAAGCTGATTGGCCGATAGTCTTTTGGGTTGACATGACTTATCTTTCCCGCTTTTGGTATAAAGACAACAGTGGCATCGTTCCATGACTCAGGAACATGGCTCAGCCTTAGGCATCCCTTAAAGATCACCAGAAACCATGGGATTACTAGTCCAGCTGCTTTCTGCAGCATGGCCGGTATTATACCGTCCGGACCCGGTGATTTGTAAGGGTCGAAAGTGCTTACCGCCCAGCATAGACGATTCCGAGTTATAAGGTTAGAATCGAGTTTTTTGCGATTATTTTTCTTGGTTGTTGGACCGACTGGTCGTCCCGACGGACTTAGCAGCCCGGAAAGTGATTTTCTAACAGAGCCTCCAACGTTTCTTTACTGCCTTCCGTCCAGGTCCCATTCGATCTCTTCAAAAGTACCGGTTGGGTAGGTGTTTTTTAAGGATCTTGCTTAGTCTAGCTGTTTCAGAGGTATTCTCCATATTGTTGCAGAATTCCCTCCAGCTAGTTCTCTTCGCGGATCTGAGTTCTTTTTTAAAAATTTTAAGACTGTCTTTATAGTCCGCCCACAAGCCCGGTTCGTCTTTGCGTTTTGCCTGGGCAAGCAATTTATGGACCGTGTCACGTTGGTTTTTCAAATTCTTGTTCCACCAAGGTGGAGAGGTTTTACTAGAGGGTTTACTGAGAGGGCAGGCTTTTTCGAAGCTTGATCTCAGAGTTCTTGTGAGAAATTGGACAGTAGCTTCCAGAGTTTGTACGTTCCAGATAGCTACTGGGCATTTGTTTTCGAGCTTCTGCTCGACTAGTTTTACATACAGTTCCCAGTTTGTTTTAACTGGGTTTCTGAATGGTCTAGTAGTACTACTAGATTTGAAGTTTATATCAAACATAATGTACCTGTGGTCCGACATTGATGGTTTCTCTAACACCTTCCAATTGTCTAGCACACAGGTATCGTTGTCTGAGAAGAGAGTAATGTCTAAAACATTTTCACTAGTCGGGCCAATGTACGTTGGTACATTGCCCCGATTAGCTATCGATAGGTTGGAGCATAAAATGTAATTAAGTAGTAACTCACCCCTTGTATTGACATCTTTACTACCCCAGATCTTGTGATGAGCGTTTACGTCTCCTCCAACCACTAGGTTGTGCCTTCGTATGGAAGCATGGTTTTTGACCATCACCGCCTTCACATAGGGCCACTGTTAGGTCGTTCGTGCTGTAATTAGACTTTAGAAAGATATTAATGTTCTTTTTAGCCAAAATGGCTGAACGTTTCTTACCTTCCTGTTGAGAATATAGTAGTTTGTATGTACGTGACGCTAGTCCCTTGATATCTCCCTTCCCAGAGATCCACGGCTCCTGTATTAGCGCCACGTCATATTTCCCTTTTTCCAGGGTGAGGAGTAGTTCAGCCGAAGCTAAACTACTATGATGTAGGTTTATCTGAATCACTCGATGGTGTTGCAGACTGATTCGTTGGGGCCGGAGCGACGTCTTGTTCCATGTCAGTACATGGACTATCTGCTTCCGGTCCTAACGTGATGTTAGCTGTGGCTGCGGAGATCAAACCTAGGTCTTTCTCCACCTCTAGGTTTTCCAAAGTGTTCACGTTCTCGTCATCTGGTCGACGCTTTTTGAGACGTAGAAAAACGCTTCCACATCCCCAAACCAAACCTCTGGTACAGTATGTCCTCCGCTTCTTTGTTGATTTGGAGGATGAATTGCTGTCCACCGTCCTCAGCTACCGGTTCGCATACTTTTAGTACCTTCCAGTCGCTGGAGGGTACATCTGGGTTTTGCCGCTGCAGTAGTCTGAGGGTGCATTCTGGTGGGAGTACTCGTGGAATTAGCACTTTAGCATTCGGAATGGATGGTATCTCCGCTCTGTCGACTATGGCCAAATCCGCGCCGTTCCAGGTGTCCTTGGGTAGTGGAACCGTCCTCTTGCACCATTCGAGAGTGTATTGATCTTTGAATTTAATCAATTTGACGTCTCTGTACCAGCCTGCTCCATCAAACGTTGGCATAACTTGGTCAGTTTCGGTTAAATTGATCATGTGTTCTAGTAGCTTCATCTCCACAATTTTCCATCTTTCCAAGGACATACGTCCAAGCGGGTCACTGCGGTCGCTCAAAGCCACCAGTAATTGTTTCCTCAACAAGTCCGCCATCGTAGATGCCGTCTTGTCGGTATTCAAGTTTTGTTTCTTCAGCAAGTCCGACTTTGAAGAAGTCGCCCTGCTGGTATTCGGTTGTAGGTTAGAGGGACCACCTAGTTGAGCGCCACTGCGTCGCTTTTTCTGAGTAGCTGGTGGTGTTTCTTCAGCTGATCTCAGTCGCTTCTTTTCAGACAGCTTCCCACTGGTGATCTCCTCTATTTTGTTGCAGAAGGTTGGGTTATTTGCGCTGCAACCTTTCTTCTTCTCGAAGTGAGCTCTGCTTTCTGCTATCACCCCTCTTGCCCACGTCAAATCCGCCAACTCTTTGGTTGTGTGGTCCGACTTATGGCCAAGGTTCGCTTCTAGCTTCAGCGCTGCTTTATATTTTGCTAGAGCTTGCCTGCCCGCCCGTGTTGGTCCGGACCTGGAGGTACTAGGCCTGCCGGTATCCATTCCAACCCTCGGTGAACGAAGCAGCTCTTCTTCTTCGTTGCTGAAAAGAGAAATTGCACTTTCCTGATCAGAGTGATCGGCAGTGTCTGTTATTAATAGTTTGCCAGTAGCTAGACCACTAGTACAGCCTGACAAGCTCACCGTACTAGTTGCAGAGTCAGTAGTTATACTTCCAACACGACCTGCTCCAATCATCGTGTTAGAAGGGTTACCTGTGAGGCTACTAGCGACATGAGGTTTTACCCCCATGCCACTGCCGAAGTTCGCAGCCACGACCTCCTCAGACAGTTGTACTGATATCCCAGTACGCTTTTTATCTTTCTCGTTGTCCATATTCATTCCTTTTTAGGGTCCTCTTGGTTTCAGTACCTTCATCAATCTTCTGACCTTTGTGGCATGGTTGGACCTACCGAGAATGTTGCCATTCCCCCCACCATAGCTCAGAAGATCTCTGGTCCTTACTCAAGCCCCCCCACCACGTCAAGGTGAGGACCTACGAGGGGGATTTTTAACCTATAACGAACATATTAATAAAATAACTCAATACATATCCAAAAATATTTAATAAAAATATAACCCATTTATTCATATCTAAACATGTGTACTATTTCATATAATTTTATTTTAATTTATATGCATTTACATATATAATTTTATTTGGTTTTTTTATACCAACTAAATGGTTACTTATAAATTAATTAATTCTTCAATATATTTTTTTTTTTAAACAAATTCAAGATGTCTATTTTTTTTCTCTGCTAACTATTTTATTTCTGTAATCTTCTTCTTGGATGTCCGTCTTCTTCCAAAATTGAATAAGAAAGAAGGAAGTCGTCCAGTTTTCTAATTAGTGTTTCCTAATTATTAAATTTAGCACCTAATTCATTATTGCCAACATGCGCGAAAATTGCAAATTTTCATGCGCTGGCCGCTCAGTACTAAATTATGCACATAGATAAACTTTGGCAACTTCTGTCCTTCCGTCTTATTCAATTTCGTGTCAAAATGTCAGTCGTCCATTTGGTGAAGTATTGTTTTTTTTACTATTTTTTTTTATTTATATATTTTATAATTTTACTAATTTTTATTTATTTAATTTTAGGAAATTTAATTTTGATTTCATTTTAGACAAAACAAAATAAAACATATGATGGACGCGTTACATAATGCTGATGAGGATAAAATATATATTGATAGTGTATTTCCAGTGAAGACTCTGGAGGAAATTAATGATGTGGATAATAAAATACGTAATGACGAAATGTTATCCACAAAAATTGTAAGTACATTTCTTTTAACTAAAGTACCTAAATAAAGAATTCTAATACTTTTGAGACCACTTATTTTCGGAAATTAAAAGATTTAGATTCCATGGTGAAATTTTGTGCTACTGACCATTTTTATTTTCAATACAATGTAAATGGATTGGCTGGAAAGAAGCCATTATAGATTTTACGCTATTTAACATTATTATTTTTAGTAAGTTAAATTATTCTCAATTATTTATTCATACCCCTAATTCTTTATTCATTAATTCATAAAATAAAAATTATTAATTAAAATAAAAACATGTTTTTAGATGCTACTGGAATGCCAAAACCAAATACTTTCGGAATTAAGTTTCTTGTTATTATTATATATGCGTTTTCTGCATTCCTCGATAACGTGACCGGGTTTTTTGCAGTAACGACATATTTTTTCTTGAGAAATGGTAGCTATTTGCGGACTTGATTTAGAATTTGTTAAAGCAGGTACATTATTAAATTTTGGTAAATTATTTTGATAAAATTTAGGTTTATTTTGAAAATTATAATTAGGATTAAAATTTGGTTTAAAATTGTTATTAATATTTTGTTTTCTACAATCTTTAGTGAAATGGGTTTGGGTTTTGCATGTAGTACAATATGGTTTTCTAATGTTTTCATCTCTAGGAGTGGTTCTACTTAATTTTTCTTCATCTATAGCCAATTCGATTGCGTCACTTAGAGTAGTTTTTCTGGCTGTTCGAACAATTAATTTCAGTGGATCTCTCAATCCATTTATAAAATTGTTCATAACGGTCACACCATTTAATTCACGAATAGCCTCGCTACTGTCAGTTGACATAGAATCCTTCACGCTAGCTATGTTTAATTCGTCTAGGAGCTTTTCAGCCCTTTCAGAATAATGGCTTACGGATTCTTTAAATCCCTGACTTAATGCGAAGATGTCCATTTGAACTAATTGTGTAGAACGCGTTTTAGAAAATTTTTCTAACAAAGAATTTTTTAAATCTTCCCATTTACTGAAATTTTTATATCTTAAAATTGCGTTATATGCGCGCCCTGAGATTTTAGAAATAATAATGTCTAAAAATTCTAATTTTTCTTCTTCATTAGTGGTTCTTTTATATTGAATTTCTGCTAGCTGCAAAAACCTATGCAAATCTACAGAATTCCCGTTAAATTCGGGAATCATTTTTGTAGCCTGTCCAATATCGAATTTTGCCATTTTATTTTTCTTTTCGACAGTATTGTTATGATATACTCTATCTATATTGGAGTTATTAGGAGGCGGATTTTCGTTTGGTTCACCAAAGTCTAATAATTTACCTGAAGAGTCTTCAGTTGTATTATCAGTATTTTCAGAATTATTTTGAATAGATTGTTCAGTATTATTATTAATAGGAGGTTCCTGGTCGTTTAAATCTTTTTTATTATCTACTGGTGAATGTATTAAGGACATTGACTCAGAATATTCTTTTAAAACTACTGGATTTAATGTTTTTGGTATTTTTCGCGTTCTAAGACTTAAATTCAGATTGTAACTCATAAGACAATACGTATATGATATATAAAGTTATTATTGTAACCTTTTTGTTTTTTGTTTAAGTGGATTGAGTAAACAACACAAAAGAAAGTTCGATAACACAATTAATCATTTCAAAAAAAAAAAAATGTCTTTCTATGTATGTATAGGTAAAAGTGAAATTTTAATTTATTTCATTAATATATCTCATAAATATTATTATTAAAATTTTTTTTTTTTTTTTGATATGGAAAAAAGAATTATTGACAATATTTTTATTTTTGTATTATTGAATATATATATATATATATATATTTTGTAGTAAAAATTATTTACTTATTTATTTAATTATATTTTATTTCAATATTTTTTTTTTTAAAAAAAAACAATTTTATTTATATATTATTTGTTAAGGTATAAATGATTTTAATTTATTTTAGTTTAGCAATGAATTTAGACAAAATATTTTTATTATTAAGTTTTTTTTTTTTTTTTTGTATATTATATTGACTTACATTAGGTTGATTATTATGTTCATCTTTTTGTTGAAAATTTTGTTTGATGATCTTGTTGTTCTGGTTTATGGTGCTAATTGTTGCTATTTTATATCGTTGTTGAAGAATTTAGATGAATTTGATTGAAGATGTTCTTGATTTTCGTTGTTGATGATGTTGATTTGTTGAGTCGTTAAGCACTTCTGGTTAAACGGCGCTTAGTGCCTCCGTTTAAAGATTACCTCTATTTGGTCACTTTTATTATATAATTGAATTTTATTAAAAATTAGTTTATTTATGATTTTTTTTTTTTGTTATTAAGGTACTGTCTGCCAGACTCAGCAAGACATTAAACAAATTTAGTCTCTTTTCAATTGAAAAGTTGTAATACCTTTTTAAATGTTCTTTTTTTTTTTTTTTTTTATTAAAACTTTTTATACAATTTTTTTTTTTTTATTTATGCATATGTATTATTTATTCACTGTTGTTACGTAGAATTTTATTTTATTATTTTGAAAATAATTTTGGGTTTCGCTGGATTTTTGGTTCAAATTAAGTAATTAATAGAAAGGAATTATTAAATACTTTTCTTCGAACCCCACATCTGACACCAATGTAATATTCTGGTATAATCGCACCAAACTATTTGTTACGATTATGATAAATAATATATATATATTATTGACTATATATATTATTTATGGAGATATTCGGTATTAATTAAAAGAAAACACTTTGTTAGAATTTGTTGTAATATTTATTATATTTAGAATTTGTTATAATCTTTATTATATTTAATTAGAGGTTCTGACTGATACAATTGAATGTTTGCTTAAGACTGATTTTTGAATTTGGTGTTAATAATAATTAAACTTAATATTATTTGTATGATTAGTCAAGTGCTTTGTTCAAAATCAATATACTGACCTAAATATCACAATCGATATTTAGGGTCTAGTTACATTTAAATTGCACTTATGTTATTGCCCTTTATAGTTCAATAAATTATACTGACCGAAATATCACAATATTGATATTCGGGATCAGGTTACATATATTGCATTTAACATTGCATTTGACTAATCATTTACATTATTTGTATACATTATAATATTTATGATTAACATATGTGTTAATGTATAACATATGTATATTATTTAATATATATATTTAATGAATTTGGGTATATTACAATTAGAAAAACTCATAATATGTATTATAAAATGGGAAAGTATACCAAAAAGTTAAAATTGGATGGTGAAATTGATAAAGAAAATTAAACAATTTAGTTTTAAAATTTAACAATTTAGAATACAAATTAAAAAACTATTAATGAATTAAATATATTTTATTTCTGTACTTAATTGCAATTTTTTATTTATTTTTACCAAAAATATAAAAAATTGCTATTTCAATATATGTGATTTTTAAGTTTCAAATTTATATTATAATTGTATAAATAAAAATAATGTTAACTAGAGAATTCTAGATTACAATTATAATATAAATTTCAAATTAAAAATGACATAGTGAAATAGCAAACTTTAAATCTACATCCAAAGAAGCAGCGAAAAGTGTGCTGAAAAAAGTGCTTAAATCACTCCTGATTTGTGTGAGGAAAAAAAGCACTGAAAAATATGCTTACTGCTGAATCGTGACGTCATAATATTTATTTATTTCTTTTGAATGTATTAGTAAAATGTGCTGAAAATTTGCCCGATGCCCTGTATAAGTTCAAATGGAATACTAGTCGATTTTCAACATATTTCTCAGTGCAGAATCAACGGCGAAAAAGCACAACTTTTCTAATAGAGAAATTTAGAGAATTTTTGTGGTAATCCGACAGTTTCATTAAAATGGCCGGTCGATAAAATTAATATTTTTGACGTCTCAAATAAAAAATAATATTACCAATATAATATCGCGGAAAACTTAATTTAATAAATAAATAAATGTAATTAAAGAGAGTGCAAATAAGTGTAATATAAAATAATATTAAGATTTTGCAGTTTTAAAGTAAATTTATTTTTTATTGTAAACAAAAAGCACAACATCGGCGTTGTTTTTGTTTACAAACATAGAAAAAAAAATTTAGTGCAATAAATAGTTTTATTTTATAATTAAATTTTTTATTCGTGCAATAAGGACAATGCCTCGTAATTGCGTTGTGCCAGGTTGTAAATCCAATTACTTTTCAACCTCTGAAACTGTTTCAACATTTATAGTTTCCTAAAAAATGTTGAAATAAGGCAAAAATGGATTAATGCTATACACAGAGCAGATTGGCAGCCAACTGGGTGCTCATCTGTTTGTAGAGTCCATTTTCGTGATAAGGATTTTCAATCTAGGCCAACCAATTTAATTGGTCACAGGTCACATAGTAATTCAAAAATTAATATACCTAAAGGACGTTATGATCCAAGAGGACTTTTTATGTATTTTGAAAATTATAATGTATAGGTTCAAGATCGTGTAAAATGTGTTAGTGCTGCTGAGGGCGTACCAATTAATACTCAATTAGAAAAATACGGATATTTTTATCCAACACAAATTGCACAATTTGGTTTATCACATTATAGTAAAAATTTAACTGAACCAGAGCCACGGCTAAAGATAATCGAAGATGGTGATTACAATCAAATTGAATGGATTATTCCAAAATCCAGTAATATAACAAGAATTTTTTACACAAAATTAAATACAACAGTTGTTCATTTTATAACAACAAATCATTATGATAGTTCAATTAGTATTAAACTTGATCATATACTATATTTAGTACTTAGAATAGATATATTTAATGACAAATAGTAGTAGCCTAATGATAACATTAGAAAATCGTGAAACAAAACGACAAATTATTTGATTTTTTTATATTTAAAATTTATTTTATATAATTAATATCTAATATTTTTTTTAAAAAATTCTATATATTTATTTTGGAAAATAAAAGAAACAATGAATGAATGTCTTAAACTTAAAAAAAAAAGATCTCAGGTCATCAATAGAATTTTTAATATTAATTTAATTACTTCATTTTTTTCAGGGGTTAATACGCTTTTTTTAAGTGTCAAATGATGATATTGTGTTTTTATTTCTTATCAATGCAAAATCAATCATTGGTTCCAAAACACTCTGATGGTACTTATATTAAATCATTTCCAAAAAAAGCGTATTAATTATTATTATATTCTCATATGTAAATATTTATCATATAAAAATAAAGTCTATTAAAGTATTTTTTAAAATAAAATTATGATTTTTATAACTTTTTATTTAAAAAATAATACAAAAACCATACAAAAACTCATATAAATTTGTCGCTCATATAAATTTGTCGGACTACCACGTGTGTAATAGTATTAGTGCGCTGATGATGTACATGGCTTGTATTTATACACTATCGGAGGTTTTGGTAGGGCCCATTGCATTTACATGTATAGGTTTCCTCTAATATAGAATATATATATATAGAATTTCAATTCTATTTTTTCCCATATATTATTTTTCCACCAACGTATTCAAGGCCATATGCATGAACGACGATTTCATATATTTTTTTTGTATTCAGAATTTTCTTCTATGGATATAGGCGAGAATAATTTTTATAGTAAAGCAAAAATAAAAAAAAATATTTCTCTGAGAGAAATGATTTATTGGATTTTTTTTACAGCAAAAATGTTATAAATCTGTTTCTCTACTGTTTTGCTTCTGTTACTTTAATGTTAGGGACTATTTAACAGTAGCCCGTAGTACATAATATTTTTCCTGAAAAAAAATTAACAGCATAATGCTTATTTTTTTATACATTGTCTGTTAAAAAAAAATTAATGGAAAAAGCAATAGAAGAATATAGTCAAGTGCGTATATCGTGTATGCGTATATTTATTTTACTATTGCTATACATAAGTATAAAAAAAATATTATGTATGTATTATCGGATAGCATTATTTTAAAGATTTGAATGCTTTTCATAATTCTAATTTGGAATTTAATGGTGGGGTTGTCGGAAAATTAAAAAGAAAGTTTTTGATATAGAGTTTTGTAATAAAATAATTTATAAAAATTTTTCATTTTAAGTGTTATTGCTATAGTTTGATCCGCTGTTTTGCTGTTTTCACGGTGACCAGAAGTTTCCAGGCATTTAGTATTTTTGTAGTTAAATTTTAAAATTATATATATTTTTATATTATACACGTATATATATGTATTATATTTATATATAGTTTTTATATTACATATAAATATAGTTTTCATATAATATATATTGTATATAATTCTCATATTATTTTTTGCTAAATATATGAATTTTTAAATATATGCTATAATGATGAATGAAATAGATTACTTATTGGAGCATTCATTTAAATCTTTATCATTAGAGGTTAAGGTTAAAAGTAAAGAATTAGGGCCACATCAGCCAATCGATTTTGTTTTCAAAACAAAAATTAGCCCAACCAGAATTTTTCAGCACGAACCGCCAATTTGCAGAGTTTTAGGCGCTAATAAATAAAATTTTGAACAAGTGCAAAATTGTTAATGATGACAAAATTATGAATTTATGGAAACGAGATGACAATAGAAATGGAATAATTTTTGGACACTTGACTTAAGGTGTTTAATGGAAAACAGAACGGTGAAAACAGCTGTTTCTTGATTTTATTGTTGAAATAAGGAAGTCAACAAAATAAATACCTTAATTTTCAGTTTTGAGGACAAAAATGTGCAAAATCTTCGGCAAGAAGCCATGCGCCAAAAATGGATCCAGCAGAAACCACACAATTTAAAAATGATGGATGAGCAAAAAGCAGCAAAAATAATTTAAAACCGGAGCTAGCAACAAACACGTCTAAGCTAATATACACAACATAACGAATATTATGCATTTAGTTGAATATGTTGATGAACCTATTGAACTATATGCGTGTTATGTTCTTAATAACCACTTGATGAGTTTCATTTGATGATGTTAATTATTATGTTGCATATATATATACACAACAGAATCATATCCTAAAAAGATAAAACAAACTTATATTGCTCAAAGCGAGCGATTAAAAGTGATGTATGTAATGATGTAAATTAAAAGGCTGAAATAAAAGTGTATAATAATTAAATTTAAAAAGTTTAATATTTAAATTATTGAAAAGTATTGATCTGATTTTGGTAGTAATATGAGTGAAGAAATTGGTCTTATTAAAGTGCCCATTTTCGTTTTAGGAGTACGATCCTAATATGACCTTCGCGACTGCTGGGAAACACTTGCACAATCCGATCATTTTTTATACCCAGGATTGTGGTGGAGAATTTTTATCAATTAGTACCACCAAATAATTAATTTTTATATGATTTGTAGGGGTTTGCCATTTATATTGTTGTTGTAGACACTCTACATTGTAGAGTATTATGATACTCTGTTTTCCAACGATTACAAAACAGTAATTTTAACTGTTCCAAATTTCTTAACAATTTAAAATATTTAGAGGATTCTGAAACATCTAGAAAAGAGTCTGGCGCTGCAAGTAGTTCGTCGCCACGTACAAAATGTCCAGGAGTTAACGGTTCCAAATTCTGTGGGTCTTCCTTTAAAGCACACAGAGGCCGAGAATTTAGACATGCCTCAATTCTACATAATACTGTAAACTGAAGACCCAATAAACTAATAAACAAAAAAACCATTAACTACAAATGGATATCCTTAGTGTGATAAATTCCTCTTTTCTTTCCATTTATATCTTCCAATTCATATTGTGAATTTCCAACCGATTTTATGACTTTGGCTGCAACGAATTTTGGAGCTAATTTTGCATTATAGTGTTTCGTAGCATCACTTAAAGTAAAGTTTCGTCGATAAACAACTTGATCTGGCATATAAGTAATTTTCCTAGCACGAAGATTGTATTGCTTAGCATTACTTTCAAATGCTTTTTTTGTAAGAGCTAAAGCACGTTCTTTAATCAACTTCAATTTATCGGATTTTTCTACAATGTCAATTCCATTTTCTAATAAGTTAAGTTGACGAAGTAATTTATATGACGAAGCATGAGTAAGCATTTGTTGACCAAATACAACAAAATATGGCGAATTAACAACTGTAGTCATGTTATTATTAACTGAGATAAGACTTTGAATCGAAGCATTTGGAATATTAGCTGCAGCAGCAGCTTTACGAGTAACCACTTTTGACAAAGCACCTTTATTTTTTTGTTTCGTAATTCTAACAGGAGTTTTACTATGCTTCAAATCTGACAATTCACACTGACTACGACAGTTAGGACACGTTTTGGACGTCGATAGCAAACGAGACAAACACATCATATGAAAATAATGCTGGAATTTCGTGCCAACTATTTCATTTAACGGTTGCAATAATTCTTTACAGATTCCACAGTTGAGATCTGTATTGATATTTACGGATTCTTCAGTATCGCTCATTTTCAAAATTATTTAATCAATAAAAAAATATTAAATATATATATATATATAACAAACAAAAACTATTGGTATGTAATACTAACAGAGTAAACTAGCAAAAGATTAACCAAAATATCACAAAAAATATATTCTCAATATCCAATAATATTCAAGAATAAAACAAAATTAGTAAAAATTATCAAAAATATACACTGTAATCAAGTTTAATTTACCTAAATCATCAATAAATAATTCTTTGTATAATAAAAATCAGTTATAAAAATTATATTTAGAAATTTTATAATTTAAGTGCGATTAAAAAAATATCAAATTTTCCAATAACTATAATCGTCAAGAACGAGCCAGGCAGATTTTTTTTTTTTTCCAAAACATGATGGTATTTAATTGTACAACAACAACAAAAAATCATAAAAAATAACAAATGCAAAATAAGAGATAAAAAATCTCTTAATCAAAATATTCATTTTTCTCCAAAGTAATAATTATTTCCATAGTTTAATCCTCACTATCGAATCACTAGCCGGTCTAAAGATGGCCTAACACATCCAAAATTAGATTATCCATTGCTTAATAATTCTAATCCCAAAAAAATACTATACTAAGCGAACCAGGAGATAACTGTCTAACAAAATTGCTATGATTAAGGTTAGTAGTGCATTTATATAGGTTCTGGTTCAAAGGAAATGTGCAAATAAAATGTGCAAAATATTGAAATTAATTCTATACTGCATACAAATTAATGAGCATTTTAAGAATTTTTGCACATTAATTTTTAAGCAATTTTCACCATAATAAAATTCGACACCGCTTTAATTTAATTTAAAATATTTATACTTAATTATAATTGCAATTTTTTTTTCTACTTCCGGTCAATAATAATAATGTAATATGATCTAAATTGATTTACTTTTCCAAAATTTTTGGGAATTGATCTAAATTAATTTACTTTTCTAAAACTTTTGGTAATTTCAAGGGTCAATGAATTGATTCGGATGCACGTGCATTAATATTGTTTTTTCACGTTTAAAATTTAGCATAACCAGATAATTAATTAAAAAGGTCAAAATATTAGAAATGAAATCCATACCACATACAAAATAATGCACATTTTGCTCATTTTTGCACATTTTAATAGTTTTTATGAAATAAGTAATTGTGCAAAATATTGAAAATAAATCCCATACCCCATACAAAATAATGTACATTTTGTTTATTTTTATACATTTTAATAGTTTATATGAATTAAGTAATTCTTCGCAAATGGGTAAAATATTGACAATAAATCCCATACCCCATACAAAATAACGCACATTTTGCTCATTTTTGAACATTTTAATAGTTTATATGAATTAAGTAATTCTTCGCAAATGGGTAAAATATTGACAATAAATACCACATACAAAATTACGCACATTTTGCTTATTTTTGAACATTTTAATAGTTTATATGAATGAAATGAGTAATTCTTCGAAAATGGGCAAAAATAAATCCCATATTCCATACAAAATTATAAACATTTCTTTCATTTGTGAACGCATTAAGTTTCAATTAAAAATATTTATACTTAAGCGTAATTTTAAATGTTTTTTCTTTCGGCTAAGGCTAATATATAGCATGATCAAAATGGATTTTTTTTTTACTTTTCCAAAAGTTTTGGGAATTTTAAGGGTCAATTAATTCGGATTCAGTTGAAATGGTCAAATGAAATGGGTGAAATATTGAAAATAAATTCATACTACATATGAACATTTTATTCAAATAATGAACATTTTATTCATTTTTGCACATTTCATATAAATTATTGAAATTAATTCGTATAAAATATTGAAAATAAAAAAATTGACATTGCATTAATTTTCTATTAAAAATATTTCTCTGGCCCTCATGATTTATAGTTTGTCAGAAAAGCGTTTTTATCGAATATGTTCTGCTACTTTTACATTTGACAATTGTATTTTATTAAGATTTTTTATCCATTCAGAATTTCAAGTAGTTTTACAATTAATTCTAAACTTCCTGGCAACCCTTTTTTTGGCCCGCAATTAATTTTAGTAATTTTAGTAATCACATTCAAATTTTAGTAATCACATTCAAAGTCAAAAGTAGCGCCGCTTAATTCACTAAAAGTAATGGCATAATTTTTAGACGTTTAAAAGTAATCGCATTAAAAGTCAAAATTAGTTCGCTAAAAGCAATCCCATGATTTTTAGACGCTTGCAAGTAATCGCATACAAAGTCAAAAGTAGCGCCGCTTAATTCGCTAAAAGTAATGGCATGATTTTTAGACGTTTACAAGTAATCACATTAAAAGTCGGAAGTAGCGCCGCTTAAAGTAATTCGCTAAAAGTAATGCCATGATCTTTAGACGTTTATAAGTAATCGCATTAAAAGTCGAAAGTAGCGCCGCTAAATTCACTGAAAATAATGGCATGATTTTAATGGGGCCGACGTTCAAAAGTAATCGCATGAAAAGTCAAAAGCAAAAAAAATTTTAAGCGCGAGAAGTAAAACGATTTTATGATCTGCAAAAGATTTTTCATCATTAAACATTTTTATTACCGTTAATTGGCTCAAATGTTTTTAACTCAGGTCTTTTTTAAGGTTTTTGGAAAATTGATCGCAGAAAATCTAAAGCAAGAAAATTCATAGTCAAGAAAAATTCATCGCACAAAATTGATCGGTGGGAAAATTCGTCGCAGGAAATTTCATCGCTGAAAATTAATCGCTGAGAAAATTTGTAGCCAAGAAAAATTTATTGCAGAAAATTAATCACTAGGAAAATTCGTCGCACAAAATTAATCGCTGAAAAAAATCATCGCAGGAAATTTCATTGCAGAAAATTAATCGCTAGGAAAATTCATCGCAAGAAAATCCATCGCAAGAAAAATTCGTAGCCAAGAAAAAATCATAGTAGAAAATTAACCGTTAGCAAAATTCGTACAAGTAAATTTCATCGCTAAAAATTGATCGCTAGGAAAATTCATCGCAAGAAAACTTTATACCCATAAAAAATTCATGGCAGAAAATTAATCGTTAGGAAAATTCAACGCAAGAAAACTTCATCGCTGAAAATTCATCACAAGAAAATCCTTCGCAAGAAAATATCATACCCATTAAAAATTCATCACAAAAAATTAATCACTAAGAAAATTCATCGCCAAGAAAAATTCATTGTAGAAAATTAATCACTAGGAAAATTCATCTCAGGAAATTTCATTGCAGAAAATCCATCGCAAGAAAAATTCGTAACCAAGAAAAAATCATAGCTGAAAATTAATCGTTAGCAAAATTCGTACAAGTAAATTTCAGCACGGAAAATTAATCGTTAGGAAAATTCATCGCAGCAAAACTTCATCGCTGAAAATTAATCGCTAGGAAAACTCATCACAAAAAAATACTTCGCAAGAAAACTTCATACCCATAAAAAATTCCTCGCAGAAAATTTATCGCAAGAAAATCCATTGCAAAGAAAATAAAATTCATTAAATAGTATGAAACGCGGATTATAAATGCAATAATAACATAATTTGAAGTGTGATGGATAGAAAATAAAAAAAAATATTGGAATTTGCTTATAAAATATTATATATTTAGTTTTATTGAAAAACAATCAATTTTATAAAGAAGTATCAATAAGTTTAAAAAAAATATTTGAATGTACTTTATACAGGCTCATGAATCTACTGAAAGTGCTAATTTAAGATCAACAGATATATCGCGTAACTAATCTTAGTATCAAATTTATTTGAAAACGGGTAAAACTTACTTTAAATGATTTTTTGAACTTATAACATTTTCCTATGAAATTTCAGAATGTTCCCGCTGAAGTTTCCTAAATAAAAATATTATACTTTGAGGATTCGAATTTACATTTTAATTTTGGATTCATTATGCAGGCCATCGAAATTGTTATTAATGAAATAATGTATTATGCTTAATAATTAATAATAATAGTTGGATTGAATTTAGGAAGTAAAAAAAATTAAACTTGAACTTAAGCATAAATATTTGATTTTTCAGTAATAATGAATTATTAATTGATGAATTAACAAATTTAATTGAGAAAAATAAAATATTTATCTTTAAAATTATTTGCGATAGGTTATCAAATTTACGTTAATAATAATTTCTTATTACTTAATTAATAAAATTAACAAAAAACCAGGATTTTAATAAAATATATTTATAATTAAATTCTTTGCCGCATCATATTCTTGTTCCGATAATAACTGATTTGACAAAAAACGAATTCATCCCGTTAAATTATAATTAAATCGCTAAAATTGATAGTTTAAAAATTTAAGTAATGACTTATGCGAAATTTAAAAGTGAGAAAAAAACAATATATAATGCACCAATTCAATTTATGGACTCATAAAATTCATAAAACTTCTGGAAAAGTAAAAAAATTAGAACAATTTAGATCATGTTATAATGTATTATTCTTAGCCTGAAGTAAAAAGAAAATGAATATTACGCTTAAGTATAAATTTCAGACTACGGGGCAAAACCATTTAATTCAGAGTTTCAAAAAAAAATTACTTCGCCTAAGCCAAGTTCAATGACAATCGAATATTTTAGCTAAAACATCTAACTCGATCTGAATGTAATATTTTATACAATTCTACATTGATCAACCAAGCCAAATTACTAAAATTAATTGCGGGCCAAAAAAAGGGTTGCCAGGAAGTTTAGAATTAATTGTAAAACTACTTGAAATTCTGAATGGATAAAAAATCTTAATATAATACAATTGTCAAATGTAAAAGAAGCAGAACATATTCGATAAAAACGCTTTTCTGACAAACTATAAATCATGAGGGCCAGAGAAATATTTTTAATAGAAAATTAATGCAATGTCAATTTTTTTATTTTCAATATTTTATACGAATTAATTTCAATAATTTATATGAAATGTGTAAAAATGAATAAAATGTTCATTATTTGAATAAAATGTTCATATGTAGTATGAATTTATTTTCAATATTTCACCCATTTCATTTGACCATTTCAACTGAATCCGAATTAATTGACCCTTAAAATTCTCAAAACTTTTGGAAAAGTAAAAAAAAATCCATTTTGATCATGCTATATATTAGCCTTAGCCGAAAGTAAAAAAACATTTAAAATTACGCTTAAGTGTAAATATTTTTAATTGAAACTTAATGCGTTCACAAATGAAAGAAATGTTTATAATTTTGTATGGAATATGGGATTTATTTTTGTCCATTTTCGAAGAATTATTCATTTCATTCATATAAACTATTAAAATTTTCAAAAATGAATAAAATGTTCATTATTTTATATGGAGTATGGAATTTATTTTCAATATTTCACCCATTTCATTTGACCATTTCAACTGAATCCGAATTAATTGACCCTTAAAATTCCCAAAACTTTTGAAAAAGTAAAAAAAAATCCATTTTGATCATGCTATATATTAGCCTTAGCCGGAAGTAAAAAAACATTTAAAATTACGCTTAAGTATAACATTTTTAATTGAAATTTAATGCGTTCACAAATGAAAGAAATGTTTATAATTTTGTATGGAATATGGGATTTATTTTTGCCCATTTTCGAAGAATTACTCATTTCATTCATATAAACTATTAAAATTTTCAAAAATGAATAAAATGTTCATTATTTTATATGGAGTATGGAATTTATTTTCAATATTTCACATATTTCATTTGACCATTTCAACTGAATCCGAATTAATTGACCCTTAAAATTCCCAAAACTTTTGGAAAAGTAAAAAAAAATCCATTTTGATCATGCTATATATTAGCCTTAGCCGGAAGTAAAAAACATTTAAAATTACGCTAAAGTAGAAATATTTTTAATTGAAACTTAATGCGTTCACAAATGAAAGAAATGTTTATAATTTTGTGTGGAATATGGGATTTATTTTTGCCCATTTTCGAAGAATTACTCATTTCATTCATATAAACTATTAAAATGTTCAAAAATAAGCAAAATGTGCGTTATTTTGTATGTGGTATGTATTGTCAATATTTTACCCATTTGCGAAGAATTACTTAATTCATATAAACTATTAAAATATTCAAAAATGAGCAAAATGTGCGTTATTTTGTATGGGGTATGGGATTTATTGTCAATATTTTACCCATTTGCGAAGAATTACTTAATTCATATAAACTATTAAAATGTGTAAAAATAAACAAAATGTACATTATTTTGTATGGGGTATGGGATTTATTTTCAATATTTTGCACATTTACGAAGAATTACTTATTTCATATAAACTATTAAAATGTGCAAAAATGAGCAAAATGTGCATTATTTTGTATGTGGTATGGATTTCATTTCTAATATTTTGACCTTTTTAATTAATTATCTGGTTATGCTCAATTTTAAACGTGAAAAAACAATATTAATGCACGTGCATCCGAATTAATTCATTGACCCTTGAAATTACCAAAAGTTTTAGAAAAGTAAATTAATTTAGATCAATTCCCAAAAATTTTGGAAAAGTAAATCAATTTAGATCATATTACATTATTATTATTGACCGGAAGTAGAAAAAGAAAATTGCAATTATAATTAAGTATAAATATTTTAAATTAAATTAAAGCGGTGTCGAATTTCATTAAGGTGAAAATTGCTTAAAAATTAATGTGCAAAAATTCTTAAAATGCTCATTAATTTGTATGCAGTATAGAATTAATTTCAATATTTTGCACATTTTATTTGCACATTTCCTTTGAGCCAGAACCTATATAAATGCACTACTAAGGTTTAAAATTTCTAAGAATGAAAAATGAAAGAAGTCAGAAAATGTTACACTGGTCAATTAAATGGCTAATCTTCACAACCATATATTGATATTCCAAGCTTCGCATTTAATGTATCCACCAGATAATCAGAAAAAAAAATCTAATACCTCAAATCATACAATTGAAAAAAAAAATATTTAAAAAAACAAACTATTAATTTATTTTACGGGACCACGAAATCTTTTCGGGCCCCACGTTGGGCGCCATTTCTGTAATGTACTCTTCTTAATGAAAAAATTGATAGTTGAAAGTTGTTAAATCAATCTATACTTGGTGGTTTAGCACGCCTAGCTTTGCTAGAGATATGGGGAGGTTCAATTTGCACCACCGTAACATGACTAAAAAATAAATTGCGTGCAAACAAAAATCTAAATCAAATAAAAAAATAAAAAAACTAAATCCGCCAATATATTAATAATGTTGTTGTACTAAAAAAAATGGTGATATGCTACCCACCCTACCATGAAACCATAAAAGGACTTCATTTAAATATATATCACACGGTTTCCCTACAGTAAATCATACCATCATGTTATAGGCAGGACCTAATCCCTGTCTGACTCGACGATCTGAGAATTTTCAAAAAAAAAAAAAAAACTAAAACATAATTTTAGTTGTCAAACCACAAAATTCAATATATATTTATTTAAAAAAATTGTACCAGGATTCAATTTAATTAATATTTGAATACAAAAAAAATGAGAAAAATAATTTTAATTGATCATACTTTACAAAAAAAATACATATTTTTAATAAAAAAACCAAAATTTCCAAATAAAAAAAATAAATATTTAAGAAAAAATACCAAAATTTACAAAATAAAATAAGTAAATTTAAAAATTATTATATTTTACCAATAAAAAAATTAATATTTTAAGCAAAAATCAAAATTTTTCAAAAAAAATAAGTATTTTTAACGAAAATGAAAATTTTAAAAATTATTTTCTTTACAAATTTCAAAAAAAAATATTTTAAGAAAAAAACAAAATTTTCAAAAAAAATAAGTAATTTGAACAAAAATCAATATTTTAAAATTATTAAACTTTTCCAAATTTCAATCAAATAAAATTAATATTTTTAGCAACAATCAAAATTAACTAATAGAAAATAATTATTTTAACCAAAAAAAATCAAAATTTAAAAGTAATTAATCATATTTTAGAAAAAAAAATAAGTATTTGTAACAAAAATTAAAGTTTACAAATTATTATTCTTTACGAATTCAAAAAAAAAAAAAAAATATTTTTATAAAAAATGACGATTTAAAATTTTTATATTTTTCTAAAATAATAAAAAATTACATATGTTTAGCAACAAATCCCAATTTATGAATTCCAAAAAAAAATTAAGTATTTTTTTTAAAAAAATTAAGTAGTTAAAAAAAATTTAATTATTCACACTTTGCCAACAAAATTTTATTATATATTTTTAGCAAAAATCAAATGTCAGTCGAACTCGGGAAAATAATATTAAAATGTTACATAAATACCTGTTTTTTTCCTTTTCTGCTTCTGCATCAGGCGTGCTGCTGAACGAAGAAAAAAACCTAGTTCTGCTAAGCAAAAAAAATTATTAAATTTAACCGGAGTTGAACCGATAAAAAATCTTTAATTTTATAAAACTTTAAATAAAAAACTCTAATTTAAAAAAACAAAAAAAAAATACCTTAAAACAAATCTAAATTTTAAAAAAAAACTAATAAAAAAACACAGCTGACTCCGGACCTCCAGCAATTATTCAGCGATCATTAAATAAGGATAATTTTATCCATAAATTTTTAGCAACAAATCCATAAATTTGCTGATGATTTATATAATTCTTGATCTTACACCACCAAGAAATCTTATCTAATTTTGATTAGAATTAACAAAATATATAAAAATACTCCATTCTTGAATGTAACCAAGGATTTCAATTTAAAAGAAAATTAAATGTTCCGTAATATAATATATTTCTATATTACAATATTTATTATATTTTATTTTTTTTTTATATAAAAAAAAAAATTAAAAAAACTACCAAAAAAATCACAATTTGGTATATATCATTAAATATTATATTGTTTATTGTTAAATATTTTTTTTTCCAGAAAAAAATAAAAAAAACTACCCAAAACTCAATTCACGATTTGGTATATGATATATTTAAATTGTTATATATATATATATTTAAAAAAAAAAAAATTATTAAAAAAACTACCAAAACAAGTAAAATTCACGATTTAGTTGGTATATGACATATGTAATATATCTATATATTTACTTTACATATATATTTAAAAAAAAAAAATCACTATTTGCTACTAATTAATAAATCACTAATTAATGTATTTGATATTATTTTTATAGTTCTTATCATTGTTAAATTTTTTTTTTAAAAAAAAATTATAAAAAACATCACGATTTGGAATATCACCAAAATTAAAATTAATATACATATTTTTTTTCAGAAAAAAACTTTAAAAAAAAACCCATCAATATTTTAAAAAAAAATTAATGTCTATCAAAATTATTTTATTTTATAATCTAAGTACATTTTAATAATAAAAAAAAAACGACGTTTACTTCTCGACTTTTCACAACTGAATGATATTCTCTCTCCTGTTTTTTTTATCATTGGGCGCACACTAATAAAAATGACTATCAATTATTGTTCGGTGAGCTGTTAAAATTTCTGAAATAAAAAGTTTAACTTCACCTTGAACTAAATAAAAAGAAATCTGCTTGGTTTACGTTCAATTTTATTTTATTTAAATATTTATTAAAATGATAAATTTAAAATGTTACAATTTATAATTATTAATAAAAACAAACAAACAATTTGTATTATTACGTTACTTTAATTAATTAATTTCAATTATGTTGTTAATTGTTAACGTTGATGTCGCTTCTATCGTCTCAGCAATTGTGTTCATACCATTGGCCTGACTGCTATCTGAAGTTCGATCAGCTGATTGTCTATCTACTACATTTGCCGTTGGGTGACAATTAGAGTAGATTTCAACAATTATATAATGTAGCGCAACTTGGGGGATCGTTTAATATTGGTTTTATTCAATATTGAATTTTGTTCCACAAAACCTAGAAATTGGTTGATACGACTAATTCTCTGAGGTTAAATAATCTAATTTATTTATGATATTTCCATAATTAATTTATGTTGAGATTAGGTTATCTGTACTAATTTATACGTTTGAAACTATGTTGATTAAATTACATTTACCAGATTAATATCAGATACAATATACGTGGTAAACCATAATCAACGATAATAATAAAAATAAATAAATTGTTTTGTAAGAACAATTATCTAATAAATTAATTTAAATCAATAGATAATAATAAAATGTTTTGTAAGAACAATTATCTACTAAAATGACTTTACTAAATTAACATTCGATCTACAATTATATAACCGTAATCTTAATTCGACAGGTGATCGTAATGTGGGCGCAATCTAACCTTAATTTAATTAAATTAATTTAACCGAATTTAACCTCACTTTTTATTTAAATTTTGCAACGCGTGATTTATAATTTTGTATAATAATTAAACGTTTTAATTTTTAGAAATTCATGCGGTTTTCCGATTTAACCTAACTTTAATTGATATTAATTTTTTTTATCAAATTCAATTCTATAATTCACTAATTAAATTTAAATAATTTTATATCGAATTCTAATAATTCGCTAATTGCCAATTTTAAATTAATTCCACTTTTTTTAATCTACAACTTTGTTAATTATTATTTAAAATAAATTTGATTAAATTCATTTTACCCTTTTTTTTAAATAATGTGTTAATTAAACCAAAAGAAAATATATTGCATAGGAACAATCACAAATTTTCCACAATTACTTGTGCCACTTGTAATTTTATCCGTAAACAATAATTTTTCTTACCTTTACGTATATCTTTTTGAAATAAAATAATTTTAAATTATTTTTCTTGATTTTAACTTGATGCTGCTGCTTTTGGTAATCGATCGATGAGACTGATAAAATTCTCAATTTTTCTATCGTTTATATAGCCTAATCTATTTTAGAATTTACATTTTCTATATGGTGTAACCATATTAAATTTTTAATCATTTGACCATAATGGTCATAACATTTTATCCTAAGGTTTTTCTGAAAACCTTTACTAACCTTTTTTTCTTTAGAATATTATTTCCTATAGTTTCTCTACTAAATTTTCCTAATTATAATTAATTTTCCTGGAAAATTCTATTAATAATTTTTGCTATAAAATGCTATAAAAACGTTCAGCCCTGAACAATTTAATTATTATTAAGTTGTCCCTACTGATTTTTATTACGAGAGAATACTTTCGTGCAGTTTATTTTATCCCGCTCGCACAAATTGCATCTCGCTCATACTAATTGGGTTTTTCATTTAATTTAAAAAACATAAATTCTATGTTTATGTTTATTTTCCGCGATTTTTCCTAACATAATTAGATTCGCGATTCACTTTTCTACCGGGTAGAACATTTTCATAAGTCTACGCGGATTATTCTACTCGCAATCTACTCCGCAAGTTTCGGTTTGACCGATGAAATGCCGGGATTTCATCTAAATTTAATTTGCAAAAATAGGATTATTTTCAACTATTAATTCTGGTAAGTTATTAAAAAATGAAATTAAGAATTTTTATTAGAATTCTAAAATATATGCACATCATGGATGTCAGCTATATTAAAGCTGATATTCATCTAAACTTTCTGCTTTATTTTTCAGGTTATGCCGGCACATTAACCAATATCGGATTGAATTTAGTAACCAATATCCACCTGATATTGGTTGCATTTGTTTGGGGATTTAAACTACAGGTAAGTACCTATCGATTGAGTGTAATTTGTAATGAAAACATCAACCTTCCATGCTATTTCAACATGAAATTTACACATGTAGTTGTTGTTGTTTTTCATATAAAATATAAACAAATGTTGCATGACTTTAATAAATTTATTTTATTAATCTAATTTTCTTTTTTTTAGGGATGCTGGATGAACAATTATCGTATGATGATAAGAAATTTACCGTAATCTCGGACGATAAAATAAACTATATTTCTAGAGATTTTTATTTTTGGCCTTGAAAAAAAAATATCATCCGATAAATAAACTGTTACCTATAAACAATAAATATGGAATATTATAATATTTTATTTTAATATGTACTAAAAAAAATTAACAATGAACAAAAAAACTAATTATATATGTGATCATGTATAAAAAAAATGTCATATAAAAAGTTAGGGCACAAACTTAATATTATCATTTTTCTTATACATGATAAAAAAAAAAAAAAAAAAAAAAAAAAAAAAAAAAAAAATCGATATTCAAAATTTTCGTTACAATATTAAGTCTCCAATTCAGTTTCGGGTCGAGTACAACGCTCAAGTATTTTACTTTAGAGGAAAAATAAAACGTTACACCGTCCAGTCTTGGTCGGATGAAAGTTGGTATCTTTGTTTTGGTTGTGAACAGCGTCAGTTCTGTTTTTAGCCTGGTTAGCACAGAGGCCACAAAATTTTGGCCCATTTGTTAACTATGCCCAAAGCCCTTTCCATAATCTCGCTGATTATGTTGAGATACTTCCCAGAAACAAATATAACTAGATCGTATGCATATGCGACCGCTATATTACCTTCCTCCTGTAGTTTTTTCAAAATTTTGTTCATTGCCAGTAACCACAGTAGGGAACATAGCACACCACCTACATGTCTGGTAATCTGATTGTTGCCAAGATCCGCCTCAATTTACCTGGTCAAGAGCATGCTAGCTATGCACTGGATAAGTGTTACTTCGACACCTAATTCGGCCAGGGAGTCTTGGATGACTGATACATGAATGTTGTTAAAGGCATCCTCTATGTCCAGAAAGGTGGCTAAGGAGAATTCTTTATCCTGTATTGATTGCTCTACAGTTCGCACTACCTCACTCAGTGCAGTTTCCGTTGACTTACCTTTACAGTAGGCATGCTGATATTTGCACAATGGAGTTCTCTTTAAGATTATCTCTTTAAGGTTATCGAATATGCGCTACAAGGTCTTTAACATGAAAGAAGTTAGACTTATAGGCTTCAAATCCTTGGCCAATTCGTGTCTTCTTTTTCCGGATTTTGGTATAAAGACAACTTTTACCCGCTTTCACGGCTGCGAGATATGTCCGAGTGTAAGGCTACCTTTGAATAACTTCATAATCAAATGAATAGTTAGTTCCTTAGCTTCCTGTAACATCTTCGGAAAAATTCCATCCAAACCATCAGATTTGTATGGAAGGAAATTGTGAATCGGCCAGGCAATTTTCTTTTCTGTGATAAGTAACCTAGCCTATTCACCTGAATTCATTTAGTTCTGGTTATCATGATCACCCGTCTGGGTCATCCGGCCAGCAACCACGGTGTTTCCAAGGAAATTAGTGTTTACCAATAGATTTAATGTTTCTGAGGATGACTTCGTCCAAGTTCCCTTTGTTGTCTTCAGGAAGGACGGGTTGGAATGCTCTTTGGATAAGACTCTACTTAGTCTGGCAGAGTCTCTAGTGCTTTCTATGCATTCACAGTACTCTTGCCATCCCTGGTTTTTGGCTGACCTTATGGCTTTTTGGTACAAAATTTTGATCAAAAACTGTAGGAGGTTCTTCTATTTACCAAAAACGTTGAATAGTTTTTTCCAAGGCAAGATTACACTTGAAAGTGGTTGGAATTAAATTAGAAGATTTATTCGGTTCATTCCAATAACCAGAAAGAATATATCCAAAAATAGTTTCTTGGTCGACGAAACCGGAATTGGAATAAAACCCTGATCGTATTATTTGCGAATACACATCTGCTCCCAATAATAATTCAATCGAATCTGGCTTAAAATAATTTGGATCAGCCAAGAAACCGAGATCCACGAGATCATTTGGAATAGGATGAGAGGGTAACGAACATGGCGGATCTAATTGATGATTTGTTTGTGACCGAGACTTTTTAGCTTTTTGATTGACATTCAAATTAATTTTTGAAGTCACACATGTTTGTTGCACAGCGGACTGCTTAGCGGTTTGAAAATGTAATAGGGAATGGTGTTTTCGTGAGCAATAACGACAAAACCTTTTAAACGTATATTGTTGAAATTTGTGCGAACTTTAACAATGATACACAATTTATTTTGTTTTTATAGTAATATCGACTGGTCGGAGACCAAGATTTAAACATGTCACACACATTGCATGATTGAATGTGGTGATTTTTAACAAAATGAACAGATATTCTGCGAAGAGGATTGATATGATTTAAAAGAAGTCATGCGCTTCTCCTTGGGATTGACACTATATAGTGAGGAATGAATTTAATTTTTCCCATGTCGGGATCCAAGAGGTGGAATCTAATGTTGATTCCCGCAATGTATGAGAGATCGTTGGTAACCGTTGTGTTGCCAAGAACACTAGAATAGGATATCAATGTGTGGTATTTATTTTTAAGTTTTTTAATGAATTGATACTATCATTAAAATGTTTTGTAATTCACGCAGGGCCGACTTTAGAATCGGACATGCGAATTATTGTTTTAACTGAGCAGTAACCAGAACACGTGGATTTTCGTATTCAGCGATAAACGTCTTCCACGCTGAGTCGAAGCTAGCTGACTCTAACAGATATTTAAGAACAATGTCTTTTGTTTTTCAACCAACCTGGACTGATCTTATCTTTGGGCTTTTTAAAAAAAAATTGTTTGATTACCTGAAAGTGATCGATAGCTTTATCTAAAGCATCATCAGAACAAGTTTTAGGCGTTGTAAGGTAAGGAAATGATTATTGATGTACTGTGAAATATTTAAGACACAAAAAAAAAAAAATTATTTGAATGAATTTTATATGCGAATTCACCGTCACGTGATTATAGTCACGTGATTTGATACAGTGTATGCGTTATATATAAACTATTAATTATTCAAAATTTGTGTATTTCGGAAATTTATATATAAAATTTGATGCAGATTACATAAAAACTTATTTCATTATAAATCAGTTAATTTTTTTTATTTATGGATCACATTTATCACATTAATTTATTTATTAATTATGACTTTATATACGGATGTTCTCAACAATAAATTATCTTTATTATAAGTTATGACGTTATAAATGGATGATTCCAAAAATATTTTTTTTTTCTTATAAGTTACGACGTTATAAATGATGATCCCAAAAATTTCTTTTTTTCTTATAATTTACGACGTTATAAATGGATGACCCCACAAATTTTTAATAAAATAAAATATATATATAATTAATTGTGTATAACCGAAAGTTTTTTTTTTGTAAGAATTTTTTTATATACACAATTATTTTATATGGAACGAGTACCCAAATAAAAAAAAGCTGCTAACTAGGGGGAGCAGATAACTCGTAGATATATTTTACAGTGATTTTTTGTAATTAACAGTATCTTTATATCAAACATATTTCGTTAAAAATTTCACATCTTTTAAGCCGCCAATGTTGTATTTTATAGAACTCGTAATGTTCTAATGTGACACTTTCAACCCTAAATTTTATAGACAAACTAGATCAGAAACTAATGTGTATACCAAATTTCATTGTAATCGTTTAATATTTGTAATCGTTTAATATACGATATAGAACATATGAAATATTAATTTCAAATTTAAGCTTGGACCCCTGCAGTACTATCTTAGTCAGCACAACATGCGTAATCACGAATCCAAACTGTGTACAAAATTTCATTGAACTCGGATAATATTTACCATATGATTATGTACCAAATTTCATTGAAATCGTTTAATATTTGCCATACGATCTAGAAATATTATTAGAAAATTTTAGTATGGACCACCTAAAGTTACTAACGTCTACATTGGCAAACACATGCGTAAGCACAAACTCAACCTATGTACAAAATTTCATAATAATTACTATATATGTTGTAGAACATATGAAATATTTTTTGGAAACTAAGTAGCTCATATATTAGTTTCCCATGAACACAATAAAGTTACCTGATAAAAAATTTCGGAGCAATAAGTAGGTAAGAAAGTCATTCTGTGTTTGATATATAATTGTAATTAGGTGCCAATTACTTGATGATGTAGACTCTACATTGTAGAGTATTGAACTTATGAAATATAATTTGAAATTTTAACATGGAACCACTGAATGGGTGACTTTAAACCTTTTTTTTAAGTACATAAGGAAGCTACTATGTGTGTCAAATTTCATTTAAATCAGATAATAAATACCATATGCTCTAGAGCATATCAAATTATGCAACTTTATAGTCAACTTTATAGTCAAACTTCGACAACTTCATTTGAATAGGTTCAGTTGCAATAAATCCATTTCTATTTAATCTAAAAAATTGTATTACAATTTATCAGTAAATAAAAATAAAAATTAAATTTAAAGAATGTTATCAATATTTATCAAAATGGGTAGAGGCAGAGCTTTAACATCTGAGGAAAAAACGAAAATTCAAGTTTTTAAGGAATAAGAATATTCTGGACGTACCATATCTAAAAAAATTGGTAGGAGCTGCAATTTAGTAAAAAATTATCTTGGAAATATATAAAATTATGGTACAAATATGAAAGGACGTATTGCTTCAGCTCTAACACCCCCAATTCTTCGTGAAGCATCGAATTCAGCCATATCAGCAGCAAAAATCAAGTTTAAAACTAGATGTTCTGCAAGTGTGTCAACAGTTAGCAGATTAATAAAGAGTTACCCCAATATTAAGCTCATGAAATTAAAAAAAGCACCATTAAAGCCCATTCATAAAGAAAATCGCTTGACATTTTCAAAAGATCATATGACATGGAGTAATGAATGGAAGAAAGTAGTTTTTTCTGACGAAAAAAAAAATTAATTTGGACATACCTGACGGGTTTAATTATTATTACCATGATTTAAGAAAAGAGGAACGAGTCCTTGCTAGACATCATAGCAGAGCTGGTGAAGTTATGGTTTGGGGTGGAATATCCTACTACGGCACAATAGATTTAGTTTTTCAAGACATAACCATGAACGGAAATGCATACAAAATGTTATTAGAAAGTGTATTTCCAAAATTTTGCGACATTTTCGGACCAATACCATGGATTTTTCAGCAAGATAATGCACCAATTCATACTGCACGAATAGTAAAAAGTTGGATTCAAAGCCAAAATGTTGAATTATTACCATGGCCACCGTATTCACCCGATTTAAATATAATTGAAAATGTTTGGGGGTGGTTGGCAAGAAAGGCTACGAAGGTGGGAGGCAGTTTGATGATAAGCAGACAATCGTTAAAGCCATAAAAGAGGCATGGAAGGAAAGAAATTTTGTTTGTCATATTTAAAATCATTATATGATTCCATTCCTAATAGAATTTATGAAGTAATTTTAAAAAAGGAAGATATACTCATTATTAAAATATAAATTTTAAATAATAAATATGTCTTTTCATTCTAAAATAATGTTTTTTGATCATTTTCTAAGGTGAACCTATTCAAATGAAGCAATTTCAAAATGCATTTTTCTACAATCAAATAAATAAAATAATAAAGGAAAGTAACAGTATTTCTTTCGCAAATTTTGTTCAGCATATTATTTTGTTGTTAATAATACTTAACTTATTTTGAATAACGGTGCAAAAATATCAAGAATTTTTGCGAAAAAACAAAGCAAAATAGTGTGACCCTATTCAAATGGAACAGAGTGTATATAAAACAAAAAATTTTCTAAAAAAATTAATGATTAAGAAACCCGGATAAAAAACAAATAATTAATTTTAAAAAGAACGAATTTAACAAATATTAAAAAAAAAACCGCAATTAACATGGTCTAAACAGGTTCCTGATGATGGCCAGGTTATAGATTCATCACAAATAACAAATCTATTTGATTCAAGAATTGTTTTAAAAGATTCAACATTATTATTATTTATATTTCTTATATTAAAATTTAATGAGTGCATCTTTATTTTGTATTTCATTTAAGTGTACATCCATCAGTGTTAAAAAATTATTAATTTTGTTTTATGTGTTTCTGGAGGTCTATAAAAAGCGTTAATACTAAGTATATTTTTATTAAAAAATACATAAATTGCAATTATACTGGTGTAGTTATCGGAAAAAATTATCTCGGTATTATATTTAAGTGATTTGTGAATAAAAACTCCAGCACCACCTCCTTTCCTTTTAATTCGACAAGAAAATAATTTTTCATAATTTTTTATATTTACTAAGTTCATTTCATTTTATAAAATCCAAGTTACACTAAAAAATATAACATGAATTAAACAGTTTAAATTATATAACAAAAATGCAATTTCATCCATTTTGTGTTGAATGCTTCTGACATTTAAATATAAAGCTTTCAGTGAATTTTGTTTATTAAATTTAATTTTACTTATATTATCTACTTTTTGTATATGTGTTTGTAATGGTAACTTATATGTATGATTTGACATTTAAGTATTTAAATGTTTTTCATGTAAAACCCTAATGATTTTGCTAGTTTCTGTTCGTCTAATAAATAATTTTCCATTTTTTACCCATACAAAAGCTATTTTACTTCTTTTTTCATATCAAATTAATGTAATTGTTTAGTTTTTTTTCCGCCATAATTTTTTGTTTATCTTCTTCGTTTTTAAATTCAACAATTATTTTAGGTGGATCACCAGAATTTTTTGCATTTTCAACTTTTGTGACATGACATTTAATATCATTTACCATAATATATTTACACCAATCTTATCTGCAATTTTCACAATACTTTCGCGGCATTAGTAGAATAGATATTACTCCTTCAACACCAGAAAATTCAAAAGGATAATTAAAACGAGATTGTCTAATACTTTCAATTTCTATTCGATTATATATTTTCTGAAATTTTATATTCTTAAGTTTTTTCGTTATTTATGTCTTTACATTATAAACTCTAAAATCAAATGTAACTATGCCTATATTACTTTCAAAAATTTCTTCGTTCTTAGACAAATATTTTCTTTTGTTACTTGTTATTAAAAATTTATTATTGAACATATAATTTTGGTTATTATAGTGATTTTAGCAATAGTTATCAATATATATTGTTTAATATATACAAAAGCTATATGTAGGACTTGGGGGTCTGGGTTGAGATTCACAGGGTAGGCATTAGATTATTTTTATGCTAATATATGGTTGGTTTTTATTAGCTATTTGTTATAATATAATTTTTATTTTATTATAATTTATGATTTAAACCATTATTATTTATTATAATTTATAATTTGATGTTGCAACTGTTGAAGTTCTTGATCAAGTTCTTGCTCTACCTACTCGCGGTGGCCCCTGGAACTGTATCTGTATTAAACATGGATACAGACTAAAAGAGCAAGCGCGAGCCAAGCTAAGGGTGTTACTCGTACCGTGCCTAGAGCTGCGTGGCTGAGGGTGAGCTCAGTCGATAACGGTGTACTCCGGATACCAGGCGACTTCCGGTAGTATCCAGCCTTACCATGGTAACGGACCCCTGCCATGGTGGACCTTCTTTTGTCGCGATACTCGTGGGAACAACTATGAACAAAACAACAACAACAACAACAACCACAATGCCAGCATTGTACCCGGACTCTCTCAAAATCAGTGGATGCAACAACAAGTGGATGCACATCATCAGCACCACAACCAGGCGGTAGTGCACTAGAACATCAGTACCTTTCTGACCTAGATGCGAGTGAGATCCACACGGATGACGAGAACGAACTTTTAGATTCGGACGATGCAAACGTCACCGTGGTGGAAAACCCAACCACTTCAACGGATGCAATGACGGAGGCCATAGGAGAGTTGATGGTGAGACCCAAGAAACTATGTGGGTCGGTCAGAAAAAGAATCCACAGAATAGTTGCAAGTGGACGCACCCGCAAGGAGGCACTTGCAATTGTCAATAAGCAGTGGAAGCAAGATGCCAAGAGAAGTGATTTGAAGAGGAACACTTCTGGGACGAAGCCACTGAAAAGGAACAGGTCGGATGACAGCACGCCACCGGCCTTTTCAGCTAAAAGAAGCTGCTTAAAATATAGCGAAATGGTCGCAAGTTTCAAGGCAGGTATAGTACCTAGATGCTATCCAGATAGCACTATGTCGGAAGAAGAGGCGAAACTAGTCCAATTTGCGGTCTTGGACGCCATTGAACGGGTACCCATAGGAAAAGAGGTTAAATTCATGGGATCCTCAAGAAAACCTGGATGGGTAGCTATTACGTACGCAGACTAGGTCAGCCGTGACTGGCTAAAAGAAACCTTAAGAGGTCTAAAGCCTATAAGGGCGCAGACCTTCGTTTGGTGGACGGCAAAGATCTCCCCAAACAAGCCGTCTGCACTGGTTTCTTCCCAGATGAGCAACAGCTTCATGAAGATAATATTCTGCGAAGGCTCATGAAGCAGAACAACAGTCTGCAGACCCAGAACTGGAAGGTCATAAAAAAGACAGTTGCGAAGAATGGCCAGCATCTGGTCATATCCATTGACGACGTCTCGACCAAGGCCCTTCAAGACATGGACTGCAGACCCTGGTTCAATTTTGATAGGGTTCAGCTTAGGCTGAAAATGAAGAAAGGTGAACCAGAGATGGTATGACTAGTCGATAAGCCGACAGTCAAACCAGAAGAACAGGTCCAGGCAGTTGGTAAGACGACGCCAGAACCTGTGGCAACAACGAGCAAAGAAGTGGAGCCGATGGTAGTATATGAGCCGATAAAGCCACGTCCGTCCACTTCAAAAGCTACTGAGGCTCGGGTAGTCGATAAGGCGGCATCTGAACCTTTGACCCTAAGGGATGTTGTGAAAAAGGAATCGGAGGTGGCATCCAGTAAAAGACTACCAGATAGTCGCACTTTCAGACCCGACACCAAAGGTGGCGAGAAAGATGTTAGAGGTAGTAGTAGTACTAGGAGGCGGTCTCGATCAAGAGACAGATCCCCTATTAGAGGCTGGCGTCAAGTTGAGCACAGGAGAAGAGACGACCGACACTCAACGAAAGAGAGGAGGAGGGATGAGGAAAGGCATCCCCTCGTAGAAGAAACTAATGGATCCCTCTCTGAGGATCTTGCAGGCAAACCTGCAGGATGCTAATGCAGATTCGGCTGTCTTAAGCAACAGGTTTGCCAAAGGAGGCGTAGACATCGCCCTTATTCAAGAACCATGGCTCGCTGGTGGTAAGATATGCGGGGTAGGAGATTCTAACGGTAAGATTCTTTACGACACTACAGCCTCTAGACCTAGGGCTTGTATTATATTTAGGAAAGATACTAATTTTATTCCAATTACAGAATTCTGTCAAGAAGATTGTTGAATCTTCAGGCAGCAAACAGAATATAATTATATGTTCTGCGTACTTTGCCGGAGATCAACAATGTCCACCTGCTGCTATAGAAGGCCTGCTAGCACTAGCCCAGAAGAAGCAGATGCAGCTGTTGGTAGATTGTGACGCCAACGCCCATCATACGAACTGGGGCAGCAAGGACATAAACAGCAGAGGTGAGTTATTACTTGAATTTATTATTAGTAATAATCTTAATGTAGTTAACGTAGGCAGGCAATGAGCCCACTTTTATCAATAGGATAAGAAGTGAGGTATTAGACATAACTATAACCACCCAATTCTTGTCAGATAGAATTCATAATTGGCACGTTTCTAACGAGCCATCAAGTTCGGATCATAGACATATTAGGTTTGATTTAGTCAATTTTGAACAAACACTAATAAAATATAGACCGAAAAAGAAAACAGACTGGATTTCCTATAAGGAAACCATAAAAAAAAACTTGAGTCGGTACCGACCAAGATCTGAACTATAGATGACCTGGAGAATTGTGCTAATTGCATCAAGGAAGCAATCACAGAGTCATTTGAATACAACTGTCCAATGCATGTCAAGAGCAGCAATAGACAGGTGCAATGGTGGAATGATCATCTCTCGGATCTACGCCGAGAAGTCAGAAGATCATTCAATAGAGCAAAGAAGAAATCAACCTTAGACTGGAAGAAATACTCTGATGCTCTGACGGAATACAACCGTGAAATCAGGAAGGCAAAGAGGGCATCGTTCAAATCTTTTTGCGAGGGTATATCTGAACTGCCGGTAGCAGCAAGGTTACATAAGGTGCTCTCCAATGGACCTCCTAGAGATATAGGGTTTCATAAAAAACCCGATGGTAGATATACGGAATCCAAGGAAGAAACGCTTAGGCTATTACTCCAAGCACACTTTCCTGGATAACATGACGTAAATCATAACTATGATACAGACCGGAGGGGTGATGGACCATCAAAAGAGGAATGGAAGGAAGCTACAACAATTGTAAGTAGGGCTCGCGTAAAGTGGGCCATAGAATCCTTTAAACCCTTTAAATCACCAGGCCCGGATGGAATATTTTCAGCACTTCTACAACAAGCAGAAGAATTGATAACCCCCATACTAACTAGGATATTTAGAGCCAGTTTAGCATGGGGACACATACCAAGCTCTTGGACGGATGTTAAAGTCGTGTTCATACCAAAAGACACATCAGTCTATCATCATTCATACTAAAGACAATGGAAAAGGTGCTAGAGAGGTTTATAAGAGACACGGCACTAACAACAAGCCCTATACATGCACATCTATACGTTTACCAAGCCAGAAAATCCACAGAGATGGCGCTGCTAAATCTAACGGGCAAAATTGAAAAATCATTGAGCCAGAATGAAATAGCGGTGGTCGCTTTCATGGACATTGAAGGTGCCTTCAATAATACGTCGCAAAGGTCAGTTATAGATGCCATGCCAAACAAAGGAATCTGCAGATGGACAAAAACAATGCTAGCAACCAGGAAGTAAGAAATGACTCTTGGTAGCGAAAAGATCACTGCAATGACAACAAAGGGATGTTCCCAAGGAGGTGTAATGTCACCCCTTTTGTGGTCTTTGGTGGTTGACAAACTGTTGGTGAAACTACATAACGCCGGGTTTGACTGCCACGGCTACGCGGACGATCTGGCGATTGTCATAAGAGGAAAGTATGCAAGTGTACTGGGGGACCTACTACAGAGCTCTTGTAAAATAGTACAGAAATGGTGTGAGAATGAAGGTCTGCTCGTAAATCCCACAAAAACAACAATTGTACCATTCACATACAAACGGAAAATGGATACACTAAAACGTCCTACCCTCTTCGGTGAGACGATCAACTTCTCTAATGAGGCGAAATTTCTGGGAATAATCCTGGATAAGAAGCTCAACTGGAATTCACAGTTAGAGAAGACTATTAAAAAAGCACAGCTATTATTGTGGACATGTAGAAGAGTCTGTGGGAAGACCTGGGGAATATGCCCAAAGATAGCAAATTGGATGTATCTCGCGATAGTACGTCCGACAATAACATATGCAGCAGTGGTTTGGTGGAGGAAGACTACTCATACTAGTGTCCGGAAAAAACTAACGAAGCTACAAAGAGTAGCTTGTCTGGGCATTACTGGTGCTATGAAGACAACCCCAACATCAGCGATTGAGGTAATGTTAAACCTGGCCCCCTCTTCACAAGGTGTTTGAAGCAGAAGCCAGGCTAGGGGCACTGAGGATGGCAGGCTCAAGTAGCTGCGAGTCGCAGTATTTAGGGTGTCATCCTGCAATTGTGGAAGCAACGGTAAATGCAACTTACCTAGACATGCCTAAAGATGACTGCATTGCAAAATATAACTTCAATAAACCATTTACCATCAAAATCCCCGAGAGAGAAAGATGGGAAACTCCGGAGGAAGCAGAAATAGAATGGTTTACTGATGGTTCTAAAACTGAACATGATGTGGGATCTGGAGTATCTGGCAAAAAACCCAGATTGAAGATGTGTAGAAGCATGGGATCACTAGCAACAATATTCCAGGCAGAAATATTCGCTCTGATTCTCTGTATAAAAAAAACTTGCGAAGAAAATATGTTAATTAAACAATTAACATATACTCGGACAGTCAAGCGGCGTTAAAAGCCCTGAACTCATATCAGATTCGCTCTGAACTGGTATGGGAATGTCTTCAAAATTTGATTACTCTCAGCTACAACAATAGAGTAACACTATCATGGGTACCAGCTCATGTAGGCATCGAGGAAAATGAGGAAGCTGACGTTCTAGCGAAGATGGGGGCTAGCACCGCATTTATAGGACCAGAGCCATTTTGCGGTGTCTCCAAATGCCATTTTAAATCGCTACTGTAAAACGAAATCTCCCGCTCCCACGAAGAAGAATGGCGTAGAAGTGAAGGTATGCGGCAAGCAAAACTATTCATTTCAGGCCCTTCAAAAAATAAAACGAAAGAACTGCTTGCAGGTAGCAGAAGAAGAACCAAAACTATAGTAGGATTCCTAACAGGCCACTGTAGTTTGAGAAAACATATGAACACACTAGGGATATCAGATTCCAGTGTGTGCAGATTCTGTGAATTTGAGGAGGAAACTGCAGAACACATAATCTGCCAGTGTGATGCCTTAATGTCAAAACGCATAATGTACCTTGGCGGGTATGTGATATCTCCCTCAGAAACACAAACATTATCACTCAATCAGCTGTACAGCTTTTTATGCAGTACAGGACTGATACAGACGTGATACAAATTGAAAGGGCGTCACAATAAGCCATTAGGCTGCAGTGACTTGGGCGGTTAGTCGTCCACCCGAACACCTAAATCCTATATGTAGGACTTTCTAAATAATATCTCAAAAAATATACCTTTAATAATATCTATAATGTTTATGTCTACACTATATAATTCCTTTATTTATATCCATATAATAATTCTGTATTTATTTGTTTATAATATGTATATATAAGGCTTCAAGGCTTCCCTTCCCCCTTATATTTATTCTTGAATTTCCGTTACTAGCATTAAATATATATAGTGTGGTTTTAATCGGTTCTTGGGTATCAACATTTTTCTTCTGTCCGTTTTTATCTCACAATTTACACCTTCATTTCCAGTTACTTCGTATGGACCTAAATATATTGGATCTAATTTTTTTGTATTTTCGTTTCTTAATAAAACTAAACTACCTGCCTCATATGTACTATGCCTAACTCTGTTTTCTTTATAAAATCTCTTTTTTCTATCTAACTTTTTCCTACATAGAATTTCTCTTGCATCAATTGTGCTATTTGTAATTTATTTTTGAAATCTATATTATAATCTTCATATAGTATACTAGTTGCACGGTGTTTCTTAAGTTTGATGGTAATTTACATAGTTTTCCATATACAAGTTCATATGGTATATATTCTGTTTCCGAATATATATGTTATAACAAAAAGTGTAGTGTAAAGCCATTTGTCCCAATCTGTATGATTTTTTGATACATGTTTTTAAATATGCTCCTAATACTTTATGTGAATTTTCTAGAGCTCCTATGTATACTCTCATGATGATATGCTGTTGAGAAAAATTATTCTATTTTCATCATTTAACATCATGTTCTTAAAAACATGATTAATAAATTCTGATCCTTGGTCAGAAGCCACTTGTTGGTAGTATGTGATGATCGTTAAGTAAAAGTTTTTTAATTCCTCGATCCGTAACTTTTATTAAATCTCTCATTATATGCACTTTAAAAGTCATAGTTTTAAACATTTCTCTAAATCTCTTCTTCATATTATTTCTGATGACGGCCATCTATGTGATAACTTAAAAAATTCTCCTTTAGTAATATATCGAAAAAATAAATAATAAGCATTTTAAACATACTTGTAGTTCATTCATACCTTATAATTACTTATTACTTTAGTTTAATTCGTATTATTATCTATTACGTTATAATTATTTATTATTTTAAATTAATTCGTATTTATAATAAATTTTTTTTATTTTAATGAATTTTCTCTGAAAATCACCAGAGTTAAGTTATATTCTACAAATGAAAAGTTACTAACTATTGGAATTATAGTTTTTTTTTTATAAATTATAATTTGTATCATTTTTTTTTTTTTTTTTTTTTTTTTTTTTTTTATTTTTTTAAGATCTTTATTTTCTTCAGATATTTAAAAGTATAACATATTTATTACAAAATTACTAATATTTTATTTTATTTTTTTACTTAAAAATAGTTAAAGAAAATAGTTATAAGGCATTCTATATTATAAATAATAGAGACGAATGCCCATTCAAAAAATTAAATATAAAAAACTGTTTGTAATGGGGTGTAAAATAATATTAAGTGAAAAATTAATTCAAAAAATTAAATTAGAAAGCAAACAAAAAAGAAAAAAAAAAAAAATTACTTTATCAATTCAATCAAAACAAAAACAATAAAAATTTAAAATGAATTTAGTTCCAATTCCAAACATACTACAATTTTTTCCCCTACACCAAAATAAAAAGAAAAATTATACTTTAAATAATAAAAATAATGATTTAAATAAAAATAATAATAATAATAATAAACCAGCATATCATTAAGAAGAAATATATATATTATATATAATGATTACGTATACCTCATACAACGACATTCAGTAATGATTCAATTTCACTATGATCAAAATTAAATAGCCATTTTTTTACAACAATTAGAAATTTAGATAAAACACGAATTCCTCTAAATACTACCGGTAATTTATTAAACAATCTGGGTGCAGTAATGTTAAAAAATCTACTAAAGTGTGTAGAGTGAAATCTTGGAATCATTGCCATATATCTATTGTTAGCACGTAGATTGTGGTTAGATATAACTCTATTTTGATAAAAACCACCACGAATAAAAAATACTTTTAATGTTTTAAAATAGAATAAATGTCTAATTGGTAGAATTTTTAATCTGTTGAACAATACAAAACTTTTCTGACCACGATTTTTTTTACATATAATTCTTACAACATGTTTCTGCGCTATGAGCAGCGGCTGTATTTTGTTATAGTAACAACCACCCCAGCAAACTATACCATATTGTAATTTAGATTGTCCCAAACTGTAATAAATCATAATTAGTAATTTTTCAGTACAGAATTTACTTAGATGATAAAAATTCCGTACTGTACATAAGAAATAGTTTTTTAAACTAACAGTATGGTCAAACCAATTTAATTTACAATCAATTAAGATACCTAAATATTTAAAAGAATCTACAACTTCAATATTAAAACAGCTTGGCGAACAATTCATATTATCACAAAAAGATACATCATTTATTGCGTAGGAACTACAATTACAAGAAACCAAATACTTCTTACAACCAGAAGAATGAAACACAAAATTGTAATCAATTTGTAAATTACTTGATATATTAAAAAACATTAATTTAGTTTTACTACTTAAAATAAGTTTATGTTTCCCAAACCACTTTCTAAGTATGTCTAGATCATAATGTATATCAGCTACCAAATTAAGCAAGCTATCACTACCATATGCACAAGCTAGATCATCTGCAAAAGCATTAATTTTAGATTTGAAATCTAGATTTAATAAAGAATTTAAAAAAATTAAAAACAGAATCGGGCCCAGTACTGAACCTTGCGGAACACCAATCTTGATTTCTTTTAGCTCACTGTAACTACCAGATATTTTTACACGTTGAGTTCTAGAACTAAGGTACGAACTAAACCAATCAAAAATAAACCCTCTGAAACCAGCTTTATTAATTTTATTAAGCAATATGTTATGATCCACCATATCAAATGCTTTGGTTATGTCCACAAAAAGTGCTGCAGTGAATTTCTTATTATTAATCTCCTCATAGATATTACTACAAAAGTTTAAAAGAGCGTCTTCTGTAGATCTACCCTCCCGGAAACCAAACTGATTATTGCTGAAGAAATTAATTTTATTTAAAAAATCTAGCATACGCTTTTTAATTGTTTTTTCAAATAATTTAGCAAAAGAAGGTAAAATCGAGATTGGCCTATAATTATTAATATTGCAACGATCGCCTTTTTTAAAAAGAGGAATAACTTCTGCTGATTTTAGTGCAGAAGGAAAAATACCAGAATAAATGCTTTTGTTAAAAATATATGCAAGAACATCAACAATATTGTGTGCGATTTTTTTTATTGTTGTAATTGAGATACCATCATCTGTACATGAATTCGAATTTTTCATAGCCAAAATTATATTAAATAACTCTGACGGCAATATAGGGTCAAAACAGAAACTATTACAGTGAACATTATCATCAACAAGATCAAAATTACAAGAATTACAGTTATTAGTACAATTACTAGGAATTAAATTTTCAGAAATAGAGACAAAAAAATTATTAAAACAATTAGCAATCTGATCGGAATCGGTGATTTTAGTATTATCTATGTCCAATTCAATATTAATGTTTCTATCAGGAACCCTATTTAAAATGGTATTAACCACACGCCACTGCCCTCTAATATTTCCTAGATTTTTGGTAAATTCATTTTCAAAAAACTTATCACGACACTTAGGGATTTCGGTTTTCAGTTCAGAACATAATTTTAAATAATAATTTTTTAATCTAGCATTTAGAGGATGCTTAATTAATTTTTTCCTAATGTTGTTTTTTTCAGATATTTTATCTAATAATTTATCTGACAACCATGGTTTAATTTTTTTATTTTTACTATTAGGAATGTTTTGGTGACAACAATCATTTATAATATTTTTCAAAGTTAAAAGAAAATTATCATAAGCTACAGAAACATTGTTTTCTGAATAAACGTTTTCCCAAAATTCACATAGCAGTAAAGAATTTAATTGCGTAAAATCAATTTTTTTATGATGTTCTATTGGAGCATTATTCCCATTAGAAATATGTTTAGAAATATTCGTTAAAATGAAACCTGTCATACAGTGATCAGTGATTTTAAAATCAAATATACAATTTTTATATGAAAATTTCTGATCATTAGAAAAACGAACAAATATGTGGTCCAGACATTTTCCAGATACAGCACGAGTAGGTTCATTTATAACACTATTTAGGCCATTAGTTGCCATAAGAAATAAATATTTATCCACTATTTGAGATTTTTCTAAAATATCTAAATTAAAATCACCCACCAAAATTAGGTTTCTATTTTTATCTTTGCTCAACAGATCAGCAAATTCATTTAAAAAAACTTCTTTATCGAAACTATTTTGTAACCGATAAACACACATAAATACTAATTTTTCGTTTTCGATATTGCATTCAATTTTTATAATATCTGCACTACATAAATCAACTTTAAGAATATCACAATGATAATCCGACCTAACAAAGACTGCTACACCACCCGAAGCATAAGAATCATTACACATAGCATAGAAATTGTAACCGGGTATATCATAATCATTTATTTCATAATTAAAAATCCAAATTTCTGACAAAAATATGAAATGTGGTTTATTATTAAAAGTTTCTAAATGGACTACCAGAAGATCAAAATTTTTTCGCATACTTCTAATATTTTGGTGTATTATGAAAAAATTATTATTAGAGAGAAAAACACTATTACTGCTACTATTACAAGAAATGTTATTAATGTTATTGTTATTAGAATCATAATGATCAAAGTTCAAATTAGAGTTAAAAAAACTCATAATAAAAAATATATGTTATTTTACGATAAATATTAAAACAATATTATAGATTAATTAGATCATCATGATTTTTAATAACAATAACATCATCACCCTCATTTTTTCTTAACAATATTTTACCAAAACTGCACCATAAGAATTTATATTTTTTCTGCTTCTTCAGCATTTTAGCAGCAACAAATAATTTACGGGATTGAGGTGTTAGACTTTCATTAATATAGATGTTGTTATTAATCTCGTCATTAAAAATTTTACTTGATGTTAAGCTTACTTTATTTATTCTTTTTTTAAATAAAATATTATCTTTAATTTTATTAGTGACGAATTTAACGCAAACAATATTTAAAACAGAAGAGTCATTGTTGTTGTTATTGTTATTTTCAATGATATTATTGCTGTTATTGTTTACATTACTGTTGTTGTTATCATTGCTCTCAGAGTTTGATGATTTTTTTACTTTAATTTTTCTAATAAAACACTTCTCAATTTGATCATCATTAACATCAACACCCAAACCAACAGAAAGAACTTGTTGAACTTTTTGATGTGCATTGTTTTTATCTACATTTGGTATACCAACAAATTCTAATGTATTTTCAAGCTTTGCTTGCTCAAGAGAATTCACTTTTTGTTCGAGGTCATTGACTTTTTGAACAAGGAGTTCTTTTTCATCTTGTAATTGATGTATTTGAGCGAGAGCATTTTTATTTACATTTTTTAGATCAATAATTTCTTTATAAATTATTTGTAGTGTTATATTTGTTGGTAAAACTGGGTCGATTACCTTTGCTTCAATATTAGTAGCCAAAACAGTAGAATTTGGATGATGTTGATGTGGTTGTTGTTGCGAATGTGTTTTGCTGCTCGAATTTGTTAAGATGTTAGAAACGTTACAAATTTCTTGCTGTTGTTGTTGAAGTTGCTTTGGACTATCAATTTGCTTTGAAATGTTGGAATTTTGTTGTCTCATAACAGTATTATCAAAATCATTGTTATCAATAGCAATAACAGGCATATGCAGTGACTTACGACGTAAGTTGGAACAACGGTCACATCGATAAACTACTTTATTTTTCATCATATAATCTATGTCGCTCTCCAACAGTTTGACACATGCTGCATGATAATAATTATTGCAATCGCCACATAAAATTTTTAATTGTTGACGATCAATTTTTTTGTTACAAATACACTGCATAATTATATTTAGAGATTATAAAATTTATATTTTACGTTTATTTATTATTTATTAGTTTCTATATTTGTAACTTTAATTTTAATTTTTTTTCTTTAAATTTTACTTAATTTTTTTTTTTTTTAAGATTGGAAAATAAAATTATATTTTTAAAAAATTTATTCACTCCTACGTGCGCACCCCACGACACTTCAAGAGAGAATCTTACTTGCAATATACATTGGACTAGTAAAAAGGAGATTTTTAAATATTTGTTCGAATATAATTCTGTAGAATATGATATAGTTGCGACGAATCGATAGTAGTATAATATCACATCTAATTTTATTTTCATTATTAACGAAATTGTAAAATATTACGAAACAATTTTAAATATATAAATATAAAAAGAAACTAAATCGTTAATACAACATTTTTATGTATTACTGAATTTCGTATGCCCCAACAAAATTTTTTTTTTTTGAATATATTAACAATTAAAAGATTAGCTCGTTAAACATAAGGTAATACATAAGATTAATTTTATTGTGATCTGGTTTGATTGTGATGAAAAATGGGCGGCGAAAATAGCGAAAATAAAACCAATCCTAATCCTAAAACAAATCTTGAGAATGAAAGGGATGAATTGGCAGAAACTAAATCAGTTAAAATTCCGGATTTTTGGGACAAAAGCCCCCAAGCGTGGTTTGTAACGGTGGAAAATTTATTCCGATTAAAAGGAATTAAAACCGACACAAGGAAGTATTAATACGTTTTAGCAGCGCTTCCACAACACATCGTTCTGTCAGTTTTAGATATAGTGAAAGACGGTGACAGCAGTTATGACACTTTAAAAATGGCTTTAATAGAGCGGAATTCCCTGTCTGAAGAACAACGTCTGAATTCCTTATTAAGCGAAGCCAGCGCGGTAATGGGTGACCGTCGTCCGTCAGATTTCTTTCGCCATTTAAATCAGTTAGCTGATTCTGGCACAGGAGTTGACAATTCAACTTGGAACCGCTCATCTAGCATAATTACAGAGTGAAGTATTTACAACATTTAGGATTAAACCAGTGAATAGTAGAGTGTTAAGACTAACAAAACAAGTGGGGTTCAAGAAAATCATCAATCAACACACAGACCAAAATTTCTATATATAAAGTCTACATTCTACAAATGATAGAATATATATATATTTTTTTGGTTTGCTTTCTAATAAAAAAACGTAATATACACAATTGTTAATTAATTTAACCAAGATTTAAAATTTTATTTGGGGTGATAAATCCTTATTACAATCCAGTTTTTTTTATTATTAGAGTTGCTAAAATACCAAACTAAATAATTATTATTTAAATAGTGAGATACCAAATTTATATCGTAAAAGTAATCGATTGGTATTCACTAAATCATATTTTTTTATTTGATTGAAATTATTAAACATTGATATAAAATAGTATAGTGTATGCTGGATTGACGTAAAATATTTCAATTATAATAAGATTTAAAATAATTAGCTAATAAAGGCTGAATTAAAATAGAGGCTATGTAAATAAGCTGTGAATTTCATAATAGATACTAGGTATAAAATATTAGTTTTAATACAATTTATTAATAAATACTAATTTAAGTATAAGAATTTTTTTTTTATTATATTTTATTTTATTTTATTTCACTTTCTAATTACCATATAACGAATGCTAAAATGAATTAAAAGTATTATTTGGTTATGGTAATTACTTAATAAATTTTAGAAATACAAAACAAAAAAAAAAAGAATTAAAATTATTTTTGTAAAAAATTCAAAATACTTTGTTCCGACGCACGTTCGAATTTTCGATAATATTTTGGTTTTTCTGATATTTGCTCAGTCTATTCAAATTCGGTTGCAACGATCTATAATTAAATTAATTTTTATTTAAAAAGAAAACTGATAAACTACAACTTCGGTTAGACGGATAAATTACACAGAAGAAATTACTTGCAATATACATTGGACTAGTAAAAAGGAGATTTTTAAATATTTGTTCGAATATAATTCTGTAGAATATGATATAGTTGCGACGAATCGATAGTAGTATAATATCACATCTAATTTTATTTTCATTATTAACGAAATTGTAAAATATTACGAAACAATTTTAAATATATAAATATAAAAAGAAACTAAATCGTTAATACAACATTTTTATGTATTACTGAATTTCGTATGCCCCAACAAATTTTTTTTTTTTTGAATATATTAACAATTAAAAGATTAGCTCGTTAAACATAAGGTAATACATAAGATTAATTTTATTGTGATCTGGTTTGATTGTGATGAAAAATGGGAGGCGAAAATAGCGAAAATAAAACCAATCCTAATCCTAAAACAAATCTTGAGAATGAAAGGGATGAATTGGCAGAAACTAAATCAGTTAAAATTCCGGATTTTTGGGACAAAAGCCCCCAAGCGTGGTTTGTAACGGTGGAAAATTTATTCCGATTAAAAGGAATTAAAACCGACACAAGGAAGTATTAATACGTTTTAGCAGCGCTTCCACAACACATCGTTCTGTCAGTTTTAGATATAGTGAAAGACGGTGACAGCAGTTATGACACTTTAAAAATGGCTTTAATAGAGCGGAATTCCCTGTCTGAAGAACAACGTCTGAATTCCTTATTAAGCGAAGCCAGCGCGGTAATGGGTGACCGTCGTCCGTCAGATTTCTTTCGCCATTTAAATCAGTTAGCTGATTCTGGCACAGGAGTTGACAAGGAGTTGTTACTCAAATTATGGATGAGGCGATTGCCCAACACGCTCAATGTGGTCCTTGTAGCGTCAAATCTAACAGAACCGAATCAACTAATTACGATGGCCGACCGAATTTGGGACACACTAAATAAAGAATCTATATCCGATACAGGCCAAGGCCATTCAAGCACCGATCAGCGCTAATCAAAGTTTTTACAAGTCTCTGCGCAGGCATGAGTGAAATGTGCCAGCAAATACATAGTCTGAAGCTAGAAATTAGTGAGTTAAAGCTTGGTTATAGCAATCGAGGCCGCTCCTACCAACGAGATTTTTCACGAAACCGCAGTCCCAGTCGTAGTAAATCTAGAGGACCGCCTAAGCAACATGAAAAATGCTGGTACCATTATAAATTCGGAGCTCATGCCACAAAATGTCGTCCGCCATGTAATTTTAACACAAGTAATAATAATTCATCAAAAAACTAGTTGAAGCTGCTGACAACGCGGCGGTCAGCAGCCTTTTAACATGTCGTCGCCTTTTTATTTTTGATGACATAAATAAGTTGAATTTTTTAATAGACACCGGTGCTGACATCTACGTTTTACCACGCTCACAGTTTCCAAACGCTAAAGCCGATATTTTACCACGATTGTCTGCGGCAAACAACTCTAACATCGCAACGTATGGGGAGAAGTTATTAAAGGTGAACCTTGGATTACGTCGCGTATTTCATCATATATTTACCATCGCCGATGGTAAATATATGATAGGAGCTGACCAATAATCGGAGCTAATTTTCTCCAAAAATTCGGAATAATAGTAGATTTTGCACGCCGACAGTTACGCGACAACGAAACCTCACTATCGGTGAACGCAACGATACGCAACACGAATGAACCGTCTATTAAAATTCATAGTCTGCAGCAATAAAACATCGCTGAAATGTTAAAGAAATATCCAACCTTAACGCAAAATCCATCGTATGATCAACCCATAAAGCATTCAGTACTACATTACATCGAAACTACTGCACGACTTCCATTTTCACGGCCAAGGCGCCTTGATCCTACATGTTACGAAGCAGTAAAAAAAGAGTTCAAAAATATGGTCGAGTTAGGAATATGCCGTCCATCTAAGTCCCAAGCAGCCTTTCCACTACATATGGTCGAGAAACGAGACAAAGATTGGAGACCATGTGGCGATGATAATACGCCGTCACCGTACCAGATCGCTACCCAATACCTCATATTCAGGATTTCAGCATAAAATTGGCCGCCTGTAACATATTTTCAAAAATCGACCTGGTACGCGCCTACAACCAGATTCCGGTAGCTCCAAAGGATGTGCACAAGACGGCAATTACGACGCCGTTAGGTTTATTCGAGTTCGTCAGAATGCCATTCGGACTAAGAAATGCCGCTCAGACTTTTCAGCGGTTTATGAACCAAGTTTGTGATGGTCTAGATTTTGCTTATGTCTACATCGACGACATTCTCATTGCCAGCGAAAATGAAGAAAACCATATTCGTGACCTAGAAATTCTTTTTAAGAGATTGACAGAGTATGGTTTAACTATAAAACCAGCAAAATGCGTTTTCGGCGTAAATAAACTCGATTTTCTTTCCCACGAGATAACAGCAAATGGTATTAAACCGACAAATGAAAGAATTGAGGCAATCAAAAATTTTCCAAAGCCAAATAATATTCGCCAAATACAGCGATTTTTGGGTGTCGTCAATTATTACTATCGGTTCATACCACATTTAGCGGATATTCTAGCACCGATTCATTCGCATTTAGCCATGCTGACTAGTTAAAAACGTAATAAAAAACTAGTGGAATTCTCGTGGCCTGAAGTTTGCCAACAACGTTTCGAACAAGCGAAACACGAATTATCCGAGAGTACATTGCTGGTACATCCGCTAAACAAGGCCCAATACAGTGTTACCACCGACGCTTCGAATGCTGCCGTAGGATCTGTTTTACAGCAACAGTTCGAAAACGGGTGGCAACCACTGGCGTTTTACTCTAAGAAATTAAGTCCGGCGGAAACGAGATATTCAGCGTTTGACAGAGAACTATTAGCGTAAAACATTTTAGAAATTTTCTGGCGGGTCGGGAGTTTACCATTTATACGGACCACAAGCCGTTAGTGCACGCCATCAATTCTAAATGCGAAAGAAACCCGCGTCAGTCAAGGCATTTAGATTTTGTTGCGCAGTTTTCGACTGACATAAAACATGTAAAAGGGAAAGACAACATGGTGGCGGACGCGCTGTCACGTGTCGAGGATTCAAGTATAGAGACATCAGAGAATACTATACGTTCACTCTCCGACGCGCAACAAAATGATCAGGAACTTAAACAGCTCATAAAATCTAAGTCGACATCGAGTTTAATTGAACAAATAGTAGCCCCAGGCACTACAACGAAATTAAGAACCGACCATAAGAACCGACCATACGTCCCAGAAACGCATCGTCGAAAAATATTTGAACAGCTACACAATATCACTCATCCCGGAATTCATAGCACAAGAAAGCTGATCGTCAGTTGTTATTTCTGGCCATTAATGAACCGGCAAGTTTCGAAATGGAGTGGAGAATGTGTACCATGTCAGCGTGCAAAAATTAAAAGGCACACAAAAGCACCATTTGACCTACCAAAAAATCGTTTTGAACATATCTTTATTCAACATAAAATTCTACAAGAAACAACCGCGCATTTATTACCCATGGTTTTTTTTCGATTTTTTACATTCATTTTCAAAAATAATTTTCATTCACTAAATTGAGAATAATACGAAAAAGAGAATAGAAAATGAAATAAAAAAAACTTATACGATAAATTGGAGAGTAATATAATAGAAACAGACATATACATATAGATGCCGAGCCATTAGAAATGAATTTTTATTTCTAAGTAAAATATGAAAATGTCGTTTTTCTTATATAAGTCTTGTGGGTCTGTTATATAGATTGTCTGTGGAATTAGCCATGTAAATGTTTCAATTCCACTAAACTCTTCTGTCCATAATTCTAAGTATTGTAAGCAGTTTGCATAAAAAATTTTAACGTGTGGTATGAACCAGAGTTTATTAATACTCCCATTTTCTTCTAAGTTTCGTAAATTAACGTACAGTATAAATATAAAAATGGCCATAAATTTGTATTGGTATGCTGCAGTTAAAATTGAATTGGAGCAAATATGAGCTGCACAGCCAACTCCAATTATTTTATGGTTGTTTTTACTATTTAATTTTGTAAAAACATTGTTACGTCCCTTTTGTATTTGCATTGTCCGCGCAATATGCAACTAACTTTTCACATAAATTATTATTTACTAATATTTCTAGAATAGAATTACTTATAAGTTCCGTAGTCTCTCCAGGTAGCGATACTGTTATTGCATTACAGTTGAAGTACTAAAATACCTTATAAGCGTAGGAAATAGTTTTACATCTGTAAGTGTATTTTACAAATATTTTTAGCTTAAAACCCTGGAAAATATCGTAAGTTTAAAAAATAAAAAAAAAAGAGTCTGTTTCTATTTTTGGTGGGATTGACCCTTTATGGTTAGAAGCAAATGAAAACACGGAAATATAGATGACAGTTTCCAGTTCTTTTTTTAGTTGTTCCAAAGCAAATGGAGCAAGTACTTTTTTTATAATGGCTTCTGTTTTCGTTCTTGGACATGTAAACTTTTTTCAAATAATTTTTGAATGAACTTTGATGTGCAGTCCATTGAACGAAAACTTTGATTGTGGAAAGCTGCCATGGCTAACTCTTTTCTTTGCTTCCGAAATTTTGATGGCGAAAAAAAAACATTTAAGTTGGTTGATGAGGAAGCTGCCTGCACGACTTTTTTATGTTTTTCGGTGGTTAAATGTCTTAAAATATCCCGTCTGCCTGCAGAAAAAACTGAAAAATTACCAATACAAATATATATCGCACAGGACATTTCCATTTTTTTTTTTTTTTTTAATGAATGGAAATTGCTTCGATAAATCGTCGGTTAACTTGCAAGCTCTTCGGTTTTGGGGGGAGTGCATGGTTACCAATTTTTTGTCTAAATAAATAATAGAATAATGTAAAACTTGAAAAATAAACCCATACAAATATTAATTTATTTGTACCTATTTACATTGATTGTTCACTTTATTTATTTACTTTATTTATTATTACACAAAAACAAGTCACCATTGCCTCCGTCGGAGGGTAAACGCTACGTGTTGACAATTATAGACAGATTTACGCGTTGGCCGGAAGCGTACCCAATGAGCGATATATTAGCGGAAACCTGCGCAAAAACATTAGCTGTTGAGTATATAGCGCGTGTCGGAGTACCTAGATGAATAACAACGGATCGAGGAAGTCAATTTGAGTCGCGGTTGTTTAAAGAATTAGTGAGGTTTTTGGTACGCATAGAATCAGAACGACCGCTTACCACCCACAATCAAATGGGTTGGTTGAGCGGCTGTATCGAACAATTAAAACGGCCATAGTAGCTCGGGGCAACACAACGAAATGGTCCGAAGAGTTGCTATTCGGGTTACGTTGTGCAGTAAAAGAATATATCGGTTGTACGCCAGCGGAGATGGTTTATGGGTGCAATCTAACGCTGCCAGCAGACATGTTAACAGACGTCCCGGATCCCGAAATTACACTAGGAGAATTCGTTGATCGAGTAAAAGAGAAGTTTCGAAGACTCGTTTCGCAAACCGACCGCAACCAGCCGCGATAATAAAATTTTTTATATGCCTAAAGATTTAATAACGTAAGAGTACGTTTTCGTGCGAATCGACAAAATCCGACAACCGCTAACAGCTCCATATGAAGGACCCTTCAAAGTAGTGAAACGTTTAAGAAAATATTTTGTAATCATAAGAGAGGGAAAACAACAATAAATTTCAATCGACCGTTTGAAACCAGCCTTTATATCCGCCGAGGTTTATGTATCGAAACAAGCCGGTAAAAGAGTGACGTTCGTTGCGGGAAAATAATAAACAAAACATAATATGACATTCGGCGCTGGAAAGGGGGTAGTGTAGCGGTTGCTGTCACGTAAAATAAACAAAATATAAAATATATTGAATTATTATTTACTATTAAATTGTCAGAATGAAACGTCAAAGTAGACAGATAAAAGAGACATGACACGCCACATTAAAATAAGCGTAGAACATGCGAAGTAAGTCAATGTAGTAGTGGCATGGTGAAAAGTAATGACGCGCATTCAAACAAAAAGAGGGGGCTAGAATCGTATGAAGAGTAAGCCTTCCTTTTTCCGATTGCAACCGTCAAACGTTGAAGAAGTGGTCCGACATCGTGGGAATCAATCTGATATTATCTGGATACAAATTCAACATCGAGGGATTATAAAAATATAATAATCATCGAGGGAAATAATTTAATTTAAATGATCATTTGCATCGTTATATCTCTGCGCAGATTTATTGATTTGATTTGATTTGATAAAAAGGGGTCATTAAGGCAGAAGTACGAGCTGCTGCCTCCCAACACTGCGACCTAGAGAGATCTATTGTGCATACCGTACTGATAATTGGTCAGTAAATACCCAGGCTTCTATAGAAGCGGATGGTTTTTCTGACGGCCAAACCCCTGAATTCGAGAGGGCTTAGAAATCCCTTACCCAGGTGTGTCAGCCTTTTCCGGGCTACAGCCTCGCAATCGCAGAGAATGTGTTCCGCAGATTCATCATCAACCGAACAGAACCGCCAGTCACTATCATCAGACTTTCCGATTTTGTTCAGATGATACCTGAGCGCGCAATGACCCGTGAACAGGCCAGTAATTGTACGTAGCTCGGTTTTGTTGAGTGAGAGGACTTCTTTAGCCCTTTTGTTTGAGAATTCTAGGAATCGCTTCCCTTGGCGTATGCCTGGGATGTTGTTCCAGTAAGTAGATTTCACTTTCTTTTTGCGCAGATTTATAGTATTACGAATATAAGTAAAACGATTAGCGGAACAAGGTATTTTTAATTTATTAGATATTGTAATGTTAAATATTATTACATTTATTTTTGTAGTTCAATTTTGTAAATATATGCAACTTTATAGTCAACCTTCGGTGTTTCATTTTGCGAGAATTCGCGGCGACAACTTCATTTGAATAGGTTCAGTTGCAATAAATCCATTTCTATTACAACTATAAAATTTAATCTAAAAAATTGTATTACAATTTATCAGTAAATTAAAATAAAAATTAAATTTAAAGAGTGTTATCAATATTTATCAAAATGGGTAGAGGCAGAGCTTTAACATCTGAGGAAAAAACGAGAATTCAAGTTTTTAAGGAATAAGAATATTCTGGTCGCACCATATCTAAAAAAACTGGTAGGACCTGCAATTTAGTAAATAATTATCTTGGAAGTATATAAAATTATGGTACAAATATGAAAGGACGTATTGCTTCAGGTATAACACCCCCAATTCTTCGTGAAGCATCGAATTCAGCCCTATCAGCAGCAAAAATCAAGTTTAAAACTGGATGTTCTGCAAGTGTGTCAACAGTTAGCAGATTAATAAAGAGTTACCCCAATATTAAGCTCATGAAATTAAAAAAAAGCTCCATTAAAGCCCATTCATAAAGAAAATCGCTTGACATTTTCAAAAGATCATATGACATGGAGTAATGAATGGAAGAAAGTAGTTTTTTCTGACGAAAAAAAATTAATTTGGACGTACCTGACGGGTTTAATTATTATTACCATGATTTAAGAAAAGAGGAACGAGTCCTTGCTAGACATCATAGCAGAGCTGGTGAAGTTATGGTTATGAAGTAAAAAGTTGGATTCAAAGCCAAAATGTTGAATTATTACCATGGCCGCCATATTCACCCGATTTAAATATAATTGAAAATGTTTGGGGGTGGTTGGCAAGAAAGGTCTACGAAGGTGGGAGGCAGTTTGATGACAAGCAGACAATCGTTAAAGCCATAAAAGAGTCATGGAAGGAAATAAATTTTGTTTGTCATATTTAAAATCATTATATGATTCCATTCCTAATAGAATTTATGAAGTAATTTTAAAAAAATACTCATTATTAAAATATAAATTTTAAATAATAAATATGTCTTTTCATGCTAAAATAATGCTTTTTGATCATTTTCTAAGGTGAACCTATTCAAATGAAGCAATTTCAAAATGCATTTTTCTACAATCAAATAAATAAAACATGGTCTAAACAGGTTCCTGATGATGGCCAGGTTATAGATTCATCACAAATAACAAATCTATTTGATTCAAGAATTGTTTTAAAAGATTCAACATTATTATTATTTATATTTCTTATATTAAAATTGAAATCTCCTATAATGAGTGCATTTTTATTCTGTATGTCATTTGTAATGTTGGCTGGAGAATTACTAAAAGGTTCCATCCAACGATGTCTAGGTGCAACCTAATCTGTTGGTAAATATATATATGCTCTTATAGCGATATATATATATATATACGTATATATATATATAATTTTTCCTCAACCAAAACCTTAGCAATGAAGCCGCTGGTTTAAAATGAATTGGCTAAAGAGCTTAGTTCATTTGGTTTTCAGGAAGATAGTTTATGTTTAATTTAAGCGAGTAGCGTATAATTAAGAACAAACTATGACTTTAGACTTCAAAAGTAAAAGTAACTTTATTAATTTGATTTCGTTTCTTTTATACCCTAAAAACTAACTAATACATAAATAATTATTAGAATAATTATTTGCTAACGCTAGTGTATTGATCCCTTATTGGAATTCTTAGGAATTTCTTAAATATTCTATATTGTAAATTGACCCATCTATTTTCGGTCATTGCATTTTTCATATATGCATACATAAAAATATGCATAATATTAGAATAATTAGAATATACATGCAGTCAGTGCATGTATGAAATATTTGTATGCTTAGGTTAGTCACCTATAATTATATTTTGGAAATAAAATATAACCCTGACCTACACAAAACATATGATGATTAATTCATTATTAATTCATTATATGTTTCGTGTGCATACGTCACACCACCCTTCCTACGGGAAAAGGAGGAATGTACCCTAAGTAAATTCCTTCGTTCTAGCGTTAACATATATTTTTTCTATTACAAAATTTTATTAACAAATATTTTTTTTTTTTTTAATCTTCTTAACAATTTAATAAAATGTTTTTTTTTACAATATATTTTCTTTTTGAATTTATGAAAACTGTTCTTAACATATTATATATATATTTTTTTTTCTTTTGTTTAAATTTTTACTTTAAATATTTTCATATAATTTTCAAAAAATTTCTTATTCTTACTATTTTTTTTTTTAAAACATAATTCAATAATTCTTATTTTATATATGTGTTTTCTTTTGTACACATTAATTTTCTTATTCTTACCATTACTTTTTTTTCAAAAATAATTCAATAATTCTTATTCTATATATGTGTTTTCTTTTGTACACATATTATATCATAACATTTAGTTATTGAACTTCATATTGTTACTTCAAAAAAAAAAAAAAAAATTTCATAATTTTTTCATATTTTATACCTATAAACCTTTCACTTTATATTTTTCCATTTCATATTCTTATTATATTATTTTTTTTTTCTATACTAAATATTTGTAATTGTTGTCCTATTTCTAACTTTCATATATTACTTATTCTATTACCTACTCTATATTACCTATTCAAATATTATTTATTCCTATATTATTTATTAAAATATTATTTATTCCTATATTATTTATTAAAATAACATTTATTCCTATATTACTTAGTCCTATAGGGTTTCGAGGCGTCCCCTTCTCCCTAATTTTTTTTTAAATATCTTAACTTTCCGATATTATCATTAAATAGACATAATAAGGTTTCAACCTATTCTTATGTACTATGATCTTTTTCCTATTGTTTTTAATTTCACAATTTACTCCTTCTGTATTTACTACTTCATATGGACCAATATATATTGGATCCAATTTTTTCCTATTTTCATTTTTCAGTAGTACTAAACTACCTATTTCATATGTACTATTTTTAACTTTGTAATCTTTATCGAATCTATCTTTTCTTTCTAATTTCTTTTTCCCTAACAATTCCCTAGCGTCCCTATGCGCTACTTGTAATTTATTATTTAAGTCCTTACTATAATCTTCATAGTTGTATAGTGGTTCTACTTTATTGGTGAGATTTGATGGTAATCTACATTGCTTTCCATAAACTAATTCGTATGGTGTATATTCAGTTTCAGAATGTACAGCTGTGTTGTAACAAAACGTGTAATATGGCAACCATTTATGCCAATCAGTGTGACTCTCTGAAACATACGTTCTTAAATATGCTCCTAGAACTTTATGAGAATTTTCTAAAGCTCCGATGCTTTCATGGTGGTATGCGGTTGAAAATAGTTGATCTATTTTTAACATTTTACGCATATCCTTGAACATATGACTCATAAATTCTGTTCCTTGATCTGAAGCTATTTTCTTTGGTACTCCGTATTTTAAAATGAAATGTTCTACCATTCCTTCCGCTACAGAATTTGCTTCCTTGTTTTTTAATGGAACATTTTCTATGAACTTCGTCAATTCGTCTTGTATGGTAAGTAAATATTTAAAACCTTCTGTTGTTTCGTCTAATGGTCCTACGAGATCTATATAAATCTTCTCGAAACTTGTCTCACTGGTTGATGTTATGACCAATGGTTGTCTTTTCATATTGATGTGTTTGTTTCGTTGGCATGTTTCGCAATGTTTAACGAAAGTTGTTATGTCTTCCTGCATCCCTGTCCAAAAGTATTTGCATTTGATGTTCTTAATCTTTCGATTTATCCCTGCATGTCCACTTGTTGGTAATATGTGATAATCGTTTAATAATAGCTTTTTCATCCCTGGGTCAGTTATTCTTATTAAATCTTTCATAACAATTATTACTATATTCATATCCTTAAATAGTTCATTTATTTTCTTCTTCATATTATTTAAATTATTTTGTCGACGGCCGTCATTTAATTTCAATAATTCTCCTTTTGAGATATATAATTTTTCTAATTTTAATGGAACCATGATTTTCTGCACGTCCTTCCACAGCAATCTGCCGAATGTTGCGGATTGGCTTTCAGTGCTATCGTTTGGTTTCACCATTAATATACAATTTTTTTTGGTATATACGCTAATACCTTACTTGGACCCATAATAATATCTTGTTCATTTCTTAACTTCTCAATCTCTTCTTTGAAACTATTTACTATTTTTAACTCGATTAATTTCAGCCCTGTTGATGGTGGTTGTAGTAATTCCCTTATAATTTCTTCATCTGTTTCTTCTTTATCTTTTATTGGTTTATTTTCTTCTTGATTTGTTTTCGATCTGGTTATAACTAGAATTTTTAAATCTTCTGACGATATTTTGATTCTGCTCGATGCGTCTGCAGTACAATTTTCTTTACCTGGAGAATATTCCACATATAAATTATATTCTTCCAGTAACAATCTAAATTTGGTAAGTCTTGATGACGGTTCTTTCAGAGAGAATAAGTAAACTATTGGTCTGTGATCTGTCAATATTTTAAAACGTCTTCCGAAAAGATACGGTCTGTAATGTCGAATAGCCCATACTATGGCTAATAATTCTTTTTCAATAGTGCTATAATTTGTCTCAGCACTATTTAAAGTTTTACTTGCGAATGCAATCGCTTTATCATCGTTATTTGATAATACTGCTCCTAAAGCAAATCCTGATGCATCTGTTCGTAAAATGAATTCTTCGTCAAAATTCGGAAATTGTAAAATTTTCGGACTAATTAAAATCTCTCGTACTGTATTAAACGCTTCTATACAGTCTGGTGTGAAATTAAATTTAACGTCTTTTTTTAGCAATTTATTTAGTGGTATACAGATTGACGCAAAATTCGGAATAATTTTCTGTAATAGTTTGCAAATGCTATAAATCGTCTAACTTCATCCGCGTTCGTAGGTCGTGGAAATTTTTTTATTACTTCTGATTTCAAAGGATCAGGTAAATTTCCGTTTTCTGAAATAATGTGCCCTAAATACAGCACTTTCCTTAGAAAGTGACATTTACCAGGATGAATTTTTAAATTTACCTCCCTTAACCTGGTGAAAACTTCTATTAAATTTTTATTGTGCGATTTTAAACTATTCCCAAAAATTATTAGATCGTCCAAATATACGAAACATCTGGAATAAGTTAAACCTGACATCGCTATGGACATCATCCGTGAAAAAACGCTTGGAGAAATTTTTAGCTCCATTGGTAGTCTTGTCAATTGGTAATGTCCATTCTCAGTTGAAAACGCAGTACATGGTCTACTCTTTTCATCAAGTTCCATCTGATAATAACCTTGGCTTAAATCTATTCAAGAGAAATATTTCGCACCTCCTACCATGTCATAAATATCTGTAATATTTGGTAGTGGGAATTTATCATCCTCTATTACGTCATTAACCTTACGGTAGTCTATTACCATTCTGAACTTTTGGAGTCCAGTAAAAGGATCCTTCTTTTTCGGTACTATCAAAACAGGTGAATTCCATGCTGATACGGATGGTTCAGCAATTTTTTGATCAATCATTTTCTGTATTTCATCCTGTAGTGGTTGTTTCTGCGAATGTGGAATCCTATAAGGTTTTGTGTATGTAGGTGCTACTCCTTTTTTTAATTCGATTTTTGCTGATGCTGTGTTTGTTACTGTTAATTCATCTCCATCCAGATGAAAAATATCGTTGAACTTTGTGCAGATTTGTTGTACGCATTTCTTTTCTTCGCAATTCAATGTGTCATAGTTAATTTCTGTTAGTAATTTGTCAACCCCTTTTGTCGAAGTCTCTGTCGATTCTTTATAATTTAATATGTAATGGTCGTTTAGACCGTATGATTCTGGTTCAACCCAGTTTAATTTTACATTACTATCTCTTGTGTTTAAAATTTTTATTGGTATTTTACCATTTATGGACTTGGATATTGATCCAGCCATGAAACTCCCTCACATAATTCCGTTTGATGGAATATGCGTGTATCATTTATTTCTGTATTTATCCAATAACTAGCTTCACATCGTGATGCTATTGTAATTGTATTAAAATTCTGTTTACTTATTATTGGCAAAATTATTTGTTCATTATTTATAGTAATATCAAGAATAAATTTTTCTAAATTTATTTTGGCTTGATAATCTTTTAAAAAGTTTGCTCCCAAAATACCATCTACCGGTACGGGAAAGTCATTTTGAACAATGTGGAAATTATAATCAATGTTTATTGATTGAAAATTTAATTTTTTACTACAAGTGCCTAAAGTTTTTAGATGTCCTGAAATACCATGAATTGTCGTAACGTTATTTTTATTTATGTCATTGTCTTGTAGAATATGTTGTTTAACGGTGCAAATAGATGCGCTCGTATCTATTAAAAATGTTGCTATTTTGTTATTTATTTCAATGTCTACGTATAGTCCATTTGAAATATTTGCTGTAAGAATTACTTCATCGCCTAATTGGTGTAATCCCCTACCGATGGGTTGGCTTCCCCCTCGGTGGGTTGTTCGGTTCCCTCGGTGATAGCTAGAATTCTTGAGTTTAATGCGTTTGTATATGTTGTTCTGGTGTTTGAAATTTGTCATCTGTTTCCTAGGTAATTTCTATTATTATTTGAATTAGTGTTATTATAATTTTGGTTATTATTATGATTATATCCTGTAAAGTTTCTGTTAAAATTTTGGTTGTTATACCTGTTATTATTATTATTTATGTTATTACTTCTATAATTCGTATTATTGCTACTATTATTATTAGTTCTATTATTATTGTTTCTATATGAGTTGTTGTTATTATTATATCTATTATTATTATTATAATTGTTATTCATACGATGATTATTGTTATTATTATTATTGTTATTATAATTATTATTATTATTATTATAATTATAATTACTTCGATTGTTATAATTATTGTTATAATTTTGATTATTCAAGCGCGAAGTGTAGTACTGTTCAAGGTGTTCACTGAACACCCAAACCTATTTATAGGAACTTAAAAAAAATATTGCAAATTAAAAAAAAAAGAAACATATACAAAATTTTGAATTCTACTAAATTTTTATTTTTTATATAATTTTTAATTCTACTATAACAGCATTTTTTCATACAATATTTTTCTACCGTACAACACCAACAACAAAGTATTATCTGTAACAACGAACAAACAGCAATTTTTCTTATACCTAACCATGTCTATAATAAGTATAATATAATATTTTTTAAATGTTCATTGAAAAGTATGAACCAAGCTTTTGTTAGATAATTTCGTATTCTCAGAGAATATTTTTTAAAAATTGAGAGACTATTATGAGTTCTATAGTGTTCAGTTGAAAATATGAGCCAACGAAGAAATTATTTATATTTATATATAAGTAGGAAGGAAGGATAGGATATAAAAGAATGGAAGAGAATATTTCTCTATATGCATATGCATATATATAAATATTCAAAAATATTTGTGTATATATATATATAAATATTCAAAAATATTTGTGTATGTATCTATAAAGAATTTTTATATAGTAGGCCAGAATTAAAAATGCATATAGAGAAATATTCTCTTCCATTCTTTTTTCTATTCCTATCCTACCCTACTCTACTTTTATAAATAATTTCTTCGTTGGTTCATATTTTAAACTGAACACTATAGAACTTATAAAAAACTCTCAATTTTTCAAAAATATTCTCTGGTAATACGAAATTTTCTAACAAAAGCTTTGTTCATAATTTTAAATGAACATTAGAAAAATATATTAAAAATTGTTGTTGGTTGTGGTTGTGGTTGTGGTTCGATGTGAATTTACTATATAGAGGCAGAGAATATTTTTTTTTGTTGCTATTGGGATATATTACTATCGATGTTCATAATTTTAAATGAACATTTGAAAAATATAATATGAAAAATTATATGTTGGTTTGTTGTTACTGTTGTGATTTTAAATATAGAGGCAGAGAATATTTTTTTTTGTTGGTATTGGGATATATTACTGTCGATGTTCATAATTTTAAATGAACATTTGAAAAATATAATATGAAAAATTATATGTTGGTTTGTTGTTACTGCTATGATTTTAAATATAGAGGTAGAGAATATTTTTTTTGTTGGTATTGGGATATTTTACTGTCGATGTTCATAATTTTGAATGAACATTTGAAAAATATTATAAGGAAAATTGAAAAATTTGTATGTGTTTCGTCTTTCGTGCTTTTTCAAATTTATTCTTATTTTGGTTGTCTACTGATTAAGATGTTTGTTCAAGATTGTGTTGTTGATGATATTTTAAAAACGCCTTTTTCAAGGCGCACAATGGAAGAAAAAACTATGAACTGTAAGTTGAATACGCAACATAGTTGTGTTAACTTCAACTACAGTATAACGTGACGACCCTCCCAGATAATTATCACTAAAAATTAAATTTTTAAAACTATGAACTGTAAGTTGAATACGCAACATAGTTGTGTTAACTTCAACTACAGTATGACGTGACGACCCTCCCAGATAATTATCACTAAAAATTAAATTTTTAAAACTATGAACTGTAAGTTGAATACGCAACATAGTTGTGTAAACTTCAACTACAGTATGACGTGACGACCCTCCCAGATGATTTCATTACTTAAGTATTCGTAGATTAATTAATTTTTTTATTATTATTTTAATATTATTGCGATTGTCCTTGCCGTCCCACTTGGATACCCTCGGTAACGAAAGAAGCTGTATATGCTATTTTGTTGCAACTGCATTCCGGACCCGAAAAAGGGAAAACAATGCAGCTGTAATGGAAGCGGTTATGCAGAATCGATCAAAATAGTGGATCCTCATTTGTTATTTAAACATCAGAGCCTAATTTCCATAATTTTTATATTAATGGGATAGGTGAATATTCCTCGGCACTGCTGAGGAGTGCGACAGTTGTTGTTAAATTCTGTAATAATTTTTTTTATTTATTTATTATTAATATTTATTATTTTTATTTATTATTTTTTATTATTATTAATTTGTTATTCTTATTATTTATTATTATTATTTTATTATTATATTTTAACTTATGATTTTGGAATCATCAAATTTTCCCCAATTTTGTAGTATAATTTTAAAATTTATATATGTAAATAGTATATAGTACATCATATATAATTTTTTGCGATACAATAAAATTAAAAATAATTTGGATTTGGGGAATAAGTGTTAAAGGTTTATCTTTTTTAGACCACTACAATCAGAAACAAATTTTTACGTCTATAGGTTTTTTATTAAACATACAATATTTTGGTAATGAATTTAGATACGCCGGTATGGCAAACCATCATATATTTTTTTGTTTTGAATTTATTAAACTGAACACCCGGTACAAAACCATTAGCTTCGCCACTGCTATTTGAAGATTATTCACAGTTGCTTATAAGCAACTATGGGCTTTTAAGTTTTAATTCACAGTTGCTTATAAGCAACTATGGGCTTTTTTAATGGAAAAAATTTAGAATTATTAGGAAATATTGACGAATTATATTGAAAAGTATTTTATTTTAATGACCTTCATTGCCCATAGTTGCTTAAAAGCAACTGATCCTTATTTTTTAATCCTTAATCTTAATTGAAAAAAAAGTATCAGAAATGGTTCAGAGTGCCTCTTTCTACAATAAAACCGTCGAAAAGATTTTTTAATTGTCTCCGAACATAATTCGGGTAGGAAAGGGTTAAATATATACATATATTATATACTACATATGTGGTATATTTTTGGCTTTTATTTATTTTTTATTTATTTTTGGCTTCCTGGTACAGGATATAGCCTATCCGCATACCAAGCATTCATTGAATTTTGTCCCATAATGTAAATAATCAATACATAATTATATGCTCCTAATTTTTTTTTTCAGATATTATATGATTTTGAAATTAGATATCCTAAAAACTACAAATTTTTTCTCAATAAATGGGAAATAATTCGTCCTAAAATAAAGACAGTTTTTTTTAAGACAAAAAGTACTTCTTTTAAGGGATTGCCAGAAATTGATGGTAAAATATGAGAATTTTCTATAAATTATTTTTAATGTACATAATATTTAGAATGGTTACCGTCTGCAAGACCAATTTTGTATTTATTAAATTTACTGCCGCAACACGTAGCTGGAAAATCTTCAGCTAAAACAGTTCAAGATTCGTTTAATACTTATTTACCCTAATTAATTCTTTTCAAACCGGTAAATATTTATTAACAAATTAAAAATTAACAAATAATTAATCTTTTTCATAATAGGTAAATTTAACAAACCACGAGTTGATGAATGAAGAATTTACTCATCCATATCTTATTGCATGCGGCGAAAACAAATTAGTGTTATCAGCATTGTACCTGTACGTTGAAAGAGAGCTTATCATCTTGCCATCAAATTTTGATATTATTGATGCAATTGACACACTTTTCATGGCACATTATGTTTACGGCCAACATTTCACCAACAGCTTGAAAACCTTTTGGAATTTTATTGCAGATTTCTTTTATGAAATACCATGTGAAAAACTAACAACTCGAGCAAAAGAAATAGGTATGAAACTGGCAATAATTTCTATGAATCAAATATTTTCCGGAGAACATATGGAATAAATATTATATATCTTTTATTATTTTAAGGTAGTTGCATGCAAAATCGTAATTTTTTATATTTAATTTAGAATCGTGAAAAAAACAATGATTTTTTTTTTGTTATTTATGTGAAAAGAAATTTGATGATATAGATATAGATACTGTAATTTTACACCTTAAGTATAATGAATTTATAAAAGAGAATACGCAAACAAAAATTAAATGTGTAATAGGAAACAGTTGCAAAAGTTCTTTTCAATCCTTTTCAGCATTAAAAAAACATGTTAAAAAACATAAAATTCTTGTAAATAAAAATATTAGTGAACCTATTCTGGTAAATTCAAGTACATCTATAACACCTTTTCAAATTCAAGACAGTTCTCTGTTGCTAACAGTTGTCAATTTATAGATAACTTAAGCGATTTTGAAAATTTCGTAAAAAATTTGCATATTAAGATGATTAAATTTGGTTTGCCGGAGCAAACAATGTCAGAAATTTTTAATGAAACTAAAAATATTACTGAAAAGGCTATTAATGTTCTTGTCCAAAAAACAACGAACGAATTTAATAATAACGAGTTCAAGCAAAAAAAAAAATTTCCGATACCTTGACAACATTTTGTTCTAAATTTAAAAGACATAAAATTTTTAAACAAAATATGTTCTACGCTGAGCCAATGCAAATCCCAATTGGTTTTAGGTGGGAAATGCGCTTTAATAACAAAACTTCCACTTATAAAAGAGTTATAGTTCAAAATTTCTACCAGTTTATTCCCATTAGTACCACTCTTGAAAAAATATTTAAAAATGCAGATTTCAGACAGGTTTTTGAAGAATTTAATGCCTCACATTGTTGCCAGGAAGGGATATTTAAGTACCCATGCTGTGGCACTCGCTATCAATCACTGAAACCTAAATTTGAGAATAGGAAATTTGTATTAATTCAATTATATTATGATGATTTTGAAATAGCCAAAGTCTTAGGAAGTAAAAATTTACTACATAAAGTAGGAGCTATTTATTTTACAATTTCGAATAGTCCACCTACTTTACAATCAAAT